>JAOTQK010000002.1:15406653-15422570 GCA_025642025.1 Rhododendron ferrugineum
TAAATCTCTAAATTTGTAATTTCCAGAAATTAGTGAATTTCATTATTGTTTTCCGCACTATTTTCCTACAATCTTAATTCCTACATCCCCTTCAGAAGCCTAAAAGGATCAAAGTAACGGGTAAAAGGAACTCGCCAAAGGTAAGCCTTGCTCGTTTTATCCTTATCCAAGCCTAATCCTTTTTTTTTGCTGCAGCTTGGTACTACCATTGCTGACCGAACAAAAAGTAGTACGAAAACCAGTTCTTTTGACCAAATGAATCCCTCAATTATTCTTTGTGATATCTCAATTAATTATGAAACCCCAACATTTGTCCCTGAGCTTGAGGCATGTTCCCAACATAGTGCTAATGAAGACAGCTGCTTCTGGAGCCTCAGGGAGTGGTGCAGACACCTCTTCTCGTACAATTTTTTTGTCCTGAGGGAGTCTCCTCAACAAAAGAGATCTTGAAGGCTACTCTCCCTTAGGTATGGGTGTAAATTTGGCCCGGCCCGGCCCATAAATAATCGGGCTCAAGCTAGCCCGATCCAAGCCTATCGGGCTCTAGCCAAAAAATTGTGTCGGGCCAGGTCGGACTCGCCCGGTGTTAAAAATATAGGCCAAGCTCAGCCCGAAGCCCTAACATATCTGGGCTAAGGCCTTGGGCTTGGGCCCAGGCTATTCAGGCCGTTTTTCTTAGAAAACTCATTTCCAGGAGTAAAAGAATGAATCTTTGGGCATGTTTGATGTCAGGTTTCGTTTCGAGAAGATTGGTAATGATCGAGGTGGGATTAATAATTTGATGTTTGTTTTGCACCGGACTAAATGATAGGATTATTATCTAACATGTTTGTTTTACATGGGATAGGATTGGATTGAAAATGACTATTTCCATTTTTATCCTTGTGCAAAATTGATACAAAAATGATAAATGAAAATGAAGCAAATAGCCTTCTACTGTTTTTAACTGCGGGTGGTATATAACTACTATTACATAACATATTACTACTATATTTGTTCCATTTTACTGTTTTTAATCTTTTTGCATTTTTTATCCATTACCGTGGCAATTTAATATCTAAACTTAGCAATTGTCATTACTTGTTTTTGTACCAATAATTTTGTTTTCACCAAATGTAACAAATAAAAACATGACATACGCTTACGCTTTTTTATTAATGCCCCGTGAAAGGATAAAATTGTAAAGGACAACTTTTTATTGTACTCCCAAGTAAATATGATAATTTATTTGAGATACATTATAAAAGGCACAAAATTCTATAAAAATTTATTCGAAACTTACAATGGTGTTTTGTTTAAACCTAAAACATTTTTTTTCTTTATTAAATATCATGCCATAGGCATAAGACTCCATAAGCGCTTTTGGGTAGGGGGGCAAAAAAAACTGGCTGTGCTAAATGAAAATGAACATGTTTCGGTGATGGTTTCCTTAATTATGATTGAGAAAAAAGAACATATTTTTTCTTATGCTTTCCTTATATCAGTAAATAAAAATGAAAAATGAAAAAAAGAAAAGAAAAGAACCTGGGCATTTATATAGGAAGGACATTTGTGTCAATAGTTGACAAGGAGAAACTTTTATGTATCCCGGGGATACCAACCCCCTTGGTATCCCCTTTCGGTCCGTTTCTCATTTTTCGGCCATGGAATAGGCATTTATGTCTTTCCATAATTAGTCCCATGAGATGGAATTCATAATACCACCTCTCCATGGTATTCTTAATACCCCCAATTTGGGGAATTGGCAATCCAATGGGCTAAACAATCCCAACCCTCTTTCCCGCACCAAATAAAGAGTTAAGGGACCCGATAGGACTATTAGTTCAATCCTCCCTCCCAAACCTCTTATCAAAATGAAGGGTATTTTTAAACTTATGAATCACATGAAAGTATTTATTGAGTTGACTTCAACACATTATTGTGCGTGGAATATAATTACTAATTATTGTAGGCAAAAACTTTGGAATAAAAATACTTCTTTCCATTAAACAAACAAACCATTGATGTTGCACTACAATATTTTTTTTTATAATGAACATGAGAGTGGATCAATTTCATCACAACTAGGTTGGCACCAACAAGCCTGACAATCATTTGCCTACTCCATCTCAAAAAAAATTACAAAAGTTTTACATTTGAGAGTCATAGTATTCTACAATTAACCATTGGAGTCAGACAATTCTACTAGATCGCCCATAAACATAGCTTCCCGGCCGATTACTTTGAATCTTCATTTGGTCATCAATAGATTGACATCTCTAGATCTTTTCAGCATACAAGGCATCTCTTGTCATCATAAGTGCTTCAACCATTTCACTCGTAAGTCTGCTACGGTAATCGCTAATCACACGTGTAGACACTAAAAGTTGTTTCTGAAGCCACTGTGGAAATAGGAACGGTTAGTATATCAAGAGCTATATGCGTAAGCAGAGGCCAAACCTGCTCATGTTGCTTCTTACCAGTCCAAAATATCAAAACCTTCTTCATTTCATTTATACATGGTTGATCCAAATAACGTTGTAACTCAAAAGTAGCAGCACTAGTTGATTGAGATAGTCTTTTTTTTTTTTTTTTTGTGACCAAATATTAAATTCTCCACTTCGAGATGGGTTGGATGTAGTAGTAACAGTAGGTGGTCTAACAGGCCCTACAGTTTGTTTGTACCCCTCAAATAATGTTGTGAGTGACAATGGCTAAACCAAAAATGTCGGGCGAATGATAAAAATATTTGTCAAACTTATCCTTCATGACAGTAACAATGTCATTATATTATTCTCTGAGGAAGATATTTTTCAAAAACTAACATTATTTTTGCCAACTGATGTAAAACAAATGTAGAAGTAGGACTATATAAGTATTTTTTTTGTGGGATTGTTAGGTTATTGAGGAGGAGGGATCACCCTTCTTAACCGTGGCAATCATCTCGTGGATGGCCAGGGCTGGATTCCGAGACGCTGTAATCTCTTGCATTGGTGTAGCGAAAGAATGAGGCAGCTCTTGAGAGGTCTCACAACTTACTACAAAATCATAATTTTTAACACTGTCCTGCAGCCTCCTGCAATTCGTGAGTGTTGAGCAGGGGTGCAGCTTGTTCCATGGGCACCTTGTGTGCCCTCGACTCTGATCGAACTGGCTTACCAAACAACAATTCCTCCCTTTCGCCACACAGGTGTGAGCGAAAATTGTTAGTCGTTAGTGAACGCGCGGGCGTGCTAGGACTTGTCGTGTCTAACGTTAAAGGACTAGATGCATTTATTTCACTTCTACCAAAAATGAATGGGTGTAATAAAAAGGGCAAAATCACAAAAGGTTTGAGGTTTGCCACAACGCAATGGACTTCAATATTTTCCAACGGTGTGAGAAAGAAGAGAACAAAAGTAAGAACTAAAAAGACCTCATTATATCATAATAACGATTAACGAAGTAGATTTGAATACAAGGAAATGCAAACGGGCATTGATAAAATAGAAGTACGAGGTATTGGAACGGAACCGGAAAAAAGTACATGGTACTTGATAAAAAGATATGTAAAGAAGCGTTGGGCATTTTGATGGTGTTGGAACCCCTATTCCACCTTGCAAACTTGTATTCATAGGCGAAAGACAAACCGCTTCAGATCTGAACTTAGTTTCCCGCCTTCTTTAGATTGCACCGAGTGTCCCACTCTAACTCCCCACTCACACGTTGGATGGTTTAAGGCATTTTATTGTGGTTTCTCCAAGTCATTGGGTCATGGACCAACTTCATGGTTAAGCCCCTTTTTCCATGGGACTTAAAAGATAATGAACTCAAATGGCCTTTGAAAGTTTGTTAAAAGGAGTCCCATATCTCACTTTTTATGGGATTCTTCCAAAATGTAACCAACCCCACAAATCATCATGGGCTTTATCCCTTCATTAACCGAAAACCCAAACATACATATGGAAAAGGCCCAAACCTTTTACCTAACTTGGATTATAGTTAACTGGGCCTTGTTTATGCCCACATAAACTGGCCGAATTTAATTAAAACTTAATTAAATGGCCCAACAACTCTAAGCCATGGGTCTGGTGCCAAATTTGGGTACAAACAGATAACAAAAAAGTGTTTTTCCGTGGTTTTGCAAAACTAAAAGCAAATCAAAAGGCAAAAGCTAGTAGAGAAGATAGTAAAAAGAACCGTTTGAAAGGCCACAAAAAAGTGTACGCTGATAACTACTATATGGAGAGGAAACAAACTTATAAAAATTCAAAAAGACAACTTGCACGGAAGCCCAATTTTATTTGATGAGAACACTAAAGCTTTGTTCTTCAAATGTCAAACCATGAATTCGACAATGTGAACTGCATGAAGTTACAAGCATATACTCCAGACTCCAGAGAATCACAATGGTTATTTCAATTAGCTCTGACAAGTTTATCCATAGATAGTTGAATTTGGCAACCAAACTAGAGAAACATCACATCCAAACTTCAGCAAACTCTAAGGGGATGTTTCTCGGGTTTGCTCGAGATGGTAGACACAAACGTGCAATGGATTATATGAATGAGAAGAGGAAACTGCAACATACAGAAAAGTGTTATGGGTATGAGCGCAAGAAAGATAACCGGAATGTCGACCCAAGATAAACGATCATTGAGCGTCATATATATGGCAGATCCAAAGGCTACCATCATGGTTACGATGGACAAGAAAAGGCAGAAAAGACCCATGATCACTTTCATCGGCAAAGAGCGAAAGAAATCCTTTTCTGCATAACGGGCAGTGAGAATTCCTAAAAACATCAACACTGAGGTGGATGCTGCAAACATCGACAATGCGTTGGACACGACAAAAACCGTGAACGCCTCATACTTCAGAAATATAGGCAGGCCAGTCTTCTCATCATTACCTCCAGGAACAGTAAAAGCTGTTGTAAACATAACAGCAGCAATGAGGGTGCCGACAACCATGCCTGATGCTGCAGTATTCTTCAGCCACCTCTCTCCCTCTTTTGCTAACTCTTTGTGCTCCTCAGTGAATAGAGTTACAGGTGTTTTGCTGTTTTCATTGACTTCTTCTTTGCACTTGGGTTGCACCATATTCTCAACCTCCTAGATAATTACGTAGAACAAATATATTAAGGCGCAAATTAAGCAGGACCATGCTTTATGGTTGGAAAAAGGAGCAATGTGGAAACACATGCCACTCAGACAAACAAAAAATTACAATTCGAGAGATCTCCAGTTCAATGGTAAGGCTATCAAAGATTCGAAATTATGACCATCTAATCAATCATTATTCTCATTTCTCTCTCTATCTCCCTCCACTCATTACCCCTACTTCGAATTATTACTCTCATAAAAAATTTCTCAAAAACTCATCCAAACACAGCATAAACCCTTCACCCCTAGAAAGTTACCTCATTCTCACTTCAGCTCTTAAACAAAACGTTTGGTTTCTATTTAGTTCTTAAGTAGTCAATTTTGGCACTGTAATCCCAGGGACAAGTACTGCCAACTTCTCAACGAAAAATGACATTTTTTGAAAGGGCCAAAGTGGTAAAAGTGTAGTACTTAAGAGGCGAAACTGAGAAAGGTCGAATATTTGAAAGGGTCAAGTGGGACGACATTTATTGTGATGACGCCTTTCTTTGGGGGACATTGACAAAAAATCAATCTATGAAGGAGCATAAAGAAAAAAAATTGGGTTCACGATTAGGTCATATTATTGAGGGAGAAAGTGTATTTACCCTTTGTTTAATAAAAAGACATTAGCTGAACAAAATTTTGGATATGACTACCTTAAACCATTGAAGTTCCCTTTGCATTTGTAGAGCTGGCCCAGAGACACGTTCAAGCTGACCAGGAGGAGACAACTTGGCAGCTAGATGCAAAAAGTTGTTACCAAATATATCATGTCGGTGTGCCATAATGTTCTTCCTCGTTCCAAATCCATGTATGAGGCTAAAGATCTTTTCTTGCCGCAAGACAATCGCATGTGCAAAAATCGTTCTACCTTTACTGTCTTTTCTCCATATGATTGGAGGATCACATTTTATTAATTCAACAATAAACTCCAATATCCCATGCTTAACGGCATCATAGATCATCTCATCAATTCCAATATCAGAAAGTTGTGACTCACTCAATTTTGGTATCTCCTTACAAATGCAACTGAGGATTCTAAGGGCTTCACGATGTACCAACTTTCTATGATATAAATCTGGGACTGCAATTCAAACAAAAAATATATGTTAAAGACAAAGTGAAGTCCCATGTAAAAATCAGAATTTTATCTAGAGTATCTTCATACCAAAGTTTTTCAAGAGGCCTGAAACCAGTTCTCCGAACAGGCTCATTGCTGCAAAAAAAGACATATATGAACAGTTATACATCATAAGCGAGCCTAACATTAACAAGTGTCAGCTGAAAATTTCTCTAAGAGAATGTCTCTGCATATTTTGTCGAATAAAAATGCATTTAGCATGTGATACTGTCGAGTATCACCAATTGTTGAATAAATTCAGCTTAAATGCCCTCGCATGCTGATCAAAAAAAAAAAAATGCCCTCGCATAAATTATCTTGTCAATATCACATTGCCAGCCGAATCCAACTTATTTTGCAAAACCTTTTTTTTTTTGTTGGAAGTGCGGAACATTGTTTTGATAAGGGTGGAAGTCGAGGATATTCATTTGTGTATAGTTTTCAAGAGTAGACCATTCGTCAGGAAGGGAAAAAAAAAAAAAAAAACTCCACCAAGCAAACACCCCTCATGTTGAAGGCTTGACTGCTTGAGGCCAAGAACCAATTACATGCCTACACCAATTATCGTAAGAAGCCTAATGAAAACACAAGACCAATACCAAACAACAAAAAAAGCCCCATGATTCTTCAACCAACGGAACCCACTGATTCACCAAACCCCTGTGAAGTAGCAGCAGGGGAATCATTATCCATTTTCTTGATCTGTCAAATTACTTACATTAACGGGAAGATGACGAAAATGGTATTCGAAGTTTTGAGATTCTGACACTTTTGGTTATTGCCATTCAAATTGCATTACATAAACAGATAAACTCTTTACTTAATCTGTTTCAAATAGGTCCAATACATAGGGTCTGTTTGTACTTCCCTGGCTTGTTCTAGGATTTCAAGAATAGTTTATTTGATAAATCCTATGACATGGTGTACGAAAGTTATCATTTATTAACACCGGCTTGAATGTGAATATTTAACAAATGCCTGTCCATCCATAATGAACCGTGAGGTAATAGAATATTTGAATGAAGTAGCCCTGCTTTCGTTGCATATAGCTGGGATCGACGAAAGCATTTATACACCCATCCATACACACACAGAGAGAGACTAGTCAACATGCCTTTGCTAATTATATTTCCTCTACGATATGGTTGTTGTTGGACTCCTCTCGTATTCTCTTCATCACTTGATAATGGTAATGGTCCAGTACGATGTGGCAATATATGTACATTGATACCTGCCATTAAAGTAAAAGTAAACGAAGTCATGCCACACCATCAATTTTGTAACAACATAATACATAGATACAAAACCACATAAAGAATTTATTTTAATCAATTAATAGAGTGGATCACACTTGACTATGTGGCAAAGTAATCATGAATTCTTCAAACATTTTCTTGATAGTAAGAGAACCAATTATTAGCATTTAGCGAGAGCAAAGAAAATTATGGGTTTTTGGGAACCAATTACAAAATCTACTCCATCAAAATGCATTTTGCAAAATAAACTGGAGAATGCAAGATTCATTCTCATTATAACTAAAAATATCAATAATCTACAGCTAAAATCCACAATTTACAAAATAACCGTCTCCCCAAGAGTTTGACGAGAGAGGATAAATTCATGTCATTGGTTCGGATGAGCATACTCCAAAATCCCATTTACATCTAGGGTGGTGCTGAACTGTGTACATATAACTGTGTCTCAAATATTTCGTAATCAAAATTTGAGCAAGACTTGTCCGCATAGAAAGCTATAAACGGGGGAACTCACATGAGTATATCCATCTTCTCCAAAACACGAGTTTAGTGCCACTTGGAAATGCAGATGGCTTTTGAGCCAATATTCTAAGGGTGTACTTTCCGAAACGATCTTTAGTAAGACCCAATTTTGGGTACTCTTCCAGTAGCTCCAAAGCAACATCTGCGATAAGAAAGAACAAGCTTTAGGATTAATTACTTAAGCATCTTATGCGATAGGAAAGAACAAGCTTCAGATAATTATAGATAAAGATAAGTGTGTACACTAACCATAGATTTCGGCACTGATCAGGCAATGCAGCAGCGTGGAACCATAGTGGCCTCTCTCTGGACTTAGCTCACCAATGGGTGTTACTTTGTAGAGGTAATGTACCATATCTTTCCGGTTATATAGAGCAGCCACAATAACAGGGATGGCACCATCAATATGAAGATCACTTGAAATTGTAACCAACTTGGGATTCTTGTTCACTATTGCTTTGGCTAATTTTGTGCATCCACTGATGGCAGCAAGAGAGAGGGTTGTGCTACCGAATTCATTTGTGATTTCCAAGTCATCTGCTGACATTACTTTCAGCAACTTCTCTGCAATCCGTAAATGTCCAGCCAGAATCGCAACATGAAGAGCTGTATCCCCTTTGGATGTAATCCTCGCACTGACAGCGTTGTCATGCAGATCAAGTAATCTTTTTGTTTCTTTCCAATCCCCATTTTCAATTGCGTTGTACAAGGTCTGATAACTAAGGTGATGAAACTTATCTGGGGAACAATTCTTTTCGAGTTACTATGAAAAGGACAATGGAAGGAAGTATGAAAAAAGATGGGAAGACTGGAATGCAAATAAAGAGAACAATTAAAAGAACAGAATAATGTAAAGAAAAGAAGGTAGTAGCGTTGGTGGTTCTATCCTGTACCTGTGAAGGAGTGGATAGAGACTTAACAGCATTAGTGGGCCTAGTGGTCGCAAGCAGAAGCTGAATGATCTTATATTCTTGGTAAACCTTTCACCTAAGTTAATCTTAAACTTGAGGCAGAGAAGTTGCTTTAGAAGAAGTCACCAAGCATGGAAAAGGGAATTCATCAAAGCGCTTAGAAATAAATGTATGCTTCTGGTTTTTTTGAGCCATAGATAATTAGGAAGTTTGAGGCGCGAATGTTAAGATTGGCTAGGCAATAAGATACCAAGGCTTTCAAAGTGTAATATATAGTGCAACATTTGATACAAGAATTGTGCAATCAATCAGTAAGGTTCCTTGGAAACGAATGCTGGACTCCAAAACATATGCAAAAGTAGGCGAACTTTGTTAACATGTTGTTAGATCCCACATCGGCTACTTGAGGAAGTAGTGAATGGTATATAATGTAAGGCCGACCAGCTACTGTATAACTTAAGGTTAACGTTTTGAGCCACGTGATTAGGCGAATGGTTAGCAGGTTAGCTGGCACGGGTCGTTACATGTGGTATCAGAGCTTGCACCAACCGGAAGTGTGAGGCGGGTCCTGCGAGGAGACGTGTTTGGGTGGGCCGGACAAGTGAGGAGCTTGAGGTGCTTGTCGTGCTTAGGCGGGTCCCACATGAGACGAGCTTGAGTTGATTGTCGTGCTTAAGTGGGGACTTGTCCTACATCGCTTGGTGGGTGGAAGTGATGGAGCTTGGGGCGCAACGGGGACGTTGCGGTCCAAGTGGGGGAGATTGTTAGATCCCACATCGGCTACTTGAGGAAGTAGGAATGGTATATAATGTAAGGCCGACCAGCTACTGTATAACTTAAGGTTAACCTTTTGAGCCATGTGGTTAGGCGAATGGTTAGCAGGTTAGCTGGCGCGGGTAGTTACACATGTTGTTGCAATTGGGGAAAGAAAAAAAAATGAGATGACAAAACATAAAGGGCGTGAACGAGTAAAAATTCAAAATTTTCTTAGGAATTACTGTTTTATGCTGAACAAGTTCGTCATGATACTGTACTTTTAAGACTTCTTACCATTCTCTTCACCCGAATCTTCGTGGTCATCTCGTCGTCTCAAATGTGATGGAGCCAGGTGCTCCCATGCATCTTTGGCAGAAGTAGTTTTCCCAAACTTTTTATATATGTCTGGTCCGCATGACAGTTGAATGGCATGTAAAGCCAATACATTCTTTTTTTTCCAGTCATCAGCATCTTTCCCTGGTTGAGGTATCTTCCCAGTTACAACATCCCACAAGCCTTGACCGACCAAGTACCTTTTCAAGCATACTTTCCAGTATTCATAGTTATCTTCTGTGAGTTGTTCATGAACAATTCCAAGCATTGCTATGCTTGCACTTCCCATGCTTGCTCTAAAGGAGTATAGAAAGATAAACAACAAATTAGACCTGAGTTTGAAGGAAGAAAATGGTGTCATATGGTGCATGTGCAAAGCCATGTGGAAATTCCTTCGAATTTGACATAAATACAGCATAAACAGAAAAGAGCACCGCGTAAAAAATTAGTCCTTTAGTAGCAGTTAATACGAGTAGAGTAAGAGAATCCATGTCATAGTCATTTCTGTACATTCAACAAGCTCTAACTTGCCTCAAATTTCCCTGGTGAAAAATGCTGGTCTGCTTGAAAACGGCCTTACATATGCATTATTTATTTTTATTTTTTTGTGGAAAGACAAATTCTTCACATTGCAATTATGGCTATTAAGTTATAAAAGGAAGGTCTGCATATTGGAGTCACCACTTGGGTTTGGGGGCTAATGTACTAACTACTAGGGCTGCAAACGATCCGAGCCGCTCGCGAGCGGCTCGAAGCTCGGCTCGACAACGGCTCGGATCGGCTCGGTTCGAGACACAAATGAACGAGCTCGAGCTAAAATATTGAGCTCGATTCATAAACGAGCCGAGCTCGAGCTAACAGAAACTCGGCTCGCATTGGCTCGCGAGCCCAATTATATTATATATATATTTTATATATATATAAATATTTCTCTTTGACTGCCAACACAACATCAAGGGTTGTCCTTGAGTCATTGAAGAGTGGCTACACGTGGAAAGATGAAAACCATCAGGAAGCTTTGTAGGGTACTGAGTTGCTCTTCAACTTGTATTTTTCCGATGTGGGACAAGTCCATGAAACCCCTTCCTTCTTCTTTTGCTTTTCCTTCAATCCCACATCGCTACTTCAGAAGGAAAAAATGCCACGGAATGCTTATAACTTGAGGGCTTCCACTTACTTCCTTCTGGAGCTGCACTCGAACGTATTTTTCGAGCCCAAGCGAGCCGAGCTCGAGCTCTGAAAATATAATTCGAGCCGAGTTCGAGCCAAATAATTCGAGCTCATCACGAGCTCGAGCCGAGCTCGAGCTCACTATTTTTGAGGCGAGCCGAGCCTGAACATGCCGAAACTCGGCTCGGCTCGGCTCGATTGCAGCCCTACTAACTACTTAGTGGGAAGGTTAGCCTCTACTCTATATCATTGGTTCATTGTTCTTATTGATGCATGAACGACAAACCATCGACTAGGTAGGTTTTGGGAAGAGGGTTTAACACTCCAACTCTTGAGCTGCATGATCGGGAAGAAACCAAAGTAGAACTTGAAACACTAGCAAAGGTGCAGCCAGGATTGGACATTTCCATGACTACAGTCTTCGCTGTGTATTTTATTGCCTTTTATGGCTTCTTGCTGCACAAAGCAGTGGGGGCTCAAGAGGTTTACGTTGTAAAACTCTAGGAGTAAGAAATTGTGATTTCTCAATGGGAGAGTGAAAAACGCAGAAAAAACAAGAAGGGCCAGGCCAAACATGTTTTGGTTTATATAAGAGGATCTATATTGGTCTCCCCTTGATCTCTCAACCAGTATTTGGGCAGTTCCTAGATTCAGGAAGTTATGGCAACATAAGAAGGCAAGATTAAACATCCCACCAAATTTAGGAGAAAGACAGGAACAGTGTAATATAACAGTGCAGGAGAAAAATGAATATGCAACAACGGATGTATGCACAACAAATGTACATGATAACACTTCCAATAGATGAACCATTTATCGAGAAATGGTGATAAAGATTAAACTACATGACTATATCTTACCTCTTAAGCTATCCTAACCTTTGACTAACTATAAGGGTTAACATTTTGAATCAGTAAACCTAACACATACTCACTAGTCCTTCATCTTTTCAATTTTCTTTTGGTAGCCTTCTATCTCTTTCTCTAATCTTATGAACATGACAAGCTAGGTGAGCTTTTCATTCTTTTACTTTTCCAGATAACAGTACAGTTCATTACGTATGGAAGTGAGATCCTACTTCACATTCATTATAGTGGACAAGGTACATCCACAGTATTCTTCAACTCCTAAGTTCAACGTCTCACTTCCAGTACACAACTTTTTAGTTTGGACATGTTAACTAATACGAATGGCCCTGAGAACAAAAGATTATTCATGACCAAATGACAAATTTAGGAAATTAGGATAATATCAATAAGGCAACTCCTAAGTTCAACATCTCACTTCCAGTAAACAACTTTTTAGTTGGACATGTCAACTAATACGAATGGCCCTGAGAACAAAAGATTATTCATGAACAAATGACAAATTTAGGAAATTAGGATAATATCAATAAGGGAATTGATTTTGGCACTCCCCAAATTGATAACCACACTCTCCAGGGGAGTGCCAAAATCAATTGCGGTTATCAATTGGGGGAGTGCCAAAATCACTCCCCTGTCAATAACTGGACTGATATTTGCACAGAGTGTGCTGGAATGATGGAAGTTATAATAACAATTGAAAAGAACATGAGCTAGGTTCCTAACATCAATTAGAATGTGTTGCACAATGTTGTAAAGTGTTTAGAGTATGTGTTATTTAATACGTTCACTCTATTGGAACTTTTTGCGCAAAAAATCCATGTAGTTCTGTTGCGTTAGTTCTATTTTTCATTCTGTCAATTTACCTATATGACAATTTTACATTAACTTATAGCTTTAGGAAAGAGATGATAATATGATATTGTCAGACGTTGACCAAATACTGTCTGATAATGATTTTGTTCATGTTGCAAGAAGACTCTTTGATTAAAGACAAGCACATGAAATCAATAGATTAAAGTAGTGCAACCAGAGATTGTATATCGTGTTAGTGGGCGAGGCAAATACCTTGGGAAAAGCCTACAGCTTTCTGAGAGATGGTTGAAAAGAAGAGCAAACTTAACTCTGTAGGTTTATTGACTCATTTCATTGTCCTCTTATATTTCTCTTACCTTTTCTTTTTAGTCCAGCTATCGATTCATACCTCCTTGACCAGTTGCAACAAATGGGCACGTTGATATCCAGATTGATTTCGAAAAGGATTGGAAGAAAAAGGGTTCATGGATAGGGATGTTTGGATAAAGTAATTTGGGCAGAGCAAATATAAAGAGAGATATTTAGCTTATAAGTAATCAAATCTAGAGTTGAACCCAATGATGGACGTAGGATTTTAACATCGGGTAGGCGAACTTGACAAAAAAAAAAAAATTTAACATACATAAGATGATATCAATTTCAGCCAATATAAAATTGTAAAAAATATCTACAACAAACTTCTGTACATATAATTGATGAACATATACAATTACTAAACATGGAATATACAAACACATATGCAAACAATTCAAGGAGGTTGGCAACTAAATTAATTTCAAAAGTCTTTGGTGGGCGGGTGTTAGATTTTTCAAAAATACGTTAGGCAAGCAAACTTACATAATTTAAAATTCATGAAACTAAACTACAACAATTCTAAGCAAATTTTGAAACTTAGGTAGGTTGCCACCTGGGCTCATCCGTCCTTCGGTCCATCCTTGGTTGAACTTGAACATGCTAATACAACCCTCTATTTGGTATTAGTTAATCCCTTTATAAGACCTCTCCAATGACAAGTAATTTATCTTGGGAAAACCATTATTTGGCAAGAGTCTCGAAACATGACCTCTAGGCTCCAACGGCTTGCCAATTGTCAAGCCAAATAAATAGCTTTATCCTTCTCAAGCCAAATTTGGCACAAGAAATGGGAAAGCGTTAATCATCACATCAGCATCTATGCGTTGCTATGTACACAGTCAAAATCTCCATGATTCTCGTAATTGGGTTAAGTCAAAAGAATGATTTTGTCGCCATTGGAACAACTTTATCGAAACTCAGCAAAATAATATTGCAACAAGCCACAAAAATGACTGGCAGTGGCTAATCACAGAACATGTTCCTCGAACCCTAATCCTCCATTGTAATCCTAACATGAAACGAGATATTACGAAACTAGTACTACTAGTAGTCTATATTAGGTCCTTTTTGTATAATAGGACGTGCGGTTAGGCTTTGAGGCATTCAATACAGAATGAATAACCTTAAGGTGACTAATCCCTAATTCAAAGGATTCTTAGTAATCGTGTTGGGTTTGTGAAACTTGATTCGGTTTGATTTGCACTTCGCTGATATAAAGGGTGCGACCCAGCTGATATAAAGGGTGAGACCCAGCGTAACTCTTTGTACTCGAAATACATAGTGAAAACTAGTGGAGGCCGTCAACGTTTTGGATAACCACGTAACCTGCGTGTTTTTTCAATTTGCCTTCTTTACTCGATTGTTCTTCGAGCATTATGAATTGTGATTTGGCCAAAAAAAATTCTTTTCTTGACAACGTCAGGCCAGCTGGTGAACACCTCAACTTTAATCCCTTACGGATGAGAACCCTACCACGAGACATTAAAGAGAGGTGGAAGGGAAATAACAAAAAATTCAACCCCTTGCGTGGTGTTCAAGACCTGGGATTTAGGATATACTCCCTATAAGGTCTTGGATTCGAAACCTCATAAGTGATACCAACTCCTTTGGGACCACTCCATACGGAGCAACTACTCCGGCTTCAATTGGGCTTAGAATTTGGCCCTCAGTATTAGTCGAGGTGCGTGTAAGTTAACCGAACTTAGTTATCAAAAAAAGACAAATAAAGAATTCAACAGAAGGAGATGGCATAAACATACAACTAGTAAGTTGGTGAAGCTAGGGCTTTGGCAGCTGTACATCCTTTGTATTCCGAACATCAATTTGTATGTATCCGACTGTTTCGGCATTCTGAACCACCATTTCCATGCCGTTTTTAGATTCATAAATCCAGTCCGTGCGGGGAATCCAAAATTAGCTTTAATATTCACAATTGCTTCTACGCAACCGTCACCGTTTTCCTATTGTTTAACCACGGCGCGGACGTTCATTTTCCGGAGTTGTACTCTGTTGAAGCTACGATTATGCCTTCAGAGGGTCGGATTGGAAGCTTAGGCCTACTTGAGCTGGTAGAGATGGTGGCGCTGTATCGGGTTCGCGGTGGCTTTGAGGTGCGGCTCCAAAAATTTCAAAAAAAGGCATTCAATAATTACTTGGACTCCATTAGTTTTTTTTCTTTTAACCAGTACTGTAGCATAAATATACCATTTTAATTTTTATATAGTAGTAAGAGTAATGCTGCTGTATTAGGAAACATAAAAAGTACATGAAATTTTACGACTGTTCTCGATGGAATTTTACTTTTTGAGCCAAGCAAGATTAAAAGTTGGCCGACAAATCTACTAATGGAGTGTTTTTTTTAAGGCGAATTGTGACGTATAGGTATGCACAAATATTTTTGGACATTATCTTCTCTTTAGAAATATAGAGTTGACTTTCGTTTAAAGAGATGGCCAGAACATGATACTGATACCAAAAAATTATTCTTTATTCTCTATTTTGCTTTCAATTTTTGTCATTAAAAATATGCACCTTGTTTGGGTTAATGTGTTAGATGTTCAATTATGAATTATATAAATTGATGGGTGTTCAGAATATAAAGTTGAATATTTAAATAAAGCCTAATTCTCTCTCGAGACTCCCTCTCTAAAATCTCCAAACTCTAACTGCCAACGGCCTTTCTCCTCCTTTCAACCACCCCCCCCCCCTCC
>JAOTQK010000002.1:15445481-15474108 GCA_025642025.1 Rhododendron ferrugineum
AGAGTGGAGAGGCCGCCCAGGCTCATATACTAGTTTTGGAGGAGATAATTAACCAATGTGGGACAAATCCCAACAAACACAATATGTGTATTAAATAGTTCTTCAAGAACTATTGAGATCATTCTTCCAGACTGGTCATATCCCTTTTCATTACCTTTCTGTCTGTTTCTTTTCTTTCCTTCCAAATTGGTGTCAATACTGATTACCCCTAAATCTCTTATATAGGCAAAATGAGAAACATCAAACCCTACACATTGAATGATGTTTTCCAACCTCTTTACTATTACAAAACAATAAGCATTTATGTGGTTAGCCAATATTGACCATTGACCCCTTTAGTTCTTTTCTTTCTCACACAGTTGGAAAATTCTAAATCCACTTTGTTGTGGCAAACCACGAACCACATTGTGGTCTCACCTTTGGATCACATACAATTGCATATATTACATACGAAGTATCGAGGTGCTCACTCCTATTCACATGTTAGACGTCGACAAGTCCTAGCACGCCCACGCTTATACCGTACATGCCATTAATTTTTTGCTCACGCACGCTGCGGAAAAGTGGAAAACACTTAGTTAATCTTTTAGCTATTTATTCTCGAATTCTGAAGAATCAAACGAGTTGTTCCATCAGGTTTACACAACATCGATATGCTCCTCCTGCCCCATTTTGTTATGGAGGAGATAACTATCGTACACACCTAAATGGTGTGTTTTGTCTAACGAGACGGATAGCGATTACCAATATAATCGGTCAAGTTTCCTCAAGTGTTTCTCCCTCTTTTGATCATTCATAAATAATTTGAATCGTTCATCTATTTTAAAATACTTTTTTGAGTGACTGTCAAAAAATCAAATTAATCGAATAACTGTAAATACTTGATATAATATTTCAATTTTCATTCATAATTTAGATATTATATTATAAATGAAAAATTGAAACATTGAATTAAGCAGTTACTGTTATTCGATTGAACTGACTTTTTCCGAGGTACTTGAGAAAATATTTTAAAATTAATGAACGATTCAAATTATTTGTGTGAAACCCAAAAATGAGACCCCGTTCGTTTTGAGATTTTGGATTTGGATTTGTAGGTAATGAGTATAGAGAGAAATAGAGCAATAATTGAAAATATGGGTAATATTTGGAGAAAAATAGAGAGAAAAATGAGAGTAATGATTACAGAGAATTAGAATAATAATTAGAATTTAAAATGAACGGGGTCAGTCACAATGCGTATGCTCACAATCTGTGCTTCAAATGTACAGTATGTATTTGTGGACTTTTCTTTGAAGAGAAAAGTGTAACATGTTTTTTTTATCCTTTTGGGGGGAATACATGTGTTTTCACGGATGGAGAACTTATTACACGGTACTCTAACTACTTTTGTATTTTTGTGAGACTTGGGAATAAGCGAACGAACTCAGCATCTATTTGTGGTGAGAAAAGGTGTTTGCCGGAACACCACATTCGGTGCCCAAGGCCACGGAATAATTAGGAGTGTTTTCACTCATCAACAAGTTGTAAATCACACATTTTTAGTTTTGTCCTTATTTAAAAAAAATCTCGTTTGTTAGTTTTGTGTCAAACTTATATATAATACGGTCTTACTATTGTCAGCTCACTGGACTGACAATAAACACACTAGAAAATAAGGAAAACACGTATTCCTGTGTACTTTATATTTCTTTTAATACACATTCACATACTTACTATTATCAGCCCATTTGGCTGATTTTAGAATTTTCTTATATAATATTAGTTCGTCCTAATGAGAGGAATCGAAAAAGTAAAAAATTATAATTTTACACAAGTATTATTTGAAATATTAAAAAAATGACTTTTTAAGTTTTTGTTTGGATATTTTCAAAATATTTGTGTAAAAAGCATAATTTTTTATTTCTATTATCGACACAAATCAATACTACATATTATATAAAAAATTGATACAAAATTAACAAACACAAATTTTTTTAATAAATACAAAATTAACAAGTCTTATGGTCCACAACTTGTTATTAAGGCTGCTACATGTACATCCAGTGTGGCACACTTATGTCACATACAGATGAGACCCGGTGAAATTGAAACCCACCTGTACAAGTACGTGCCTCTAGCATTTCCGAAAAAAACAGGGATGACACGACACTTCAATTATGAGTCCCTTTTCGCTGCTGTTCTTTTCACAGTCTTGCTTCCATTTTCAAACTCATCACGGACTTCTTCCATCCATCACGATTCACGGACCTTCCCCATTTCAACATCCCATCACCAACCGCCGGTGACCCGTTCATGCTCCGATCAGCTCAGGTACCTCTCTCTCTCTCTCTCTCTCTCTCTCTCTCTGTAGGTCTGTCTCCCCTCTCTGTGTGTGTATGTGTGTGTGTGTGTGTGTTCGTGCGTGGGTATACATCTCTGTATTTGTTTATAAGCTAGACAGGACTGTAAGTAGCTATACCTATTTGAATTGTATATAGGAGTGTATCTATACGAATCTATGCTAAACACTTTTAGAATGCAAAATCACAATACAGATCCCATAATTTGAAAAATGATTTGTGTTACGTCTCGTTATGGTTTTGCCGTGCCTTTGACATTTTTGTTTGGTTATGAATTATCATACTAATGTTTTTAGTTATTCTTAACCATATGAATTCTTGGCTTTTCGGTACGTACAATAATGGTCAAGCTACGATGCTTTATGGTTTGGTACGCCTATGGTTTGGTCTGTTATTCTGGGTAAGTCAGGAATACATTTGGCTATTCACCAACATATAATGGTCAAGCTATGACGCTTTATGGTTTTGGTACGCCTTGGTTTGGTCTTTTATTCTGGGTAAGTCAGGAATACATTTGGCTATTCACCCATATTGAATTTTCGTAAGAGTATGTAGAAATTAGAACTATGGTCAATTTAGACATTTTAATGTCAAGTTACACTAAATTTTGGTCATGTATAGGTTGGAACATGAAAACTTGCCACGTCTTGTTATGGATTTGCCATTTGGTACGACTTGGTTTGGTCTTTTTTGCTTACTTTATGAATACTTTTGGTTGTCATTGACATTTGTTTTTGTAAGTTTGGGCACATATTATTCTAGACAAATTAGGATGTATTATGGTCACGTTAAGATTAATTTTGGTGTTGTATGAATACAGTTAATCGATATGTTTAAAATACAAACTTATTACGCCCTGTTACTTCTTCATTTAATCAGTTTGGTCATCTTTCAGTACTAAGTTACAAATACTTCGGTTTTTCGTTAATATTTGTGTTTTTTCAAATGTTGGTATGTATAATTTATAGTCAACTAACTCCATTTCATGGTTAAGTTACGTGAAGGAATTGTCACCTATACATATAGTGTATCTATAGGTTACAACATGAGAACATGTAACACCTTTTTTATGGTTTTGGTATTTGGTTTTTTCCTGGTTACATTACGATTATATTTGGTTATTCACCAACACTGAATTCTTTTTGTAATTTTGGTTCCTATAATATCGTGAGTTTATAATGTTTTATGGTTAAGTTAGCTCGGATTTTGGTAACCTATATATATATATATATATTATATATATATACACAGTCCGGTTCAAGTCCACACCCTTCCCGTCCGCACCTCCCCTTTCCCGATCGAATTTCGATGATCCGAGCCGCTCAATGTGTTCAGAACGTGATTTTAAGGGTACCCGCGAGAAATCAGCAAAAAAAAACACCGGGAAGGGCTTGATTTGAGCAGTCTTTTATTGAACCGAAATTCGATCGGAAAAGATGAGGTGCGGACGGGAAGAGTGTGGACTTGAACCTGACTGTAAGGGGAACAAGACAACTTGTAAGGGAAAAAAATCCGCTTAGTGCTAACTCTAGCTTTTTGGTGAACAACTTCACGTGCCACCACACCGGAACCCTAGCCTTCCGCCGGAACCCTAACTACAAAACAGACAGGGGTGAACACACCTTTGCCTCTTGTCAACAAAGGCCCTCCGATGCCAAAGTCAGTATCACGTACTCTTAAGAAACCCTAATTATCAGTAAGTAAATAACTCGATTGCAACAGACTGCGTACCTTTTACCTCTAGGTTTACCTCGTATTTATAGATGTTCATATGCTTGCTGCCCAAACATCCTAATTGCCCTAGTTTTCCTATCCCATATAGGAAACCCAGAATACAATGGATTCTCGTTCCCTTATTAGATCACACCTTCAATCTCTGTGGGATTCTTTCCCCAAGCCGAATATTCTATCCTCGTTAGGAAACACAGCTAGCATCCCTCATTCGCAGAATCTTGTTCCATCACGGAGTGTAGCCGCACTGGAATCTTCCAGAATGTCTTTACCACCTTATCTCTTAAGGTAACTCAAGACAGGATGCTCCTACTGTTCGGCTATCTCATCGTCGAACAACCCATGCTTGTTACTGGCCTCTCGTGCCGTCGTCATCTCTACGGCCGATCATCAACTTGATCGGAGGTAGGGTCTAGCATGGACCCATCTGTCACGTGTTCGGCTATCAATTGCACTATTCGGGAATACCTCCCTACACAACTTGTTACGCCTGGTTATGGTTTTGGTAGGCCCTGATTTGGTTTTTTGGCATACGTTACATACCCCTTTTGTACCAAGGCTTCTCCGTATCTATATCTGAATTAGCAAGCTGGGTGTATACGATTTAGGTACAAAAGGACCCAAATCATATTTCCTATATTTTCCCTTTCAACACTTCAAGGGGGCATGTCTTTAGCTGGCTTCATAAAACACCCACCTGGTTGTTATGAGGCTTTCAATTGTTTAATAGTTTCGGGATATTACTGATTTTTGTTATAGACGCCAAAGTTGCAACTTCTTCTGTACCTCTAAATGGGAATTTATTTACATATATAAACAGTATCAAGGAATAAGGGACTTGCGAGTGCTTTTTTTTTACTTTCAGCCTGTAATGAACATTAGGATTTTGGGTCAATGAAGTATGCAATGCACTTGATCAAAAGAAAAGTATGTATGAACGAGCAATGTCAAGATTAAAATTTTGTTTTGTGTGTGCAGCTCCAAGGTGATAAAGTGGATGTGGATCAAGAAGCTGAAATAATTGGTTAAAAGGAAACACAAGCACACAAAGCTAGTAGATGGAGCAAGAAGACAATTTCAACTGTCACAATGATGGGAACGATATCGAAAACGAGGGATTGGTTGACGGCAAGGACATTGACAGATGTTGGTCAGATAAAAACATTGCATACAGGGAGCCACTGCTGAGAATGAGGACGAATGCCACCTCCCAAATCGCCATTGTTGGTGCTAATGTTTGCCCCATTGAGAGCCTTGACTATGAGTAAGCATTCTTGCTTTCCTCAAGACTATGTGGCTCTCGATGTTTTTACTTCCTTCTAAAAACATCAAGAACCACAGAAATGTGTTCTTATTAAAGTAACTGTTTTGTCCACATTTTCGGGAGATGTAGTAAAAGGAAGCATAAAAAATTTCTCACACAAGAGAATTACATAGATTCAGGGGTTTAAAAATACTTCCTTGAATATGTCAAAGTAGAGTTCATTTTGCTTCCTACTCAAGTGGATCGTCATTCCTTCTTACCATTTGTGTCTTCCATTGTCCCCAACTTTTGTATTTCCAATTCTATGCTACCTAGAGCAGAGGCCTACCATGCTTCATTGCTCTATTTTCGTCAGACAAGTTTGGCTTTCTTAGTAGAATTTTTTAACTAATGCTTGTTCCTAGTTGGTATCAGTATGTCTTATGGAATTCTTTTCAAGACTCTGCCCATGTAGGCCTTGGCCTTTTGAGGCCACTTGACTCTTTGTGGCAGCAAGAAGAAATAAAAGGAAAACGTGGGCTCCGCGAATGCAACCGGTTGTTGTAAATAGTACTGGCTTGCACAATACAGGATGGACATAGGCCGATTTACGCCAAAGAACATAAATTTGTCATGTCTCATTCTTGTTTTTGTTGTGTGCATTATAAAATAACGTGCTTCCATAGTGTGTCATTTGTCCTGAAAACCCAAAAGTTGTGTCGGAGAACAAACATGAATTTTACGGTTTATGTAGATAGGGAAAGTTTTGCATAGAGAAGAGAGAGAAAAATGGTTTGTCAATGGACAACCTTTACAAGCACAGGTTGTCCATTGTGCTCGTAAAGCAACTGGGATCTTGCTTGGTTTTGCTTTTGTTAGGGTGGGATCCTTTGTGCAAACCTAGCAAAATCCTATGAAGCACTGACACTCCAAAAGGGTGCCGTGTCCACGTATTGGACACGGGGACACGGCGGGGACATGCCCAAATACAGATTGGACACGCCACGTGGCGTGTCCAATAAATTTTATTATTTTTTGATAGGGGACACGCTGGGGACACGCCAGGGAGTCAAAATGTAATATATTTTTAATTTTGAGGGGTTAATATGAAATTATTCAAAACATTTGGGTTAAACTGTAAATATGCCTTTATTTGAACCATGTCAAACTCAAACATTCATATAGGACATGTCTTTGTCAACAAACATGGAAGAAAAGAAAAAAAATTGTGTATATATATATATATATATTTGTATATTTATTTATTTATACACGTGGCGTGTCCCTCGCCGTGTCCGTATCTCCATTTTTTTTAAATCGCCGTGTCCCGTGTCCGTATCCGTGTCAGTGCTACATAGGCAAAATCACCTCTTAAGATTTGTTATGTTGTATCAAATCATATATAGGGCTAACTATTCTAGGAAGGAGTTGTCTGTAATGTTTTGAGGCGATATGGCTTCATCTCTAGAGTCACAATGTTCAGATTCTTAGCGGATTGGTATGATGAGATGGATCATCAAAGATCAAGGATTGATAAGACATGACCAAGGGTGATCGGCCTTTGGTGCAATGAGTGACAAAGTGTGCACTTGTTTTATAATTCAATGAGTTCAAATAGTGCAGGATTATCACACACCAAGGCAATTGACAGATCCGGCGGAGATCTAAATTGATCATGGGAGATTAGATTTCGATCGTGAGGTGATCAACTGTGATTGAAAGCAGTCTGATTCAGTCAAACGGAAAGTCTTACAACAGAAGTGCATCTACTAGTCCACCAAGATGACGATTTCTTGATTTTACTAAAGATTCACAACCGGTACAAGCTCCTGGGAAATGTTGTGGTAGATGGAGCTGCTCTTAATGATTACACAAGTTGTACCAATCAGGGTGCACAATTTGAGCAACTTTTGTGGAGAAGAATATGAAATAGGCATAGGGTTACAACGAGTTGACACCGTCATACAATCTTATTGGGGAATGAATCCAATGTTGTGCATGCAAGATGCTAAGCTACTGATGAGAAAAATGTACGGAGCGAGTCTCTTTCAAAAAGGATTTGGTTAGCGGCGGTGATCTCTCTGGTTATGAGTGCAGAGGAGTCGAAGTGATGCTTTGCAGGGCACCCCCGCGAGGGGGTGCAGACGCCGAGCCAACGAGGGTCACGAACGCCTCAGCGTGAAGTTGTAAGCAACAAGGGCACTCTGGATTAAGGGGTCGTCGGGGCAACCTGCTGAAGGGCGTAGACACCTGGGTATGGAGGTGTGGGCCACACAAGTTATGAAGCACCGACACTCCTGGAGGTCACCGTATCCGTGTCCGTCACGCAGGGACGTATGGGAAATCACATTTCGATAGTAAGTAGGACTGAGTCCCCAATCAAATCTCCTCGCCCTCTATGTAGCACGGACACAGATACGGATATGGATACGAACACGGACACGGACACGGACATGGACACGGGACACGACAATTCTAAAAAAATGAGGATACGGACACGGCGGGGAACACGCCACGTGTATAAATAAATAAAAAATAAATATATGTACATATATAAAAAATATATATATATGAACCATTGTATATGAATAATTTCACAAATTGTATAAACTTTTTTCAAAGGCATAATTATAGTTTAACCCAAATGTTTTGAATAATTTCATATTAACCCCCCAAAATTTAAAAAATATTACATTTTGACCCCTAGCTGTGTCCCCAGCGTGTTCCCAGTCGTGTCCCCTATAAAAAAATAATAAAAATTATTGGACACGCCACGTGGCGTGTCCAATACGTGTCCCCGCGTGTCCCCGCCATGTCCAATACGTGGACACGGCGCCTTTTTGGAGTGTCAGTGCTACATAGCTCGCCCTTACATAGGGACCAGTATAGATGCATGGCATGACAACTCAAAGCAGGCAGCATGGGACACGTTCCTAGTTCCTTGCTTCAAATTCAGGAATTCTTGAATTATTGCCTATTTGATAGGCGTGGGAAAATACTTTCCCCCAAAAAGTTTCTCAAACTGGGCCCATGTCATGGTTGCAATGGGGTTGGTAGTCTCGACCACGTCTGACCAGTGGGCAGGTTTTGCTTGCATTTGGAATAGTACGAGAGCTGTCTCCCTGGATTTCCATCACATCGAGAAGCTTCTCGATTTGTTTGAACCAAGCCTCTTATGCCGTTGGGTTCGGCTCACAATAGAAAACTAGTGGTCGGTGTTTGCAAAACTTCAATAGTTGCATGCTTCGACTCATAGGTCCTCGAGGTTTGGGAACAAATGGTCTCATTGATGCCAAGCGTAGCATTGGGGTTAGGGTTCCCGTTGGTGTTGGGGTCCGTTTGATGCCAATATTATTGTTGGTGGCACCTCCGTTACCAGTGTGACCGTTGGGGTTGGCGTTGTTGGACAAAGGACACCCTAGGGGCATGACAAAAGACGATAGTCTCACATGTTAGATTATGGGTTTATTTGTAATTAGTTTATTAGTTGTTCTATTGTGTAACTAGTTCATTCTCAGGACCACAGTGTAATTAGTTTAGTGTGTTGTATATGTATTTCACATCAATGAGAAATAACCTAAGTTCTGTGTTCCTGTTTCACGTCTCTCTCTCTCACAGTGTAATTAGTTTATTAGTTGTTCTATTGTCCCCTTCTTGTTTTTCATATCTCAGTATGCAACTAATTAATGATAGACATGTGTGTTTTTGGTCTTTTTCTGTTTATGATCTCAAACCAAACTTATATTTTATAGGATTCTAGGCATCTGCTCTTTCAATAGGTCGTTTGTCATTGACAGCTTGATGTGTTAAACCAACACAAGGAAACGCTCAAGGAATTCATTTTGTAGAATTAAAGATTCTACTTTCTTTGTCTATGAAGTCTAAAAGTGAAGAATGGACTTTCTTGTTTTGAGGATACTATGCCATCTTTAGTTTGGATCCCAGAGGTTGGGAGTTCAGTTTTGCTTCTTCTCTTTTTTTTTTTTTTTCATTTTGTTTCTGTGTAAGAGTTAATTGTAGTGTGTCATGATAGAAAAGCTGTGTCGTTTGCGTTGTAACTGAATAGGGAAACCTACTTATGAGTGTATTGTCTTATAGAATATCCCATGGAGTCAAGTAGGCGAACGTATTTCACGAAATTCTAGATTCACATATCTTCCCAAGCAAGAACGCTAACAGCTAACTACTCTTATTCCTTAAGCAATTAAGAAGTGGGCACGACATTGGAAAGCAAGCTCTCATATCCTCCCTCAGGTTTGAGCCTCGAGCGAGAGCCAGATAGATAGGCCGGGTGCAGACATGTAATAAAATAGCGTCCAAACAAACATACTGAGGGGAACAGTGAATGCGCATGAAGAGACTGCAACCTAAGCAATACAACGGTGAGGAAAGTTATAGCAGAAAAACAATTAATTGAGTCCGAGCACCCCAGGTTCAGACGTGCAAAAAATATTGACTGCATATGAACATAAGGAGCAATAACCCTTGGCTTTGATGAGCCAGGCATAAGGCGCGACCATTGGGCTACCCGGTAGGCTACTACGAGGATTGTGAAAGGAGTGATTTTTTCTGTTAATAGAACGGTTTTGTTTACTAAGTTTCTCTTGATCATGTTATCCATTGCCTCTTACAGTCTTGGTTTTATTTTTTCAGGATAATTGAAAACGAGTTATTTAAGCAGGACTGGAGATCAAGGAAAAAGGTGCAGATATTTCAGTATATTGTGCTCAAGTGGGCATTTGCCCTTATTATAGGGCTGGTTACTGGACTTGTGGGTGTCTTCAGTAATATAGCGGTTGAGAATATAGCTGGTTACAAGCTGCTTTTGACCACTGATCTTATGTTGAAACAGAAGTGAGTTTTATTTCTACCACCTCACATCTGCTTCTGCGCAATGCAGTTCAGATTTACAATGTAAAAAGAATGCAGTCTAGACTCTTCTAGTATTATGTTGTGATTTATTTAAATTCTTGAGGGTTAATTTGATAATTATTTGCTCATTTAGCGGCACGCATCTTCATGTTGCACACTGAAGGACTACTAATGAAATTGTATGGGAGCAAAATCATAACCTTTATTCCTAAACAGGAAAGAAATGAAATTCAGGAATTAAACTACTAGGCATATGGTTCCTGGTAATCATATTTACATTCCTCCTCAAGATTCCAGCCATCAAAACATAGCCTAAATGTTCTTTGTGACACGTCCCTCAACTGTTCTTCAATCTGAAACTTAAACCACGCAATGCAGTCAATGTTCATGTTCTAAAGACAAAATAATTTGTGGGGAAGCTGAAGCCAAAAAAATTACATGAGTTACGAGTCAACATTAGTGTTGTAATTTCTGCATTTTGGGCTGATGTTTCAGTTTTCTTAATTGGATTCATCTGCATTTTTGAAGTTTTTAAGAGGCCAGCTAAGTTCCACAATAGGGAAACAACCCCCACTGCTGTCATAATATTGAGCATGTTCTAGTAGTGTGTATCGTATATGTTTTGCGAGACTAATTCCTCTATAGGGAGATACCCTCTTGTGTCAGTTCCGAAAATAACTACAACATGATATTGGTTCCAGCGCAGATACTTTAAAGCTTTTGTTGCATATGCTGGTTTGAACTTAGGATTGGCAACTGCTGCTGGTGCTCTTTGTGCTTTCATTGCTCCAGCAGCTGCAGGGTCTGGAATTCCCGAGGTCAAAGCATATCTCAATGGTATTGATGCTTATACTATATTAGCTCCGAGTACTCTCTTTGTAAAGGTGAACCAAAATTCTTGCTACTCCTCTCTGTTTCTTTGTGCTTAATATCACCTGAATCCTCTTATTACTTACTTCTCCAAGTTCTTAGTGTGATGGCTTTCATCGAAAGAAGGCTCAAACAGTTGGCAAACATTACCCACCTTTTGTGGGGCCAATACTGCTGCTCACTTAGATGATGAAGACCGCTCATTATATAGGCTTGAATTCTTGACCAGTCTGGCTGAAAATCAACTCAATTGAATACACGTTAAGTGCTTGATAGAATGAAAATTGTCTTCGTTTAGAATTTCAGGCTAAGAATTGATATTTTGATCAAGTACTTGGCAATATCAAATTGATGTGATTTGTTGGTGGAATGGTTCAAAAACTGTGCTCTAAAAAGTGAACGGCTCTGGGAAGTGGGATTTGACGTGAACCCCACAAAACGTGGTAATGTTCATAGTATAAGATTTTCTACTTTTAGACGCTTAGACTGATTAATGCTGTGTTTGCTTCTTTTTTGAAAAGCATTTTCCAAAAGATTCCCCCTATATTCCCCCTATTTTCAATCATTTCTCTCTCTATCTCTCTCCACTTATTACCCGTACTACTTTTTCAAAAAAAAATTCAAAAAGTGTTCCAAACACAGCTTAAGGGATTGAACTGAGGGATGTGATGAAGTACTGTATTGCTTTTATCATTAGAATCATTAGACTCATTGTATGACTACTTCCATGCGATTATGAACTTTTTTTTAAAAATTATTTATGAAGTTTCTTATGGATGTATCATGTATGTGTGCTTTCAGACGAGTTGCTTTGGAACCATAACTTTTGCGGGTAAGAATCATAGTAGGCTTCAGGATGCCCAATAGCACTGTCACTGCAGAGCCAGCCAAGGCCCCTTTAAAATAGTCAAATTACTTACAAGTCCCCCTTATAAATGTTGCATTCTCTATCATGCTGTTTTCCTCCCTCTGATTAGTAGACAACCAATTGGAATTCTTATCCGAAACGCTCTTACTGGGATATGTAGTGTGCCCTGAACTAAGAAAGCACCGACACTTCCACAGAGGAGGCATGTCGGCACAGTGACACTCCTTGATCATTCCTGAAAGCGCGTTTGACACTTCTTTTGTTAATTAATAAATTGGAGTCCTAATATCTGATACTTTGATCTGCAAACTGTACAACTGCTTCTTTACATACAGCGGGTTTGTAAGATTCTTCCTCACATTCAGACCTTCTAACTTAGTCTAGATTTCCCCCTGTTGTCTTCTCGTCCAACATGATATAAATAACCTCATTTTCTAGGTTTAGAAAAATCAAACTGGACCCTTCGCATCCGAAACCTTTTCCATCTTGTCAGGCTTCTTCTCCGTACTGTGTAATGCCTTTAAGATCCCTCGTTGGGTCAAGAGATCCTTCATCTGCTGCAACCAAACACAAAAGTTATTCTTGGTGGTGAACTTAATCCACATCATACTTGGTGCTCGTCATCTTTCTTGTAACTAAGAGATCGAAACCCTAACCTGGGAATTGATACCTCTTGTTACGCAAAAAACACAAGAATTCGATGGACCACAAAGAATAAATAAAACACAGAGCACATACAAGAACGCAAAACATAAATGGTTCGACGCACGTTGCCTACATCCATGGGAGAATGGAAGGGAAATCCCCTATGTGCAATAAGGATCACAAACGATCTAGTCACCTTCTCAATTGTGCCTCTGTTGTATCAAGTTTCTTACAAAATTTCTAAAAAGAATGCACTTATATGTTACGTGTCCTGGACTTTCCGGATGGAGTTAACCACTGGCGGGACGCAAAACAATTGAGAGCACACCGCAACTACTGCAAGCAAATGGTCGTCTAGACAGTACTTGCCCTGTTTGGACGGGTCGTGTTTGGTTGGTCGTCTCCTTTCTGAATGCGAGCCCTCCCCAAACAGTACCTTTTGCTACAGACTTATCACTAGAAATGATGGATCAGTCTGAGGAGGAAATATCTACAGCAGCCAACAGAGTTCTCAAACAAAGATTTGATCGTCCTCCTGTGATATTTCCTTCTTCGTTTGCGTGGATGACCGAGATGCTTTGAGCTACCAGACTTTTAGTTGGGCAAACTATTCTGAGTATAAGCGAAGACTATGGGCTATAAACTAGGTTAGAGTCAAGAGACTACTCGGTTCTATGCTTTAATATCATATCTTCCTGGTGTACAAAAAAACGTTGCTTGAAGAAGCCTATACCAGTCAAACAAAAGGCATAAACAACAGATCTTACTTTTATGTTTTCTTTCTTACCTGCTTTGGCATTCAGTAATTACACCCACTGAGCATCAACCGTAACACGTCAAGTAGGGGTGACAACTAAAGAGGTAACATTGTTTTTTTGACAAGCAGTAAATTCATTGAAAAGGCAACAAGGGGATGCCACCCATGTACAAAAGAAAGGAAAGACCAAAAGCTGACAGTACCTAGAGAGAGCAACCAATAAATAGAACCTATATACTGCTTTAAACGCCAAATTATCTCACATGTCATGGAATTGATCAAGGGTAGGTCTACACTCCCTTGACTCCCAGCTTAAAAAGGCTAAAAAACTAAAAAGCAAGACTCTTTAGTTTACTTTATCCGATGACATCTTGTCCCCGTCAAAATATATGTAATTCCTCAACCTTCAAAGCTTCCATCTTCGTCTACCCACTCTAGCTAGGGATGGCAAAGGGTAGGGTATGGGTCGGGGGACCCTATTCCACCTCCTATCCCCAATTGGGAAACTCTTCCCCATCCCCACCTCCATCCTCAGAAGGGATAGTGGAAAATCCACCTTACCCGTCTCCCAATGGGGATTGGGTATATTCGGGTAAACCCTTATCCAGGGCCGGCTCTGAGATTTCGGAGGCCTAAGACGATCCTCGAAAATGAGGCCCTTAATATCCTATCACTTAACGTGTAATTCCTTCTTCGCCAGTTTGTTGGGTTTGTTTGCAATGGGAATTATCGTTTAGGGGGAAAAGATGCATCTATGTTAATGATGCACTCATCACACTGAATAATTTTCCCAAAGATAAGCGATCCCGACGTCCCGTGATCCAACTTTATTCTCGCTTTTAGTTTTTTCCTCCGTTCCATTTTTACTGGGCCATTAGGCCTTATGTAAAACATATTCATGGGTTAAAAAATGAGCCTTATATACTAGGTACTAAAAACAAGTGGAGGCCCTAGTTTTTGGACATTTTTGGGGGCTTAAGGCTTGTGCCTCATGGGCCTTAGCCCAAAGTCGGCCATCCTTATCCAAACTACTTCAACAAGAAAGAACGATAGGATTTAAACAAAACCAATTCATGAGTGCTACAATGACAAAAAAAAAAAAAACTATTTTAATGTAACATAGAATATAAGGTGGAAAATGAATAATTTACAAATAAAATACTATATCAAAAATTAACAATCACCACACATGAACATTTTTTTACCTTTAAGCGTATATACACACAATATATATCTATATACACATGTTATTGCGTACTGGGCGGGTATGGGCATTCGGGGGTGGGTATCACAAAATCATACCCGCCCCATATTCGAGCAGGGATTTTTTAAGATCCACAATACCCGCTCCTATTGGATAAAAATTCAAGGAATATCCACCTCTGAATAGGTGGGGAGGGTACCTATCGGGTTTGGGGAGAATTGACCCATGCCATTGTTGAATAAGCTCCACCACCATCGCAGTATAAAGCCATGATATGCCCAGCCAAACAAGAACTGCTAATATGCTACCCAAAGATCCTTGGCGATCAAATAATAAAAAACACATGTGCCATTGATTCTCCATCTCTCAAGCACATGCAACATCGGTTCACGATTACCTTCCTACGCCGTATCTGATTATCAATAGTGAGAATCTTATCCTTAGCCGCACACTGAGGAAAAAAAAAACTTGTTTGGGACACTAGTGCCCCGAATGGCTCTCAAGGGAAAGGAAGCATGAGGCTCACCAGCCAAAAGTTGGTAAAAATATTTCACCAAGAGGTAGTTAACAACTAAAAATTAAAAGATCGCACATCATACGTACTGTGTTTTGCAATTGTTTTGCATTCTTTAGAGTGCAGTTACTAATGAATAATAGCTTGATGTTTAGATTTTATACTATGATGATTTCAAATTTAATTAGTGTTGCTTTCAACTTTTGATTTAACTATCATTTGAATTTCATGTGATAAATATCCTGTGAAAATGCTGATCAAAAAATAATATTCTGCTGTTTCAAAAAAAAAAAAATATTTGTGTTCAATATCATGTGTGTATATAGTTGTGCTACTTAGCTCTTGACGTTCGGAGTAATTCAATGAGAGAAAGTTAGGATAGCATGCATGCCAAATAACATTGCCATTAGTTCTACCATTAGTCCTAAAAGGTGAATGCTATTGAATATCCTGAATAACTTTTGGTATTTGAATGTGTTACCTGCATATACATTGTTAGAGCTTGTCCCACATTGGTTGGTTATAGGCTTATAGCCTCCAAAACTAGTATATGAGCCAGGGCGGCCTCTCCACTGATTGTCAATTGGTTTTGAGTTGGATGCTTTAACATGGTATCAGAGCTAGGCTTTCGGACACTTTTGGACAAGACTCTCTTGATTGATTACCATGTTGTTTGTGCCTTAAGCACACCTTGTTTCGTTGTTTGTTGTGATCTCTATATTATGGATCCTTTGTTTACCTCTCCATGTGTGGGGGAGTGTTAGAGCTTGTCCCACCTTGGTAAATTATTTAGCCTCCAAAACTAGTATATGAACATATATGTTGACACACACACACACACACATGTATTTTTGTTTGTGGGAACCTTAGTCCACTCCAAATGTATTTTTGAATACCAAACCTTTGTGCAAATTTTGAGTACCCGTAAATCCATTTCTTCCTAAATTTTTATATTAACTCTATTTGAATAGTTATGGACCCCCAAAACTGAAGATGAATAGGCAACCCAAACCGGTAGAAAATAAAAATATCGTTGCACCATATGCTTTCGTCCAAACAATATCGCTAATGAAGTAGAGTTTTCTCTATGTTTTGACCAGGCAAGTCTAAATTGTCATCGGTATTTGGAGTAGATGATAGATATTGTTTAATAAGATTACTCTTACCTTGGTGAAAAGAGACAGAAGTGAGTATGTTAACTCACTACAATGGATTCATGAGATGTATTTATGAAAATGTATCAATATCGGGTGTTGCACTACTTATGGTAATTTTACATGCACCACATACTTAACATATATTTCCTTTGCTGTTCAAATATTAAGAAGAAAAAAAGCTGCTTAAAAAAACATGTACTTCCTTTGTTTCATATTCTTGGTCCCGTATCCCTTTTTTTTATGTCCCAAAACAATGGCCGTTTTGGAAAGTTGACGAAAAAAGTGTGTAGTTCTCCAAAGCTATTCCTTGTAAATAGCTATAAGTATATTTAATGGAAAATAAGGAAATTATGAAATTCAATGTGATTGCAAACACATAATTGCACGTCCCCTTGAAACGTTCAAATTTCCCTACAGGACCAAGAAAATGGGTCTGATGGACTATCTATTTCTGCAAGTCGTGTCAAATTTAAATGCATGGTTTTGCGCCCCTGAATTTTTTTCCTGGCTCCAAAGCTGCTACTAGAGGCACTGATTGTGCAAAAGATTGACCTTATATCCTAATTGGCATTTTAAATCGGGTTTATGTTTCAAAAGCTTGCCTGTCCTGTGTTACCTCGTCTCCCCGTAGTTTTTTGAAGTTCCCCTTTATCGAATTCTTGGCAGATCTTTGGTTCTGTTCTTGGTGTTTCTGCTGGATTTGTGGTGGGCAAAGAAGGGCCAATGGTACACACGGGTGCATGTATTGCCTCTTTACTTGGTCAAGGGGGTTCTCGCAAGTATCATTTGACTTGGACATGGCTAAGATACTTCAAAAATGATAGAGACAGGCGAGACTTGATCACCTGTGGGGCTGCTGCTGGTGTGGCTGCTGCTTTTCGTGCACCAGTTGGTGGTGTTCTCTTTGCACTTGAAGAAGTGGCATCTTGGTACTGCTCACGTTCCTCCCTCTTTATCTCCTCTCTCTACAATGTGTACCTTTGCGATTTATTACCCACACTCAGGGAACAAGTTAATTGCTAAAAGCTCAGACTGCATGTATGTTCCATGAAATGGGGTACAGGTTCTGGTACTTGTCAAGTATCGAATTTATCTTTACTAAAATGGTGTTGTAAGGTCCAATAGAGCATTTCATGCTAACATTGGAGGTTTAGAGATAAGTATAAGGGTAAACCCTATTACTTGGATTCTTCCCAGATTGTTTTCCAACCACTCATATCGAACAGAGATCCATTTGGAAAATCCCATGCCTTTGAGACTGAGATTACACACTTTATGCCATTGATTCCTTGGTTGGGTTTGTATCTGTTTCTCCCCTCCCCGCACTTCAGACCACTGCCGGCATGTGTCTACTGCTTATTACTATTCAAAAGACAAAATTGATATGCTCAAAACGTGGAGAGGTTGATCATTTCTCCATTTAGGTGGTGGTAAGGTTGCATTTAGTTTCAAGGAAGATCATAGGAAAAGATCCAGTGGCACAACAGTTGGAAGTTAATCAGAGCGCTTGGTGTAGTAACTAACTTCATCAGACTGGGTCGAATCGTCGATGTTTAGATTTCGATAGTCCGGTTCCTGTTATTGGTTATTGTGCTGCGTGTAACAGAATAAAAAATAATGACATTTTTTAGCTTCTGCAATTTGAAAATCAAATTTGTGTTTTACTTATTTTGAAGGCGAAGACAATGATCTATATATTTTATTCGAGCATTGAGCTAAATCTGCCTTTTTTATTGGGCTTGCTTCAGGTGGCGTAGTGCTCTTCTATGGAGGACCTTTTTCACAACAGCGATTGTTGCTATTGTTTTGAGAGCTTTTATAGAATACTGCTCTACTGGAGATTGTGGTCTATTTGGGAAAGGAGGTCTGATAATGTACGATGTCAGCTCAGCAACGGTATCATATAGCGCTGCAGATGTACTAGCAGTACTACTACTAGGAGTTATTGGGGGTATTTTCGGGAGCTTGTACAACTATCTTGTGGACAAGGTGCTTCGTGCTTACAGCATCATTAATGAGTATGTCCTCCTCCATCATTTTAACTTTTGCTTTTTTCATTACAAAAAATTCGGCTATTAATTACATGATTAGGATTTAGGAACATAGGATAGTTGTTACGTTGAGATATGAATCATGAGTCCATATTTGAATGGTTAGATTTGGTGAAATTGAGAAGATAGGTACTAAACCCATTTTGGCATGTGAATCGTGATATTTCTGTCGGTGTCAGAGTTACAAGACACGGACGCAAAACTTTTGAATGGAGACAATGTAAAATGTATTATATGTGTCTGTGACTGTGACTATGTGCATTGATTACTAACATTGAATCCTGATACTGAGTTTTGTATTGCTGCAGAAGGGGTGCTGCTTTCAAGATACTACTTGTGATAACCGTCTCCCTCTTGACATCGTTTTGCTCCTTTGGTCTTCCGTGGGCTGTGAAGTGCAGTGCTTGCCCTACTAATTTGACCGTCGAGTGCCCCACAACTGATGGAAACTTCAAGAGCTTCCAGTGCCCATCAGGCTACTACAATGATCTTGCCTCCTTGTTCTTGAACACTAACGACGATGCCATTCGTAATCTATTCAGCACAAGCACCGAGAAAGAATTCCGTATCTCCACTCTCTTTGTCTTCTTTGCTGCTGTCTATTGCCTTGGCATTATCACTTATGGCATTGCTATCCCTTCTGGCCTATTCATCCCAGTCATATTAGCTGGTGCTTGCTATGGTCGCCTAGTTGGGAGACTCTTTGCATCCGTCACTAAACTAGACATGGGTCTATTCGCCCTCCTCGGAGCTGCCTCCTTTCTTGGTGGGACGATGAGAATGACAGTTTCTCTTTGTGTTATACTTCTTGAACTTACTAATGACCTACTATTGCTTCCTCTTGTGATGCTGGTTCTACTTGTCTCAAAAACTGTTGCGGATAGCTTCAATAAGGGCGTGTATGACCAAATAGTGAAACTAAAGGGTTTTCCATTTATGGAGGCGTATGCAGAACCTTACATGAGGAATTTGGTTGCAGGGGATGTTGTTTCCGGCCCACTGGTCTCTTTTTCAGGCATTGAGAAAGTAGAAATGATAGTACATGCTCTTAGGACTACAGGGCATAACGGGTTTCCTGTGATTGATGAGCCACCTTTCTCAGATACTCCAGAATTGTGTGGGCTTGTTTTGAGATCTCATTTGCTTGTTTTGCTGAAGGGAAAATATTTCTCAAGGGATAGGGTGCTTGCTGGTGATGAAATCTTTCAAAGATTTTCTGCATTTGATTTTGCCAAGGCAGGATCAGGGAAAGGGCTCAAGTTTGAGGATCTGGATATTAATGAGGAAGAGATGGAAATGTATGTTGATCTCCATCCTATTATTAATTCATCACCATACACAGTGGTTGAGACAATGTCACTGGCTAAAGCTGCAATTCTGTTTCGCCAGCTAGGTCTCAGGCACATGTGCGTTGTACCAAAGGCTCAAGGGGTAATCTCTCTCTCTCTCTCTCTCTCTCTCTCTCTCTGTGTCCTGTATTAAAAAATCATGCATGTGCTGGTGCAGAAAGATGCACACGCATGCACTCGCACGCCCTGACCACAAAAGATACTTCGTGATGGGATTGGATTTGTATCACGCCCGTTACGGATATCTTTACTCCCGGATACCTATCCTAGACGTATTCAGAATGGAAAAATAATTTTGTCCTATTTTTTGAAGTATTGGATACTCTAGGTCACGTATCCAAACTTCTACTATTAAGTTGAGACTGTGGACTTGGATAGTTTTGCAGTAAATTTTTTAGGAATAAGTAGAAGTATAGATTTCTATTACTTAGTTTTAGGATGGCAGGCTGATCACAAACCGCCCGCTAAGCAATATGGAGTCTTCTTTCTTGGACAAAACTTTTGCCTCTAATCTTCCTGAATGCGAAAGAAGTTATTGTCTTTCAGGTTGTACGGATGTTGGCTTGGTCACTATGCATTAGTATCTTTTTGGTGTTTCTCTCATGTAAAGGTTTTTTCACTTTCCGTTCCTAACTTACATGGATGACTTCTGATCTGGCTGTTGCATTTTCTTTTCTTTTCTTATAAATTATATGTAACCCCAAGGAACTTTTCCAACTCCAAATGCCTCGGAGTTCCCCTCAAATACATCTATCACTAACCGTTATGCTCATTTTGTCTCATTGCAGAGGCCTCCAATTGTGGGAATTTTGACGCGTCACGACTTTATGCCAGAGCATGTACTGGGACTATACCCTAACCTCAAACCATACAAATAGGGTTGATGAGCATACAAAAGTGTTTCACGGATTTCAGTTGTGTGTTACGATATTCATTCTTATTTATTGTATATTCATTTCATATGTTGCAAGTTATTGTGACAGTGTTTGAATGTTGTATAATGCGATTCCTATTTCTATAGTGGCTGAAGGTACCAAGGGTCGATGATAAGTAGATGAACAACCTCATAGTGATGAAATTGTCGTCCCCGGATGCGGGGAGTACAATGAAAAGACACCGATATCCAACGAACCAATGTTGATATTATATATATATTTTTACAATGAATGCAAATGAGATACCAATACCGTAAAAGTTGATTTTGAGTCTCTCGTTTTTTTATTGCTATATTTCAATATGAAGTGGACTATTGTTGTGTTATGCACACTGTATTGCTGTTTTATTTGGGTTTTACCTGTTCTACTCCACAGTGATGAGGATGTGTGAAGTGATGTCGTATGGTTACTACCACAACTAGTAATGGTTTTTTTTTTGGGTAACGGAGGAATAAACTCTACAGCCAAGCTACTAAATGGACCTAACTGTGCAACCCAAACCTCCGGGGAGCTAGTGCGGCTACACAAGTCACGGCCCCCAGCTTATTTCAAGGTACTCACCAGTGGAAAATCGAACCCCAGACCTCAAGGAGTACATCTAAAGCTTAGGCATCTGCTTGAACCATTAACCATTGGGGGCAACCCGTGTACAACTAGTAATGTTTGCTAATTGCTACTGTGGATGGATGACAGAGATTCTGGAAATATAAAATGGGGAGGAAAATGAAGGGAAAGAGAATTGTGAAGCAATTTGAAATAGGAAGGAAGACCCTTTTTCACGGGTTTGGGTTGTGCTGGGAATATGGGAAAAAAATGGAGAGGTTTAGTCAAAGAAATTCACTTTCATTAGGTTGATGTGTTAATTCATGTACACTTGCCTTTCCCTTCTGGTTATCTTTCATTAGGTTATTTTTTTTACTAGTTTTATGATTTTTTTTTCAAGACGAATCAAGTATTCAATTTATCAATACGAATAATTTTTCAATGTACCAATAGGCTTCAACCTTAGTAGGCACATCCTTGGATCCCCTTCCTCGGCTTGTTAACCGATTAGGGCTTTTTTTTAATATAATTTTATTAAACAAAACACGCCTTTTTTAACTTTATTTCGGAATAACGTTAAAATGTTTTTCCAAACGCTTTTAATAAAATGTGTTTACAAAACACGCTTTGTGGTTGTTTAAGCCATAATAAGAAAGAAAATTAAGTTAATCATAATCTACCATAAAAGCGTGTGTACGAAACACGCTTTTATAAAATTAGCTTATTCCCCTCCAAGGGTCTTAGCTTCTCCCACCCCTAACCCTAAAATTAGCTTATTCAGTTGAGGAAGAAGACTTATTTACCCCTCAAACATTTTTTGTATTCTCAATATAATGATTTAGTGAGTGTAATCAAGTAATTTTCACATTATCTACTCTTATTCACCCACTCACCATATCAACTACTACTAAGTATAAGCTAATCCCCCTCCTTAACTAACCCCTAAAGTGGATATGTTATAGTTTTTTTTTACGAAAAAAAAACCCTATAAACTATAATATATCAATTTTTTATCCATTCAAATTCTCATCCGTCTGATAAATGAGCCGTTAATTCTTAAGGAATTTAGCAGCGTGATTATTGAGTCTACTGCTCCTGGGGCATATGGGGGCCCAACTCTCTCATCACCACCCAAATGTATGGTGAGGAGCTAGCTTGGCGCATTGACCTTCCATGCCCTAGGTGTATAGAATCATTTTCCAATTTACCGATAGACTTCAACCCTAGTAGGCACATCCTCGATCTCCCTTCCTCTTCCTCTGTTTCTGTATTCCGCTCTGTTCAACTCTCTCTCTCTCTCTCTTTCTCTCTCTCTATACCGACAGAGATACGGACAGACAATCACGATTCTCGTCGGAGGCGTATATGGATTTCAGAAGCCACCGTTCTTCTTCTTCTTCTGTTCACGTGTACAAGTTCTCCATAGCCGGTGCTCTATCCATATCTCCGCCTTCCGATCGCTCCGTTCCGTTCACGCTTTGGTTACCAGACCTCCGGTTTAGTCTTCCCAAATAACATGTACACATCAGACAGGCTTCTTGTGTTTAATTCATTTAGTAAGCCAAAAACACAGGTATTATTCCTCTAAACTATCCGATTTGTGTTTGTTATGCTCAATATTCGTTTACGGAAAACCACGAGTTTGGTGGCCAAGTCGTCGGACTTAGGGGTCTGCTTCCTCTTAAAATCTCCTAAAATCTCAGGTTCCAAACTAGCTAACTCCTTTGGGGCCAGTCGATACAGGGTTTTGCCCGGCTTTAATTAGGAACCCGGTAGTAGGTGGGATTTGTCCCCAGAATTACTGTCGGAGTGCGCTTAAGCTGCCTGAGTCATAAAAGAAATTCATTTACACGATGCTTTCCGATCGCTCCATTCGCTAATTGTTCTCAATTGTTATTCCGGATGTAAAATTGATATATGATAAAAAGATCTTTAAATTCCTAAATTCGCTGCTGGATCATCAAAGTACATGTGGCTGGTAATGTATTGTGACATGGCATGACAAGATATGCTGGTTCTCAAGTTCTACTATATGTAGGAGGTAGGCATACTGCTGTGCTTTTACGCAATTGTATTTCAACAATACTTTCTGTATGTTGACACTCCATGTTCAATCTCTGTTGTTGCAATATCCAAATTCACCTAATGATCGATATTGTAACTGATATCCGTATGTCTCATGTGGATCACTCCTATGAATCATGATACATGGAGTTGCACATCCCTTAGTGTTCTGAAGTGGAAAATGGGGATGCTAAAGTTTTCTTTCTTTATATTCTTGATAACCATCTTTTTGTCATTCCAAAATTATCTTTCTTCAACTTCTTATATATCTTGTTTGGAAATCTCATTTGTCAGGTCGATCACTTTCTTGGTTGTTGGTAAATTACGGAGTTACCTGGAGTTTGTACCTAGTAAATTCATATAGTAGTGGACGTAATTCCGCGCGTGGAACAAGATGATTAGGTCTGGTAGGGAATGAAGATGTCAGGTAGGAGAGGTAAATCTCCTGGTTGGGCCGCTTTTGACCTCAAGCTGCAACAGAAAGAGGGTTTCAAACGGGAAGTTGATGAGCCCTACCCACCCATGTCAAGTGCTATCACCCCTCTGCGTCCCTCCCACAACTTCATGCAAGGCAACAAAGTATCGAGGTCTTTCACATCAGTGCTATCAGCAGATGATGTGGATCATAGAAAACCACTATTATCTGGAAATTCTAGTACAACCCAGAGAAATAAGTTTACTTCTGAACCTGATATTGTAGTAGCCTATGCCAAATTCAGAGAGCTTCACTCCTGGGCTGACGAGAGCTTGATTGAGGATATTATGGCAGCTGTAAATAATGATTTTGATAAGGCCTCAACTGTATTAATGGGCATGGTTCCCAATGAGAACCCAGAGCAGAATAAAGATACAAATATTCGAGGATCAAAATCTAAGCATGAGCATTTTCCTTTGGACCATACAAAATCGCCTGTAGATGATGGTGCTTTTTCTGGAGAGCTCACAGACTTTGGGGAACTGACCTGTGTTATTGGGGACTGTTTCAATTCCAAGACTGAAGAACTGACCAATGACCATGCTTCTTGTGGAAATGAGGATTCTGATATTGCTGCTGCAAATGTGAAGCTGATTTTGGGGCAGTTGAATTCTATACCCGTAGAGCCTGAGTGGGAAGAGGACGACATTTATTTGATCCATCGAAAAGATGCAATAAGGATGACAAGGTAGATATTGTTATTCTAATGCTTTCGGAGACTTCACTTTATCATTTACCTACATTTACAGTCAGATAATTTGCATGGGGTATTAGGAGAGACAGATGACTGATGATCAACTTTGCATGGGACTGACTATTATCTGCAAAACAAAATAGTTGCAATAAACTTATACTAACTCTAAAAGCTAGTTATGATGTTTACTGTGGTTATTAAGAAGAATCTTAACACGGAAACATATGAACAAGTAAGATGAACATTCTAAGTATTGGGTGAACAGAGGAGTTCTTCTTAATGACATTTGGAAATGAATGTATATTTTATTTGGAACCTTTATGCATTGTTATCCCTGGTTAAAACGACTAATTCAATGTAGTTCCTACAATCTATATAGCATGCACATTCTTGACATGCACTTCCCATATAGCTCGATTAAAAGTTTGGTAGAATTAGACCGATAAAATCTAGTAGTTATAATAAATAAACTGAGTAGGGACTGTTCATCTAAACATGACTACAATAGTTATGTAGTCACAATGACAAAGTTTGGGCCTATGGATCACCTTTCGAGTTTGGGTAACATGTGGATTGGTGGCACCAACATTGGCGTTTTTCACTGATAATTTTGATGTGATCAAAAATCTTGGGTTTTTCCTCCTATTAGGGTGATGAATCCGCCCTTGCTCCCATCGAGAAAGGATGAGGTCCCACCTAGGATAGAACTTTTCAAGCATAGGAATCCCAAAAGAAAAAAAAAACAAGCTAGATAAAATAAAAAACAATGATAAGAACTAGAAAAACATTATCTCAAATTTGCTCAAGTACTTGTGCCAAATTTTTTTTTTTGCAGTTGACACAGTCAGTTACTAATTGAGATGAGTGAACAGAAGAGGAGGCCCATACGTTACTAGTCATTGGGCCAAACTAATATAGACTGGGTTGGACTGAGGTTACGTGCAAAGCTGGACCATAGGACGCGAGCCCAATCTAGAAAATTAGTTGGTGTCTAAAACTTAGTTACCAAAATCATAGTTAGAAGGTGGTTAAAAAGGTAGTTAAAGTATAAAAAAGTTAAGTGGATAATTCAGAAGTTAGTTAAGAAAATGCTAGTTGGAAGATGGTTGAGGTAAGCCATCAAAATTTGGCTTCGACACCATTGGAGCAGTGTAGCCAAAATATAGCAAAATAACATTGTAGCCAGCCAAAAAAATGGCTTCAGCTTGAAAATTTGGCTCCAACCACTGGAGTTGCTCTGAATGGAGTTTTTTTTTGGTGGGTGGTGGGGGGTGTTCTGACTTGGGATAGTGTTTGGGGTAAAGAATTCAAGTTTGGTGGTTGAAAATTGGGGCAAAATCTGGCGAGGCAAAATTGGCTGTGGGCCATTTTCTCAGCCAATTTGGCCACAAGAAGGGCTCCCATTGGAGTAGTGTAAAAAGACGCTGGAGCCAATTTTTGGCTTTGGCTGCCTGTTACAGGTGTGAGAATGGAGGCTGGGAAGAGCTGTGATCTTGATCCATGGCTTTGATCTCGGAAATCTCGTGCAGAGGAGGAAGAGTAGAGAAGGAGAGAGTTAGTAGAGAGAAAAGGTGACGGGTGGTTCTCTCGCCTCCATCTACCTCCATATAGGGGGGCAGAGGATAAAAAATGCATTGGAAATGGAGATTTACGTGATAATAATGCCAAATTTGTTGCCTAGGGAAGCAGGAAGGGCGCTCTGGCGGTTGATTACCGGCCATTCAAGAGACGCCACTTGACGAGATGTGACCCTTAATGAGACATACTGCACCAAAAGTCAAGACAGACACGTGTGCGACATGGGTACATCAGGGGCCGAGCCTATCAGAGAACGACATGCGGCGGATGCGACATGGGCTATTGTACTGGTGACAGTTAAAAAAAGCCATGTGCTAAACGAAAGAGCAGGCCATGCATTACAAGTCAATGGGCCAAGCCAGTGTCGATTGAGCTAGACTGAGGCCACGTGCAAGGCTGGGCGAAGGGACACAAGACCAATCCATGGAACTACGGGCGTGCGGCTATTGGACTTGATTGGATTTGATCGGGCCAGTCCACTATGCCTATCTGGTCTAGTTGGCGCCACGTGGAGGTCAGGGTGGCATGGATCAACCTTGTTGCATAAGCCAACATGGCACTTGGTAGTTGGAGCACGAGCTAGGGACATGGTGCTTGGAGGCCAAGGAACTAAATTCACTAGAAACAACTGGGACCAAATTGAATCATGAAATTTTGTAAGGACAAATTGGAACTTGACGGATTTTATTAGTACCAAACCGATAGGTAAGCCAGAACAGAAAAGAAAAAAGGGGATACTTGTACTTGTACTTTACACTGAGAGAGTTTACCATGAACTTAACGACGGAAAATGCTGAGGTGTCAAACGTCACTTAGCTGGACGTCTTGAAGACAGAAGGGTAGAGGGAAACCACCCCCTCATTGACGTGGGACTAAAATTGAGCCAACTATTGCCGCTTTGGCGAAAAGAAAATCAATAGTAGTAATAGCTTACACTCCTAATCCAAGACCCAACACCCACCCTTAACCACACCACCATCATTGCAAGCCCATCACATCACCGCTGAAACCCCCACTATCCACACCATCAATGAGCCAAATTGGAGAGTGAAACCCCATAGCTGAATGACAAATTTGGTTTCTCGACTTGGGAAGAAAAGGCCCAATTGCTGTCCTAATATCAGACTCCTAAGATCACTCATATCGGTGTAGTTTGACACATATTTACGTACATCTTATAGACATGCAATTAGTAGGCGAAACAAGAAAGAATGAAATTAAGAAAAGGGTTTGAACCCAAGCCCCAATCTCTTCCCCAAATTGCACAAAAACCCCACTTTCCCACCAAGTATACGTGCTGAATCTCCAGCAGCATTGTAAAACCAAGAGGACGAAGCCACCCATTGCCATACCACTGACACAGTGCCCCCACCGAGCGGGAACATCAGAACCTCCCCTCTTTCTTCTATTTTGTACGCAATTGAGGACCCCTCTGATTTTTGAGAGTGATAAAGAAAGCACCTTTGCCGATCAAAAAAAAAAGAAGAAGAAAGCACCTTTGATTTTGAAATCACCATCGCAAAATCGTAGGTCTAGGTGTATACAACGCCCCTTTCATTTTTTAATTGCTTCGTGTGGAGGTTGCTAGCGTTGGGGTTTATGGCAGTGGTGGTTGTGGGCAGTGGAGGGTTGCACCACATCCGCCCCTTCTTAATTTTATGTACTCCCTCTGTCCCAAATTGCTTGCCCCTTTAGGAAAATCGTGCATTTTGCAGACAATAAATAATGTGTTTATGATATTGTTTTTGAAAATAATTTACACCAATTCTTTCTTCTGAATGAGATCTTTAAATTGGTGTAAAAAATTTTGAAAAAAAAATCATCCTTATGCATTATTTTTTGCGTGCCAAAAAGGGGCAATTTGGGACGGAGGGAGTAGTTTCAGTTGTGGAATTTGAGATCTGGATTGGGTTTTGGGGGAAAGAGACGACTGTTTGATTTGGGGAAGAGATGAGGTGCTACTTTTAGGGTTTTGTAAAGGTACTGACTTATCCACATTAGAAAAATGGGAAGTCCAGCTTGGCGCCCTTAGACACTCAGCATTTTTCATCTTTAAGTTCACAGAAAGGGTAAAATTGAAATTCGCCGGAAACTATTGGGACCAAATTGACTCATGCATTTTTGGAAAGACGAAATTGACAAATTGGCGTATTTTTCAAGGTCCAAAATAATATTTAAGCCTTTTTTGTTTTTTCAAACCAGAGGCACACGTTCATCATCCATAACTAGGGATGGCAACGGGGTGGATCGGAGGCGGATATTGCAATATCCGAATCCGAACCTTCCACCCGCCCCCGAATCCGCCCCGAACGGATATATATTTTGGTCCTCCATCCCCGCTCTAAACGGGGAACGGAGATCCGATCGGATATCCGAATCCGAATTTGAAAAAAAAAACAGATTGGAACTTGATAAAAAAAAAAACTAACAGATTGAAAAAAAACACAGATAAAACTAACATATGTGTGTATGCATACCTTTTTGATGGCATCAAAGTCGTACCAACGAGGGGAATCAGGGGGTTAACGAGCATGAAAACGGAAGCGGCGGAGGAGGAGCAGAATGCAGCGAATCGGAAGACGAGGATTAGGGTGTTGAAACAGCGTAGCTTCTGTATGGAGACAGTGGAGTGGAAGTGGTGGAGAAGAGGAGTGTTCTCTTGGATTCGGGGGCGAGGGGAGGGAGTCTTGTCCCCGCCGTTCATGAGGGGAGATTGCCGCATCTCTCAGCTGGGG
>JAOTQK010000002.1:15474208-15497210 GCA_025642025.1 Rhododendron ferrugineum
ACTGCAAGGGTAAAATTGAAACAAAAAATTTTACAAGGACGAAAATGAAACTGAGACTAATTTATAAGGACCAAATATGTACATAAGCCTTGAATATATAGTCGTAAAATTGTTTGAAAAATAAGGTCATACATAGCTATATCATTCTTTATAGTCGTCTTATGTCAATGCTTGACTCCACTTTTAATGGGGTGGTGGAATTGGTCTATGTATGCTAGCCCAAACACCTGATTATTAAAAAAAAATTGCTTCATTGGATGCACTCGACTGTATTAGAAAAAGTACGTAAGGAAAAATGTGGTGAATGTCATAAAAACCAGTAATATAAGTTATATTTCAGTATTTTAAATTTCTTTATCACACAATGGCTGAGTACTACTCGTGAGTTATTTTTCCGGCAATAATACCATTTTAAATAAGGACCCAATTGCATACATATAGTAATATTCCGAAGTACAAAAAAAATATCACATACATATAGTATGTTCAATTTGACAATGAAATAAAATAGTCACTAGAATTTGCTAATTTACACCATTAATAATTTGTTACTTGTTACATTTTCTAACAAAAAAGAATACCCACATGTGACATACATACATACATACACACACAGTAAATAAGCTTGAAATAGAAAAAAAGACTAACTGAATATACAATTTACAAGGGGCATACTCCACGAGGAAAGAAAAAAAAAAGTGATGACCTTAGGCCAAATGGCTACAAGATAATAAATAGGAACCTTAATTACCGAGTGTTTCCAATCCATCTAAAAAGAGGAACAGAAACAACTGGACAAATACTACATTGAAATAATAATAAACCTAAGGGCTGAGACCACATATGAGCCATTTGCCTACATAAAGTACATGGGGTACAGTTCACTAGCTAGAATTCCATCTCCTTAACTAGAATTCCTCATCAATGCATGAATTTTTTTTTTATCTTCAGAATAATAATAATAATGGAAACTGCCATCTCCCACAATTGAGGTGCTCTGGTTAAGCTACGTACGTACTAGTTAAATTTTTTGGAGGGTTCCAACCTAAAACCAATTGGTAATAGGTGGAGTAACCTCTAGAATATATTAACCAAACTTAGGTGGCTTAGATGAGCGATGTGAGATTAAGTCTAACGCTCCCCCTTACGTGCAGCCCGGATAAGAAGTGCACAGTTAGCTTAAAACACTAGTAATAATTAGAAGTGCCACATCATCATCATACATTAAAAACATGAACACAATCAATTATTTGATATACAAAATGAATAGATATAGAAAAATATCTTGTGAGATCCATAGAATGCACAACAAGTCGTTATTCTAAACCTTTTGGTATAAATAGCTTTTATTTAGGGAAATGCTAATGTCAAAATTGTTTTTGTTGATACCAAAACTCTAGTGCACAAAAGGCTTGTACCATGTGCAATGTACAAGACTTTAATGCATTGAATTTATAGAATTCCAAAGGACTCTACATAAATTCATGTTGAAAGAAGTAAACTAATGAAAAGATACATTCCTTGGCTAACACTTCATTTTACAATTTTACTGATCACACTCCCCTTTTGTTTTTAGTATGTGAAAGTACCAAAATGTCCTTAAACAAAAAAAAAATCATTTCATATGGATGACAAAAATGAAATATTGAAAAGTGGATTAATGGTGTTTTGTAACTTCAAACCCTAGAAACAAAAAAAGAGAGCGCGGTAGTAAAAAAAAAAAAAAGAACTACGAAATTCCTAAGGTTTCACCAATTGTCCCAATAATAAAGAAATCGTCAAACTTGAACTTGAATTTTCTCCATCCTGTACATATGCGATTTCGAACTTGGAACTTCACTTAAGTAGTCGTACCTTTTGGTGTTCAAACGCATACAGGGTTCGAGATTTCTTTTGTCGATAAAAAAAATAGGTTCGAGATTCAGGAATTGAAAATTACAAAGAACTATCTATTACAATACGTAAGTATAATCTATGAGATTAACTTCTTCACGGAGCTTTCGTGAATCCAAATTTTACATCCACCAATGAAAAATTGACCCATCATACAATAGTGTACACCCATCAAACACTCATGTACATGCACCCTTCCTCGTCTGAACCCCATCCTCTATCTCTCTTCCCCAAAAAGTTTCCTCATCTCAGCCCACGACGGAGCGCCGCCGCCATAAGGCATCTCTACATCTTCCTCATAATCTAATCTGCTAATGTAACATTGTACGACCTTTAGGAAGGAAAAAAAAAAAAAAGGAAACAATTAGCAGTGTCGACAGCAACTGAGCAAAGTAAGCTAGGCATCCGTAAGGTTCTTTTCTCAGTTTTTCCGGCCAAAACAAATTAAGGAAGCGTGAGTGTAGAAATGTCGACGTCGGGGAAAACATCAGCGCTTCCCACACGGCAATTGAGCTAATGTTGATGGAGATTGGAGAGCTGTTAAAGACCCCATTCGATCCACAAACAAATTTTTTTCACTTTTTCTACTTTTTTTTTTATTTTGTTCGTATTTGAAATTTTTTTGTGTTTGTTAGTTTCGTACCTCACTTTTTTAGTTTTATGATTCGTCTCGTCTAGACGAATCAGAAAAGTAAATTTTTTTTATTTTTACCGAAATATTTTGAGAAATAACCACTTTTTAGCACACAAAAAATGTCAACTTTTTTGGACTTTTTTTTTTACTTAAAAGTGATTATTTTTCAAAATATTTGGGTAAAAGTAAATTTTTTTTACCATTCCGATTCGTCTTGACGTCGAAACGAATCAATAATCCACAAAAGTTTGGCGCAAAACTAATAAACGAGAAACTTCATAAATTTTTCGATCGCAAAACGATGAAATTAAAAATCACCAACTCGAAACTTCATAAATTTTTCCATCGCTAAACGACGAAATTAAAAATCACCAACTTTTGTAACTAAATTGACTTAACACAATCTGTTGATATCCTGAGACTTGGAGCAATCTTACCCGGCCTTTGTTTTGTTGTGATCTATGTGTTACGGATCCGTTGTTTACCTCTCCACGCGCTGGTCAAGGATCTCAAGTGTGAGGTAGCTAGGGTTAGAGTTTGTTCCGCATTAGGTTGAAACCCTCTAAGAAATCTAACATTTCTTTAGTGTACATAACTGAAAGATATTTGCTTTTCTGACTTTTTCTCTACGTAATGTTATGTTCTCTCGATAAAAGTTTAAATTACAAAGAAAAAGTCGACTAATTAGCAAACACCCACAAATAAAAAGTTTACACTTCAATACTCGAAAGTGTCTTTCAATTTTACCCTAAGTATTAACAACAAATAAAATTATTAACCTCATTTGTATGTTACTACCTATTGTGAAATTTTTTTTGACAATGCACGGTCTTCTGGTCAACTTATGTGCCGAATAATAATCTCTTGGTACTAATTTTGCCGTCCACTAGTGGAAGAGGGGGGAGGGGATTAATGTCACGGCTAAGCCCTGTATTATATATCGATCCCACAATTGATAAGACTAATTAAGTTTTGAACCTAAGACATAATCAACACCTTGGAGCTTTTAATATGACGTCTTATACTTAACATTACTTAATATTTCCCCATAAGGAAGGGCTCTTGTGTCGTCCGGCGACAATGGAGTGGTGAGCAGCACGGAATAAACTAATTCATGGTTGATTCATGACACAGTTGTATACTCGCGATACACGCTTCGTATTTTGTCATGTGACATGCATCCACATGATTATTTCATGATTCCAAATCCAGTAACATGCAAATTATTTGCATGGTACCACAAAGTTCTTTATATTAATGGAGTACTACTATTAAGTGTTGAAATAGTTGGCTAGCTGCTTTTATTGTGACAATTGAATTGATTTGAAGGTGATGAAAACAAAATCCTACCCGCACACAAGGGACCAAAATGAGAGGAAAGTAAATGAGCATCGATTATTAATATTATTGTCCATCTGTGTCCGTGTAAGTGTTTCCAAGTCTTTGGCTTCTCAACCAATTACATTAATTATGGAGTACTATTTTAAGTGTTGAAAGAGTTGGCTAGCTGCATATATTGTGACAATTGAATTGAAGGTGATGAAACAAAATCCTACACCACCGAGGTGGTAGCCTAGTTGGTGAAGCTCATTACCTCCCTTAACACAGGCGGGAGTTCGAGTCCCGGCAGGTACTCAAACCTCGTCTGCGGATCAAAGGGGGGGGGGGAGTTTCACCAATTGTGTACTAAAGTGGTGCTGTGGTGACGGTCCGTCTTCCCGAACGGTAGCTATGGCTCGAATCGGACATTCCATTGGCGGGTAGGGAGTCCCTATGGTCACGCTCAAGGGAAGTTGTTACGCTGGTCATCCCCTCTCACCCTTTTTTATTATAAAAAAAATATCCTACCTACACACAAGGGACCAAAATATGGATGGCAACAGGGTGGATCGGAAGCGGATATTGCAATATCCGAATCCGAACCTTCCACCCGCCCCCGAATCTATCCCAAACTCCGAAGGGATATATATTTTGGTCCTCCATCCCTGCTCCGAACAAGGAACGGAGATCCGATCGAATATCCAAATCCGAATTTGAAAAAAAAATAGATTGGAACTTGATAAAAAAAAACTAACAAATTAAAAAAAACACACAGATAAAACTAGCTAACATGTGTGTATGCATACCTGATGGCATCAAAGTCGTACCAACGAGGGGAATCGGGACCCCTAGGGTTAACGAGCATGAAAACGGAAGCGGCGGCGGAAGAGCAGAATGCAGCGAATCGGAAGACGAGAATCAGGGTGTTGAAATGGCGTAGCTTCTGTACGGAGATGGTGGAGTGGAAGTACTGGTGGAGAGGAGGAGTGTTCTGTTGGATTCGGGGGCGAGGGGAGGGAGTCTCGCCATCGCCATTCCTAATGGGAGATTGTCGCATCTCTCCGCTGGCTAGGGGGGTTTTTTTAGAGAGAGAGGGAGGGGGGTTGGGGAGGAGAGAGAGAGAGGGGAGAAGTCATGGGCGAGGGGAGGGAGACTCGTGTGAAGTGAAGTCGGCTGGGTAGGAGACTGACTATTGACTAACCCTCAAAATAAGAGGTATTTATATAGTCGGGTATTCGGAGGCGGATCGGGGCGTATCGGATATCGGATTCGGGGCGGATCGGATCGGAGTTAGACTTACCTCCGAATCCGATCCGATCTACGAATTTTTTTTAAAAAAATAAATCCGAATCCACCCTGATATCCGAAAAATCTCCGAAAAATCCGATCCGTTCAGGACGGATAACGGATCGGATACGGACGGGTCAGCCGAGATGGCCATCCCTATCCACAACCTCAACAAATTATTTTTTAAAGAATATGCACTAATCAGGGTTGTCTGAACAATGTCGCACTTGACTGGACTCAAACTTCCAAGCTTTCTTTATTTATCTTTTCCTGATTGGTGAATTTTTAATGTGTTTTTGCTTTATACAATTTGATTTCTCCAGTGAAACAGGATTCCTTCAAGAGAAATTCTAAAACTCTTGCTAAAATTCTGGACGTCTGTCTCTGTCCACTGAACAGGTTAGCGTCTCAGCATTCAAGGGCAGCTATGGATGCTTATTTAAGAAGGGATCACTTCTCGGCCCAACAGTTATCCATGAAAGTTAGGGAGGAGCGAATGGCTGCTGAACGGTTGAATGCTAAGGCAGCAAATGCAATTTTTAATACCAGGAATGGCCAAAACAGTCTATGGGAACTGGATTTACATGGCCTTCATGCAGTGGAAGCAGTTCAAGCCTTGCAGGAGCGCTTGCAGAAGCTTGAATCCTTAGTGCCATCTGGTCGATCAGTATCTCCAAATAGAAAGAGAGAAGGGGCAACTATGGTTAGCTCTGCATCTGTTGAATCTTTGAGTTGTACGGAGACAAGTAAATTGGATGAACAACGTGCCTCATCCCAGCAGAGACCAATATCATTGCAAGTCATAACAGGTATAATGCTTCACGTGCATGCATATTCCTGAACATATAAATTTGATCCTCTATCTATGCAACCTATGCCGTTACGCTTGCATAATTGATTTGTAAACCCATATAATATCATATGATCATGCATATGTTTGTATGAATAGATTTGTATCCAGGGCTGGAGCTAGGATTTTTGATCAGTAGGAGCCCAACCTAAGTCACAGATTGGCCCAGAGTGAGCAGGAGTGAGAGTATCTGTAATATGTGTGCAGACATGTATATTACAGTTATTAGTTACTGCCTGAATTAACCAAATCTACTTCATATTCATTGTAACTGTTACCTCATTGATGATTCAGCCCTTGGCAAATCATATTTGTAGCTCACAGATCACAATATTTCTTATATGCGTGCGTACGTGTATCTTTGTTTACATATCGTGCATTGACATTTTCGAGGGCGGAGTTTAAACATGACGTGTCTACCAAACAGTGCAGGAGAGGTGGTGGTTTTGGCGGTCAAAAAAATTGGTGTCTCTACCTTTTCTTGTGATATAGACCCATTTGTGCAGGCATTGATTGGTAGCTTAGTCTCCTGAAATGGCTGCTTGAAGTAGCTAGCTGTACATGTTGATCTACTTGTTGCTTTCTTGAATAGTTAGAGAAAGGGCATAATACGTATTCCTCCAGGAAACACTTTGACTAGTAAATCATCTTGCATCATCCATCGCTTGTTTGTTTTCATTCTTCATTTAAAATTTGTAGCTATCGTTTTTATCATTCTTGAACAAGTAGCTCAATGGAGGAAAAAGATTCATGTAGCCGGCCCCAAGTGATTGAGACGTAGGGCTCGGTTTGGTTTGGTTTGAAACATCGTCATCAGGACACTGAAAAGCTGGAGTTTTACCTTTGAAGCGTCAAAAAACAGTACTGTGATAGTGTGATGTTTACCATCTTCCTCTTCTTCTCTTCATCCTTCCCGCTACTTCTATGTCCTTGCATGGCTCGTATGACATATGGCATCTTCAGATTTAGGTGTTAACTAAATAAAACATATGCATCGGTTGCCAACTCTGTTTTTTACTGTTCTCTGCCAGGTAGAGGTAATCACAGCCGTGGGCAAGCTGCACTCCCAACTGCTGTCAGAAATTTTCTCAACGAGAATGGGTGAGTTTTTCTTCTCTCTTCTTTGCACCCAGGCAACCCATAGTTTTCATGGACATGAATGGTTTATTGGTTTTTGTGCTTTGATAATTACTTTGCAGATACCGATATGATGAGGCCAGGCCTGGGCTAATCACAGTGAGGCCCAAGTTCCGTCGTCTGTGAGTGCATGGAATACTATTCTTGATGGGTTGGGATCCTTTTTCTTCTTCCTATTTTGGTAAAGAGAGAATGTAAATGTCCTGGACAAAGTGATTGTGTTAATGGGACTTAATAACTGCGACTTGTGCAATACCTTCCATTTGAAAGAATCGCATTTTGTAAGAAAGATAATTATCCTTATTTTTACTTTAAGGACATGAGATATAAAATTTCCACATCGCCAGTGGCTTAATTTGATTGGCAGGACTTACTAATTGAAAACTGTGTCATTTTGGCATGTTACACGATGTGATTTTGATTCTAGACGCTTGGCCAGATTTGATTGCCCGTTTATTGTGTTCTATTTTTTGGGGTCTTGCAACACGTGATAATTTGGAATGCACTAGAAATTTTACCTGTCAACAGGTTGTATCAAGGCTCAACAACTTCCGACATGCAAAATGCAGTCCTGGACTAGTGCAGATGCCGATGCCGATGCTCTCCATTGTTGCTTGCTTGTGGAAATATGGAATTCATAACTGTAGCAAACATCCAGAAGTGGGCAATCCAGAAAAATAAATAAATAAATAAACAAGAACCCTTCCTCAAATTATTCTTATCCATACACAAGCTCAAACATTTAATCCTTCCTGAGTCCTTTTATGGGTACACCAATTGCGCACAACGTTGTGTGAGACCCATCTCGGGGTTTCACACAAATGATTGGAGTCACTAAATTTGTATGAAAAATTATTTTTTAAGGATCCCTGTATAGAATTAGTCTAGTCAAATATCGGTAAGGCTTGATCGTGAGTAAAGAACTCATCAAGACTTGACTGATATCTGGCTGAGTTTTTTGAAAAGTAATAATTTGAGAGTAAATTTATCGATGACCGTGCTTAGATTAGAAACCCAAAGTAGACACATACTTTTCCTTTACCCATGTACCAAATAAATCATTAGGATTTGAAGTGAATAAGTACATGTAAGGGGCCAGATTAGAAAAAGAAGAAGAAGAAGTACATTTAAGGGGAGTAATTTGTGACAAGGATCAAGTTCTAGGATTTTCTATGTAATTGTGTATGCGATATAGGAGTATGGGGTATCTATGCGATCAGAACCAGAACAGGTACCAACCGTTCAAAAAACAGGTACCCCTCTTGAGTTCAGGAAAACAGGTTCCTCTCTCTCTCTCTCCCTCTCTCTCTCTCTCTCTATGCTGGATAAGTAGATGCTTAAACACCTCCAGGAGTAAGGGGATGTCCAATTCACACACTATACATTTGGGTGCCCCTTCATTTTATCATTTTTTTCGGGGACCTGAAGTAGTGGTTTTCTAGGCTTCTGTCCGGCCCTCGTAGCTCGTAATGTCCATGTACTCATTTTCTTATAATGTTGGCAGTGAAATGAGCTTCCTCTCAACTATCTTCGAACTGTCATCGAATTTATAAGAAAGGTTCTTACTAATAGGTGGCAATGCACAGACTTCAGGCTGCAGCCTGGGCCCGTTTGTTTTATGAGATTGATAATGAAAGGGATATATAATCGCACCAGTTATATAATTCTACAGGATTAATTGTGAGCTGATTAATATACCAATACCCCATTGTATTGTACTTCCACACTTTCGGAGACTATATATCGTAAAATTTTTTAACCAACCAATGGATATTTGGTCGCCTTGGATAGAAAATAAAATCTGATGCTCATATCCGGTGAAACAAATGGACCCATAAAATTGAACGATAGTTCAGAAGAAAGAAGAAGCCTAATGTGGAGATATTCATCACTCCAGAGTTGCAGATTATGCCAGTATGGATTCTTCTCAAAATAGTTGGAAAAACAATATGATGAAATCAAATTAGGATGATCTGAACAAGCAGTTCCTTCTTGTAGAGTTTTTTGATGAATGTATAATTGACTATGGGAATCTAAAGCCAGCGGCGGAGCTAGGATTTTCTCTTGAGGGGGCCTATGCAGGTATGCCTAGAAAACTCACCACACCCTCTCCTACATTCCCAATTCCCTTCCAAAGCCCCACCCCATGCAGCAGACGAATTTCCTATGAGGACCATGCACCCAAACTTCCCTATGCCTAGCACACACCACTTTCCTCCACCACCTATCTCTTTCGCAAGCAAATCACCATAACCATTTCCCCAATAACATCACGTAAACCTTCATAGTGCAACCTTAACAACATAAAAGGCAATTGGTTTTTGTAGTGGGAAGTAGGAACTTCCGTTAACTGTTTCCTTCTAATTCTATCCTTGGAAGACAATTCTTTCATTATACGAAATCACACATTGAATAGTTGATTTTAGAAGTTGAGAAATCAATAGTCCATGAATACTTTTAAGGTAATTCCCTAGGAAGCCAGGTACAGTTGTAATAATAGTCCATGGATAGAGTTCACCGCTTCATATTGCATTGCTTCGTGTGTTTGTATTCTAATGTGACTGTAACGCATTGTTTGAGATAAAAATAGTTGTCTAACATTGACATTCAGAATGCCAATAAAATAAAAAACAAAAAAACGTGACATTGAAATACCTCCAAATAAAGAACAATGAAGTTATATAGAGAACATTAGGCTGCATACATTAGGGCCAAAATGTTGTTCCATGGTCTAGTTTGAGGCAGTTCAGAATCTGAGGACTCATATATGTCGAGCCTCTCTTTTGTTCAAGTTCTACATGGAATTTGAATAATGGGATTGTTGATTTTCAGAAATCCCTCTATTTCTTTAGTTGCTGATGAAGAATGGTGATTAGGAAATAAAAAGGAAAAAAACAAAAGGATCTCAACTCTCGAGAGTAGAAACCCACTGATACTATTTAAGTGTTTCTCAGGTTGCATTCAGGAAGTCAACACGTTGATGTATGGCATTTCCAGCACATTTGATCTCTCTCTCTAATGCTGAAAGCATATGTCTGTGCACCAAAGCAAAACTGACTTGCAATGAAAGGTTTCACAGGAGAGTGGCCAATCCTGATTGTGGCGTTCTTAATGTGAAAATGCACTTCAACAGCAGAGTTCCAAAATACTTCAGCTTGTTAAGATCTTTTAAGGTATCTTGTGGATTGGAGATAAGATACTCAAATCCTTTCTCATGTGGGCCGATGAAGATCTCTTCAGTTTGTGGCAATAGTAGTATACGTGAGGTAACTTCTCCACATTTGCTCTCTAATTTCTGGACCAAAACTTCCTCGATTTTTGTTCTATTTTTTTACACTGTTCCTCCTCTCTATTATGTATCTAGGAAAAATGGAGATGTGAATCTCAAGTGGAAGATATAATGAGTGTTCTGAAGAGCCAATTTGTAAAAGTAGCTGTGGTGATGGCATGTATATTCTTAGTCATTCCAGCAGCTGATGCTGTAGATGCTCTTAAGACTTGTGCTTGCTTGCTAAAAGATTGCAGGTACTGCATCCAAAATTGCTTAAAATGTCCCTGAAACTGGTGTCTGATTACTTGATCTATGATTAGTCAAAATACATTGACTAAAGTTGCAGATCTAGTACAGTCCATTATAACTGTCAGAGGGGAACTTTCTTCTATGCTTCATCTTCAACTGGGTGATTTAACATAAACAGTTGGTTTGACTCCCACTCTTAACATCCACTTTTTGGTCTTCAAGAAATTCGGTAATCCTAGCATCATACACTGTTTGCATAATGGTCTTTTAGTCCTTTTGCTCACAGCATGTGTTCTAGATTGAATACTTTTCCGAAGCAACAACTATTATCTCAGATGGTGGATGAAGAAGTTACAAACGTAATTTGAGAAAGAAAATGTGGGGATTTTTGTCTGGAGTTTTTTTCGTAAGGATTATTTTACCTTTTAATTTCCTTTGGTTTTCTTCTTTTCCCCCTTTTTGTTTTAAGATCTCGTGTATTTTTCCATTTTATAATTCTTTCACAAAGTTGTTTTGGTTTAGGACACCTATTAAGAGTGGGGTTTTTACACATTAACCTGACCAGGACTGGTCATAGAAGGAGCAAAATAAGGTGGAGTATTGCAATGATCTCTCTAATAGCTGCGTTTCTGCTCCTAGGCCATCTCCACCCCCCTTGATGAATAATGTTTGCAACTTTGGCGTTCAAAGACATGCCCAGATTATGCATGACCCTGTTCCCATACCTGTTATACTAAGGCCCTAAGGATGCCAATTATCAAGCATTAAGGAAGTATCTATCCCATTCCCAATCACATATCTAATGAAAGGCTGCCCAATGCTTCTTAGAAGATTTTTCGTTGGAGTCTGTGTTGCATCAGAGCGGAGAGGCGTTACCAAAGACATTGGTCCTTAATCACATAGGTCTCCTTTGTGTATAAGGTGTCTGATTTTTTGCTGATGGCCCAGAGATGTCTGATTATAGATCCTCTATTCCTGTCCTTAAGCAATCTATAACCCAATCCTCCTTCCAAATTGTGCAAACAAACAAACTGAATACCATGTGGTCTTGAGCTCATAACCTTTCCAAAGAAAAGCCATTAGAATTCCTTCTACCACTTTTCAATATTCACGAGGAAGAAGAAAAATGGAGCTCCAATTGGCTTCAGTTCTCTAGGGCTGCGTTGTTAAGCTGAGTTCTGCCTCCATACGACAGCAACTTGGTTGTCCATGACTGGATTCTAGGCAACATCTTGTCCTTTAATACAACACAGTCAGTATGTTTGAGAATTGAGCCTGGTAGTTATTGGAGCCACACGAAGGTTCTTGATCGGAAGATTTTCCTCAGGGATATAGAGGATACGCATTTCCTCAGGAATAGGGAGGATACCCCTCAGAATATCATTCTGAATCTGAGCCACAGAAGCAAAAATGCTGCACTCTTCTGTAAATTTGGCTGAAGACCAGAGGAATAGTGAAACTCAGTCAAAGCTTCTTCCAGAATGTGAAAAGAAGCTGAATCTGCATCAAAAATGTATGAACAAGTCATCTGCAAACACTTAGTAAGAGATCTTAACTTCAGCACACCAAGGATGACATGTAAATCTTCCATGCTCAATCTTATGATTAAAAGAAATGGAAGGTTTCATCCTATGAGCAATAAGCATTACTGTCATAATTAGTGAACTATGATTAGAAATCCCTGGAGGATGGAAAGTTGTTTCAACATCTGCAAACCCTTCGAACCAAGTAGCATTAACCAACAAGCTATCAATTTTGCTCTTCTTATCACCTGCCACTCCCCTTCTATTAGACCATGTAAACCGCAGACCCTAAGCAATCATATCATCCATCTTTATTCCCTCCAGACAGTCATTAGATGCCCTTGAATCAAAACAATCAAGCCTCTCATTAAGTAACCAGAAACAGGAGTTTTTGTTGTTTTTTAAAAATACGGCTAACTGAGAATGGTGATCAAGGGGACATGATGAGGCATAGATTTCAGAACTAGATGTTTTTATATGAACCTTTCTCTTTCTCTTGGACCCTGTTTTCCAGTATTTTGCATTCTGTCATCAATACATTTCAGTTGCCGTTTTCCATTATGGGAGAGGAAAAGAGAGATGAAATCCTGGTCATGGAGAACGGTGATCGATGATTATAACCCTATATAACTGAAATCAACGGCCCAACTGTGTAGGAGTTGCTTATCTGAGGAACAGCGGAGGTTTTGCTCTCCAGAAACTCTGTTTTGTGCAAAGGAGTAGCTAATCATGCCTTTCTTTGACAGCTAGAGTTGTTAATTTTTTCCTTTGTGTATGGCTATCCTCTCTCAATTGGTGGAATCCAACTTAATCAGGCTACTAATTTTCTTAGGTTGGAACTCGCCAAGTGCATTGCAAACCCATCATGTGCAGCTAATGTTGCTTGTCTTCAGACCTGCAACAATAGACCTGATGAGACTGAATGCCAGGTTATATCCGGAGTTAGTTCTGTTCTTGAAGAGAGCACTTTGCTCTTGGAGGGAAACTCATTTGGTTCTGAACAATTTCGTTGCTCTTTTTTTCTTTTTTGGCAGATTAGATGTGGAGACTTATTTGAAAATAGTGTTGTCGATGAGTTCAATGAGTGTGCAGTCTCACGGAAGAAATGCGTACCCCGGAAATCTGATGTTGGGGAATTTCCAGTCCCTGATCCTAATACTACAGTTGGAAATTTTAATATCAAAGATTTCAGCGGGACGTGGTTCATAACTAGTGGTTTGAATCCTACCTTTGATACTTTTGATTGCCAACGCCATGAGTTCCATGTAGAATCCGACAGACTCGTTGCAAACTTGTCATGGCGAATACCGACTCCTGATGGTGGCTTCATCAATCGATCAGCTATTCAGAGATTTGTGCAAGATCCTTCGCATCCTGGGATACTCTACAATCATGACAATGAATACCTTCACTATCAAGATGATTGGTATCTCTTTTACGCTGTCTCACTGCTACTGCTTCTCATGTTATCTGAGTGTATGCATACATACATGCTTCCACATATGACAATATGAAATCTCACTATTGCTTTTCCTTCATTACCAACTCTTTCTTTTCCGCTGTACCACGGAAGTATGATACATATTTCTTGTCACTTTCTAATAGTTCTGAATACTAATATTCTAGCTTATGTTATAATAGATTATGAGCAAAGTCTATTTTGAACTTAGGTAAGTACACGAGTGGTTGAGGGCTCAAAAAAGGGTCTTTTAATGCTTGACCGAGGGAATCAGCATGGAGATTTCTATTATGTGCTTCAAGGGTGTTCTCTTTTATGTAGTTAATTTCAGCATTTGGTCCAGTATAGCTGTTGATGATTTTGCTCCATTTTCCTTCCTATATGAGAGTATTGGGAAGGAGAAGGGTAGGGCAAATCCTTGCGGTTTTGGGCTGTTAAACATCAGAAAAACAGAACCCTGAGTAAAAGCACAGTCCAGGCATCATAACCCATATTTTATATTAATTGCACCAAGGGGTACAATAGCGCCCCACAGTCCCAACGAAAGGATAGAAAATATCAGAAAAATCTAAGAAATTCTCTATTAGGTCAAAGAACTACATGCATTCTATTTCTCCACATCTGACGACTCAACTCAAATAGCATTATGACTAGAGACTAAAGATAACATTTGAAACGCATATAAAACAATCACAGAAAATTAGAATGATCATCCTATTGGATACCACAAATTGTGATCCCATAAAATGGTTAATTTTTGTGCCAATTAGATGAACAACCTCAAACTATTTAGTCCAAAGTGTAGGTCGATAAGACTTACCTTATATGAAGAAAAACAATGAAATTCACCACTGTCCTTGTTGATAAAATTGCTTTACCTGATTTCTATCATGTTTAATTTTTCTTGTCCTTGGGTTTGAATGGGCCCACTCATATTCCTCCCATTCGGAAAACTCTCTTGAATTTCGGAGTCTTAGAAGAATAACCTGGATCTTGTAACCTGAGTGCTTAACTTGTGATGTGAAGTTGGAGAACAGCACTGCATTTTCCGCTTCTTCAAACTAATGAGGACGGTTGCCCAATGAGATATTTAAGTTCAGTAACGAAATTTACCTTTGAAGTTGTTGGAATAGGACCAGATCCTAGAATTGATTTTCAAGGCAGTTCTGAAGTTCCCTGTTGTTATAGCAACCTGTCATTCTGTCCCCATATCTTTAAGCAATTTATCCAAGGCCTTCTCTAGAACTACATTTGATTCTAGTGGAGATGATTATTTCCCGTCAAGCGGACATTTTTTGTTAGGAATATGAAGTAGATTTAGGTAGCCGAGACTTGGAGAAACACTCGCAAGTAATTCGGGACTTCAAATTGAGGTTGGGCAACGGTGCCACAGTCAATTACCCCTACTCTGTGGCTCTAACCAATAAATGCGTAATAGATCAGTGCTTGAAGCTTAACTCAACAATGATGGACGAGTAGAAGTTAATGCTTGGTGCTGATTTTGCTCCTTCTGTATCCTGTGGAAGAATGACTGAATGAAGAAGCACTAGGTCTAGTAAAGTAGGGTTTAATATGTGCGGAGATTAGTGATCAGTGGCCCTACATTTTTACAATCATAAGATTTTGGGAAAACTAGCAAGAGGAAGGATAAGTAAAAAATTTCCATCTTACCTAAACTCCACAGAATCTCGTCTAGGCTTAGAATTGCATCTCAATATCCCAACAAAAACGTCAAAACTGCTAGGAAATGCTGAAATTTGTCTCGTGTCAATATGAGGAATCCAAAACGTTCCTACGGTTCCTCATTACCAACAAAATAAGAAAAGCATTTAAGTCTAAGTGCAAAGTTTTAAGGATTTAACAACTTGATAGGATTAGGGCTATTTTTGAGAGAGACTGTTAACACACACCCAAAAGCTTAAAGAAAAAGAAGTAGAAAGGTATAAAAACTTTCAAGTAGGATAATGACTAATGACATAAAAATAAGAATTACATAAGTAACACTTCACTAAACTCAACGAGCAACTCAGTCGAGAATGATTTTTAGTACTTCTTCTGTATGCTTTCAGGTTGGGTAAAATCATATACATAAATTAATTGAGGCTGTTTTGGACTTTCTGAGTGAAGCAGTAAAATTTCCTTAACAGTATTGGCAGTGCATATCGATGACCCTCATGAACAGGATAACACGACACTCTCTGTTTTGAAACTACTGTAAATTTAGCACCCAACTGCAATCAGTCGCAAACTCATTCTTCGTTCTCCAGTTTTGGTAGTAGACCTCCTCAGTCACTACAAAGGCCCCCGATTAGTGGGAAGAGCCATACCCTGGCAACCAAATTTTTGGCTACTGAACACTTAATTTCTTTCTCAGTGCTTAGACCCCTGACTTCTCGTTGGTTGAACGCAACCAACATGATATGCTTGAGCATTCCAATAACAGGCAAGTGGAAATTTTGGAAAAAATTGAAGTTTATAAGGTGAAGGGCAGCTAGTTTGGGTAGGGCCTGACACAGTAATTATTCCCGGCCAGTCCCGGTGTTTATTATGCATTTTTTTTTATTTCCTCTTGGAAATTTGAAGCCTGACGGGCATTACTAAAGCCAATTGGTCTTTAACATTTACAGGCATTTTCCACTCTGATAACTGATGAACCTGGAGGTGAAGCTCATTCAATTTGATTCACAACCAGCCAATTGGTCAAATTTAGAACGTTATTGCTTTGATTTTCCGTACTTCCAACTACACATTTTATGCATTTCTTATATGCATTTGGGGCTTATTTACTTATGCAACTTAAATGATCTTTTGCCAGGTATATTTTGTCATCCAGAATAGAGAACAAGGAGGATGACTATATATTCGTTTATTATCGAGGCAGGAACGACGCATGGGATGGATATGGAGGTGCTGTTTTGTACACAAGAAGTGCAGTTTTGCCTAAAAGCATTGTGCCTGAATTACAAAAAGCAGCTAAAAACGTAGGACGTGACTTCAACAAGTTCATAACAACTAATAATACTTGTGGACCCGAACCTCCCCTTGTGGAGAGACTAGAGAAGACGGTGGAGGAAGGAGAAAGAACCATCATAAGGGAGGTTGAAGAAATAGAAGGGGAGGTTGAGAAGGTAGGTAAGACAGAGATGAACTTGCTTGGTAGGTTGGTGGACGGATTTAAGCGAGACGAAGAGTACTTGCTTAAGGAGCTGAGTAAGGAAGAGATGGATCTCTTGAACGAACTTAAGATGGAGACAAACGAGATCGAGAAACTCTTTGGAGGAGCACTGCCACTGCGGAAGATAAGATAGTTCAACAAGGTTGCAATGGGCAATCAACTTGATCACTGTCTGATTTGTTGATTCATATTTCAGGTTTGAAACTGTAGAACTTTCTTATACCTAGATGAATATGTACAACAGAGCTACTTTTAATTGTTCTTGGCTCATCTTCCTTTTCCGGAAGATAATGGTCAGAAAGAAGTATAGAATTTTCTTGTCAATCATTCTTTTTGGCTGGTGACCCATGATTGTTATTTTTATCATTTGTTACTAGTATTACCACTGAAACAGCTACTAGGAAGACCCATAAATACAGCTACTAGGTCTGGGGGCTGTAGCGCGCCCATGCGCGGTATTATGTAAGTGCAGCGAAACTTGATTCCTCCGCTTTCTTTTTCCACCTTCCTTTTCTGAAAATTAATTCCTCTCAACTACCAAAGATTTGCACAACCAATTCCAAAGCGAACGTAAAGAACTTAAAGATGTGGACGCTAAGGGTGCGGTGGGATACTTGACTTATCTGCTAAGGTTGCGAATGACCTTTTATCTTCTTTTTTTCAAGAACACTGTCGATGAGAATGACTGCTTGGAGGCACTCTTCTGGAAAGATGGGAGGTCTCGGATGGATTATGCCACAGTTGAAGATGTGTTAGTGTTCGACACGACCTATTGGACCAATGCTTACAAGAAGCATTTTGTCATACTGGTGGGTGCAAGTAATCATTTTATGACGACAATATTTGGATGTGCCTTGTTGTCGAAGGAGATGGAGAAGACATACAATTGGGTTCTTGCGACATTTGTGGAGTCTATGGATGGTAAATGACCCATCTTAGTGGTCATTGATGAGGATTTGACAATGCGCAACGCAATTAGAAAATATTTCTAGATGCGAGGCATCTTCTATGTACGTGGCTTTTGGAGTGAAATGCCGGTAAAAATGTTCACATACCCGAATTTGTATCTGACTTTACATGTTTGATGCAAATGGAATGTGAGGTTGGAGAAAATGATGTATATCACACTACGGCCTAGCGACGAACAATTGGGTGTTGGAGATGTATAGTGAGCGCGAAAGATGGGCTGAGGTATATCTCCTTTGCCATTTCTTTGCCGGAATAAGGAGCACTTAGTATTGTGAAGGTAAAACGGTTATTTGAATCGGCTCCTAACATTGAGGCTAAAGCTATTTGAATTTGTCGAACAGTACGACTAGGGTCTGGCTAGGATGCGAGTTGACTTGCCGATGCAGAGGCTGAGAACTAAGTGCCCTCATCATGATCACGCAATTGAGAACTCTTGAGCATAGGATTGAGATGTACACACAATACATGATCAAATTGTTTCAGGATGAAATATAGAGCCCTGCTACGGGTAAATCATTTGGTGTATAGTGTACACCAAACGTATGATAGTTTTGCCCAACCCACATAAAATGATCGGAGCTGCTCAATTTTTTAAGAACATTTTTTAATGGTTCCTGTAAAAAATCAGCTTAGTCGAATATCGGTAAGAGCTTGTTCAATTCTTTGCTCAATTTTCTGTCAGCAAATCGGGCGTAGACTCGATCAAGCCTCCCAATATTCGACTGAATTGATTTTTTTACAGAGATTCTTTAAAAAAATAGAGCGGCTCCAATCATTTGTATGAGATCCCGAAGTGGGTGGACATCTCTTTTAGCACCAGTTCGTGAAGTCACCAGCTTTTTATAAAATGTTCTGTCCCCGAGCTCTCCAGTGACCCAACTCCTATTCACAAATATAATGCCTTTGTACGATTTCAAATTTTAACTCATTTTAGAACGTAAATTATGTTCGATTTTAATTTTGTAGAAAATAATCTGCTGCTACTCACACCTACTTTCTGTTCGAAGAGCTACAAGCATGGTTCGATTTCGTTGATGGGTTGTGAGTTTGATTTCGAAGAAACCAAAGTTGGGCAGTCAAAGTTCAAAGTTGAGCTTGTTTTTTGTATTTGTCGGTCAGATTGTAATCTAGTTAGAATAAACGGAAAATTGGTGTTTTAAAATGAGAGAGCGTAGATTGTAACCCAATTTTATTATGCGAAAAATTTGGGAAATTTTTGGTACTAGGGTTTAAACTTGTGCCTATTTTAGTGTTAAGTAGTTTACCCCCGATTGGGTTTCTTGTATTCCTCTTGATTTAGCATTTCCTGCACCAATGAAGTGGGGCATTGGATGAGAAATATTGGCCATTAGTTTTTAATTATCTACACAAGTGTAGGAGCATTAATAAAAAACGGTTCTTCTATAATCAGCCCATTGGGTTAACGATGGGAATTACCAATGTCTCCACATGTCACATTTTTATTCTTTTGGCTGAACTTTAAGTTTTGTACGTGTCAGATGTCCTTATATTTTTTCTAAATGCCTACTTTGCCCTTAGCACTTCATCTCTACTTTTTGCTCTTTCAAGTTCATGGTTACCATTTTTTTTTTTTTTGGTAATATTCATGGCTACTACAAGTGGGCCAATTACCTTTAAAATTTTCTTGCAATTGTTTGCCTTTTTTTAATAACTAAGGTGTTCATATCACTTTACGCGCACCTCGACTAATTCTAGGAATCCAATCCCATAGTTCTGAATGAACTGACCCCAAAAAAATTGATAGCACTTATGAGGGTTTCCAACCTGAAACCTTAAGAGTAAACAAATCCTAAATCTTAGGCTTTAACCACCAACCCAATCCCTCGGGGTTTACTTTTTGCCCCTATTTTTCTCTTTTTATTTATCGGCTTTTTCCCCCTTTTTTTTATCAGTTTCTTTTTACCCTTAGGAGTGCCTACTATTGTGATTTTTTTAGAACTAATCACAAAATGCTATGAAGAACCACCAAATCTTACACTAAACTATTCAACGATTCAAATTCATACAAAAATCTCATGTTTCAAACATCAGCAGCAAGACTGTCACGCTCTCGATTTTTAACATAAAAAAATAATCAATTTCGATAAACAATCATCGCATAATATAGATAGTACCCAAAGAGAGTTCCCGAATGATCAATTTCAAACCAAATCCCCAAGTTTAAAGATTTACAACATCGGCACTACGGCCCAAATTTCATATTTTCTCAAAGACTATAAAATTAGAGATTACATGATATCTAATGTTAAGAGAGTTCAAATGAATTTACATTTGCATCTTTTCAAGAGATCATACAAAAGGTGATAGAACTACTCTTCAATGACAACTTTCAAAAGATGTGAAGTCAAGCATGCACACAATGCGCTTCGCGCCAAGATCCTTGGAGTGTACCTGAAATGATAATAGGTTGAGCTACACTAGCCCAATAGAGAATTCTATGCTCAAAGTATATGGATATGCGATGAATCATGCACCATGAGTGAGTGAATATTGACAGATACACCCAAAGTATGAAGGATTACCAACGAACTGCATACTATAGTCAAGGGTTCTAGACTTCACATAAATATCACTAACCGTCTACTTCTCAGACTAGATACATTGATTAACCCACGTCAACCCACATTAGTCTATAACCAATTCCAAATCATATTGTTATTCTTCGTACGATACTACAATCTTTCTCATGTCCACATTTGTCATCATCAAATCCCTTTATTACAAAACATCCCCTTTTTTATTTCAAAACAATTCAAAGAAAACTCACGACCATTGTAGGCCGAGCTTCGTTGATTCGGGCTGAATACCGGAGTATTTCTTGTTAAAAGATCATTTTCCTTTCCTTTCTTTTAATCAGGTATTTCCCATCGATAATCGCTTGGGTCACCTCGGGTCTATTTCCCTCGAGCGTAGGGTCACCCCGAGTCTATTCCCTCAATAACAATTACTTGGGTCACCTCTCACACTTTTCATATCGTCATCATTACATAATTTACTTCATCATCAATCTATCGGTTGTACCACAAAACTTCAACTAACCATTATATACTTCTACAAACACACATGTTCCTGCCTTTTCGTTAATTTACATATCTGCATCCTAACATAATGTACTAAGCCCGCATATACAACCCTACAATACTATATCCATTTGCTTCCACGCTTGAAACTCATAGGAATAGTGCCAAAAGAATTGAAAGATTCAACGAGTTGAGAGGACACAAACTATTATATCATCTTAACGTCACTTGGACCACTAGACACACTCACGTCCACCCCTTATATTCCCCACAACGTCCTTATGATTTACGGTACGCCCAAACGCTCTATAGTACATTTCCTTCTTCTTACCAAACACCACGTCATGTCATAACACTTAACCAGTCAATATCGTTCATTTAGACACGTCACAATATCTACTCCGACCAACCAAATGTACAAATACTACGCAAGTACCACGTTTACTTAATCCTACACTTTCTTTCTTAGAAAGAGAACTAAGGAGTGAGAGATGATCGACGAATCATTGAAGTACGGGCAACCAAGTTTTAGGATGGTTTAATGGCTTTTAAGAGGTGTTAGAAGTGATCGGGGGTCAAAACGGTGAAGTATGAAACAAAGCAGCAAAACTGTCCATAAGCAACATGTAGCGATACCTAGCAAAATGGTATCGATACCAATGAACCAAGAAACGTTACAGACGCAAGGGTGTCGATACCCAAGGGAATGGTATCGATACCAGATCATTACGTGGGTTTTTAAACACAAGGGTATCGATACCAGCTCAGTTCGAGCAGATTTTCTGCAGATTTTCGAAACTACTTCCAACAATCAAACCAACAATTTCAAGCACGATTAAAGCACATAATCAACTCATAGGCATATAGAAGGAGTAAGAAATCCCTACCTCGAAGTTGGAAAGCACACCCAAAGGGAGATCGAGCTCACGCAAGCCCTTGACTCCGAAATCTTGAAATCGACCGAAATACTCCTCCTCCGAGCAAGACCCATGAAATTCAAGCTCAATAACGTGTAGAGAAAGTAAAATGGAGGTGGGTTTGTGTGGGTTTCAGTTGGGAGCAGAGAGGGATGAGAGAGAGTGAGATGGGGATTTTTAATCCCCTACACTCACACACACCTATATATATACTCACACACACAACTCACACTTTCACTCCCTCCACTAACAATCCTTTCATATCAACCCCAAAATCAAATAAACTTAACAAATTCCATATTTTCCTTCAATTTTCAACGTTAAATAATCCTTTAAATATTTTTCTGAAATTACGGGTCCTTACAAAGACACATAATTAGTTTACCTTTCTTTACAAAATTACTTCACAACTGCCCATATTACTACTATCTGTGCAGAAATCTACAACTTGTGTTGAGATCTTTCAAAACAAAATAATGTTAATTCCAACTAGACATGTTCGTGCTATCATTTTGTGCAAAAGACTTCAACTTCTTGAACTGAGATCCTTCAAAAACAAAATAAATTTAATCCCAGCAACTTCCATATGTACCACCCTGCATTGAAAAATAAGAACATGATGCGTGTTTACACCTTATCAAATCTACATAACTAATCAAGACAATTAAGCTCAAGCCAAAGCCAAAGGATTTTGAACATTACCTAATATTTCAGAGAAAAGATTGGATTCAAGCCAATATCGCTATTTGGATTCAAGCCAATACCATTGGCAAAAACAATATTTTCCTTCTCCGGACATGTCGTAATATTATGGCCAACTTTCTTGTAAAATCCACAAGACTTGGTTACATTTTGTGCTTCTTTCCACCTTTCAATCTTTTGTCTTGGGACACCTTTTGGTTTTTGAAATCAAAGGACAATGAACATCATCAATCGGTGTATGTGTTGGGAAACCGAATCCCAGAACCCAGTAATGACGCGTATAGATTAGACAACAACAAAAAAAATGCAAAATCCTACAAGGTGGAACTAGGGTTTCACCTCAACTCCCGCAACACGAACGTTGATTAAACTTGTTATAGCACGCCTTGCTATAAACCACTAGAGGTGTCAAATGGGCCGTGCCGGCACGCCACGGCACTAGCACGGCACGGGCACGAGGCGGCACATCACGTTATAGGCACGGTTTTGGCCTGGCATGGCACGACACGGCACGATTTTTGTGGGCCGGGGGCACGACACGAGCACGGGAGTGGGCGGCACAGCACGGGCACGGC
>JAOTQK010000002.1:15500863-15516838 GCA_025642025.1 Rhododendron ferrugineum
CGGTGGTCCGGACCAAAAAAACAGATTGGTCCAGAAACGCGTAACAAGCGCTGGTCCGGACCACCAAGACTTTGGTCCGGACCATGGAGGCTGCGAACTCCAAAATCGAGCCGAAATTCAACAGTATGTGCAATGTCCTAAGGGGGGAGAGTGAGTTGATACATGAGATGGTACATGAGATGATTCGGTTCTGAGATTGGGATTCTGGTTATGACAGTCATGATTAACTTTGGTGGGACCTTTACCTCTTGCCATGGTAATAAGTGAGTCCGCTAGGAAAACAACTTAGATGCGCTCACTTAGGACCCCGTTGCAGGAAAACAAGATGGAATTTAATCATGGGACGGTCATGGTTGGAAATATTGGGAGGAAAAGATTCTTGAAGGAGGAGAATCGTAGAAACTGTTTAAAGACAAGATAAATTTCATTATGTGTTCAATTGTGTATTTTTGCATGCCATCACTATGTAAATTGTGTTATGGGGTCTAGGGATTCTATTGGGTGAATTATCACTCACGGATACGTTTGTATCCTAGTAAATCGGTTGCTTCAGTTATTAATTTACCAGAGGGTGCAGAATTCGATGGTGGAGCAGTTTGACGCAGGAGGTATACCAGGGGCGGAGACAAAGTATGTTTAGAATTTGTATCAAGACTAGAGTTGCTCTGGAGATGTTTAAATAAAATGTTAGATTTTTGTATTTTATTTGGGGAAATGTAAATTTTGTATAGAGACAAATAGAGGCCTAATAGTTTATAAAATTCAGTATATTTTAGGGTTAATACTTCTGAAATTTCATACAAAATTGGAGCGTTACAGAGAGAGGGTAGAGAGAGAGAAAGGTTGAGGGATGAGGGAGAGAGACGTGTGGTGATGTGTGGTGCCAACACACACACACCCCTATATATATACATAGGGGGCGACTATTCGCAACCCTTTATTTTCTCCATTAGTCCACTTCCTTCACATAACCCATCCCCAATATTTTAAAATAAAAATTTACTCCATATAACCCATTAATTTCCCCAAATCTTCCCATTATACCCCTCTCCCCCCCAAAACACCAAATCTCCATAACCACCACCACCAAAGCTACCAACACTGCCCACCACCGCCACTCCCTCCCCTCCATGGATTCCACCCCAAATCAGACCTCTCTATTCCCAAATGAGCTCCACCCCAATGACCAACCCACTTGGCCTTCCTCTAAATCACCCCCTCAGTCAGCGCATTCACCTGATTTTCCCCACCGACACGCCTCAATACACACACATTCACTCACTCACTCACTCTCTCTCTCTCTCTCTCTCTCTCTCTACACAATTCAAAATAAAAAACCGAAACCCAAAAAATCCTAAAAAGTTCAAAAATTGAAACCCAAAAATATCAAAACTAAAAAACCGAAACCCCAAAATTCAAAACGAAACCCATTTGGGAGCCGATCGAGCACTGTGTTTTTTTCGACACAGAATTTTCAATTTTTTGAACTAGATTTCGGCGTTTCAGGTCTGAAAAAATGTAATATTTTCGACATTTGAATACCGTAATATTTAAATAATTTTGACAGTTAGTTACCGAAATATTTATATATTTTCGGTAATCAATTACCGAAATGTATATATATATAGGACTTTTCTAATTTTCAGTAATATAATATTGTCAAATAAATTTTCGGTAACCTAATACCGAAGTATATACCAAAATTCGGCAGTTAACTACCAAATTATATATATATTTTCAACAGTTAGTTACCGAAATATAATATGTTTTCGACAATTAGTTACCGAAATTGTTTTCAAAATGGTCGCAGTGTGGTGATTCAATGGCGACTGTACTGAGAGAGAGAGAGGAGTGGCGGTGGTGCGGCGGTGTTCTTGATCGAGTGGTGGTGGCTATGGCGAGCTATGGAGATGGAGGAGGCGTGAACTGACTGAGGGAAGAGAGGAAGAAGATGATAATGGGTTGTGTCTAAAAAGTTAGAAGGGCAAGTAGGACATTTTGCATTGGGGGCTCATGTTGTAATTATTTGAAAAATTTTAATGGGCTAATGGAGAAAATAAGGGGTTGCGAATAGTCGCCCCCTATACAAACTAAATTACACCTACACTCCACTATAATACTCACAACACTTATCTCCACAGCTATTGCACATTCACACAATGACCCCAAAACACCTATCCACGTCATATTTCACATTTTCTCAAAACTCATGCATTTATTAAACGTTAGAATTATTTAAATTAAATACGGTTCTCTACAGATGATGTGGCAGAAATCGGACAGACCATAGCCAATATGGACAATCAACTCAAGTTGTCGATCGCCAACGTCGATGCCCAACTCAAGGCTTCTGTGACTGCTCTCCAGAAGGACATGATCCTGGATAAATATTACGTGGTTGATTCCGGATACCAAAACATGTTGGGATTCATGTCCCCATACAAAGGTGAGAGGTACCACTGAGAAATTTTTCATGGTCGTGCGAACAGGCCACGTAAAGTGGAGGAGTGGTTTAACTATCGTCACTTCGAAACGTGATTGAACGTTGCTTTGGTGTATTGAAGGCCTGATTTCCTATTTTGAACCATATGCCTAAGGGTTTGAAGGTGAAAACTCAAAAATATATTCCAACGGCTTGTTGCACAACTATACATACAAGGATGTATGATGAAAATGATCCTCTATTTCTTAAGAATGGTGTTAAAGACCAAGTCTCAGTAATTCACGATTTGTTCCAAGAAAAAGAAAAACAAGTATAAATATTATGATTCCGTTTGATTGATCATGAAAGAGAAAGATTTTTTTTTTTTTTTTGAACAGAATGAAAGAGAAAGATTGGAAATGGATTTATTGGAAAAGAGTGAAGATAACGGGGCAGAGGAAAACTTGGAAGAATAGAGAACAATGTGGGTTTGAGGGGGGAGAGTGAAAAGTAGGGGGGGGGGGGAGGTTGTGGGCCCATTTGCAATTTTTATTCCATGTGGACTGATATGTGTGTTTTGTCTGTGTGACTCTGTGGGTAGCATTATTGTGCCAAAATTGCACAAGGTCCCCCTCCAGCTAGCTAGTTATCACTCCATTTCCTAATGTTACATACCATTACACTATGGCCCCTAAAACTAATAATTAGCTAAATAACTAAATCTAAAAGTTCAACAATCGCATTATACAGGTGGGTTCGCCACACATGGTCCACGGCTCAAAGACTCGGGCCCAATCAACTAAACATACTTACATACGTATATGTATGTACACACATTTGAAAATCTGACACCCTAAATTATTAATAATTATAATAACACACAAACATATTACTATATAAATTGAAATATAGACACGGATCTCAGCATGGACTGCTCTTGAATGTTGGTGATCATTGAATTCCCCATGTTGCCATGCTAGTGCCGGTGAAGGCAACGAGTTCTCGGGACTTCCCTGGACTTAATGGTTGTTTTATGTGTATTGCCAATTTTTGGGCTGCTCTTGACTGTTCCTAGTTCTTGGGCTGTGTTTGGATTGTTGCCCATTCTTGAGCTGCTCTCGGAATTTGCCAGTTCTTGGGCTGCTCGTGGATGTTGCCAATTCTTGAGCTGCGTTTCCTTGCTAGTGCAGGGAGAAGGCTGAACATTTTCGGCATCATCTGGCCTTATCAGACTTCATCGCTAGTCATCTAGGTTCGTAGGAAAAAGGGTATCTTTAAACCAATTAGGGAGAGTTTTGTTGCCTCCATTGATAAAATCCACCAAATCATGGAGATTTCTGTCGCCTTCATCAAATCAAAGAGATATCTATCACCTCTATCACATTGGGGAGATTTCTATTGCTTCCATCGCATTAGAGAGATTTCTGTCACCTCCGTTAACAATGCCTAGGCAGATTTCTAACGCCTCCATCGCATGAGGCAGATTTCTCTCGTCTCCACTAATAAAGCCTAGGGAGATTTCCATTGCCTCCATTGCATTGGAAGATTTCTACCGCCTCCGCTAAGAAAGACTAGGGAGATTCTATCACCTTCATCGCATTACAGAGATTTCTAATGCCTCCGGCCCTCCGCTAAAAAAGCCTAGGGAGATTTCTATCGCCTCATCACCTAAATGTCATTGTTAAGGACTTACTCCGATCAGGTGCTGAAAACTTATTCAGAATGCATTTTAACCGGGTGCCGAAAACTCACTCAGGCAACACTTTATGCAGGGTGCCAAATAACGATTTGGACTTCGTTCCAGTCAAGTGCCGAATACTCACTTGGGCTACGTTTCATGCGAGCTGCCGAAAACTCGGGCTACGCTCTTGGCGGGGTTAACACACCAAACTCGGGGTTTGCTTAAGGGCTATAATTCCTAGCCTAACAGAACCCTATCTTTGGAATTTCAGTTGAGTTTGGCCCTATCATTGTTTGATTTTTTCGAAAACTATTTTTTTTCAAAAAAAAAAGTTTCTCAAAAAATTATTTTAAAAAACGGTTTCAAGAACTTTTTTTATCAAAAACTGTTTTTTGTTTAAAAAAGAAATTTTTCTTTTAAAAAAAATGAAAACTTTATTTTTCAAAAACTGATTTTGTGTTTCAAAAACTATTTCAATTTCTAATAAACGATTTTTATTAGTTTGAAAACTATTTTTATAAGAATTGTTTTTTATGTTCACAGGTGTTTGGAAAGATGATGTGACAAATTTTAGTTATATAATTTTGAATATGACTCCACATTTGCTAACATTTAGGGTATCCACAATACTACAATAAAAAATGAATAATCAAAAGTTGTTACATTAGCTTTTGAATATTCATTTAAGAGATTATTAACGTTAGCAATGTAGAGGTTTACAATGGCGTAATCAAAATTGAATAACTAAAATTTGCCACATCACTTTTTCAAATTAAAAAAAAAACTAAAAACTGTGAACATATGAAATAATTTTTTTTGAAAATAGTTTTGAGACTATTAAAAACTAATTATTAGAAATAAAAAATAGTTTGTAATTTTTTTTCAAAAAAACAGTTTTTATGTAACTATGGTTTTTGAAAAAATAATTTTTATAAGTATAAGAAAAGGTTTTGGAAAAAATTATTTTTTCAAAATAGTTTTTTTGTATAATAATGTTTTTTAAAAACAGTTAAAAAACAATTTTTGGGGGAAAACAGTTTTTTGAAAACATTGTTGAAAAAGAAAGAGGGGAAAAGGGAAGAGAGAGAACGTTTTTTTTTTTTTAATGGTAATGATGAGTATATTTGATTGAGAATGTAGAGTTCATTATTAAATTTGGTTATCAACAAAAGATTGCTAGTTTTGGTCTTCCAAAATCTAAAATTTGATTATTTCTAAGGAGGTTACTAAGTTTGATTATACTATTGTGAGCTATAGTATATTTTACATTAATATTGTTAACTTTACAAACCTACTAACTTTTGGTTATGTCATTGTGGATCCTCTTAGCAACCCTTTAAATGGATAATCAAAAGATGAGATAACAACTTTTGATTATCCAATTTTAATTTGACCATTGTGGATGCTCTAAGGTCAATTTCACCCCCCAAAAAACCCCCCGTGCCACCAGGGTGGCGCAAACCTTCTCTCTCAAGCACAACTCAACCAATCAGGATCAAATAGTTTTGCTACTTAGCAGTGCTTGAATCACACTTACACAAGTGCACAGAGACTCACAAGGTGGGTTGTGCCAAGTGTGTGTGGTTCTAGCATTTTTGTGGAGCACTCGAGATTTCTTTACCATATAGGTGTTGCCGCTCACTTCTCTAACACAACTCTTCTGACTTGGTTGAATTTTCTCAAAGTACATGCACTCATTTTCCAAGGGAAAGGTAACACGAGAAAAATGGGTTTCTTTCAGTTTTTATAGATGTGCTTCCATTTTCTAAAAGCCTTTGATCCTGAAATTGCCTTTTAACTCTTGGACATGTAAGGGGAAAAGTACAAAGGAGGAAACCGCATTCTTATTTTCAAGGAATATAACCTGAATTCCAATGTTCCTCCACGATCAGGTGCTCGGTGGTCAAGCCAAGCTTTCCAAATGAGCTGTGACCGTATCTTCCATGGAAGATATGAATCTTCCATCCTGGAATTCCTTAATCGAATACACAATTCCAAAGATTAGAGAGCATTTTTATTTCATGCCCTGGATGACTCCTCCATCCTAAAATATTTCTTATAAACGACGAATATGCCCTCTACTTGTTAATATCCTAATTAGTCAGTAATATCTATAACACAATGACATTGGAGAAACCGTAGTAAGTTACAAAAAAAAAAAAAACTCGTATAGTCTTGTATCAAAAAAATAAAGTTCTTATAGTTGTCATATACAAGGGTTGTGTGTCAATTGGCTTTGGTAAGAACACAAGACCACCACTAATTTAGGTGGAGCATCCATTCTGTTTCCAATCATAGCCCAGAAATGTCATCTTTTTTTTACCCAATAGCCCAGAATGTCGTGGCCACTGTTTTTTCTTTTCTTATTAAGGCCACTATTGGAAACAGAATGGGTCATTTTTATGCAGGTGTTTATTCATGATCAAATAAATGTAATGGTGATATCACAAAGAAAACAACAAATTAAGTCCAAAATTTGGCAGACTAAAATTAGAAGGAACTAGTAATCTCCTCTCCTGCTGCTGGCAAGATCACTAACAAGATCTACCTCATCCTTTTCACATTGTTCCAAGTAAACACTGTAAGAAGGATCATAAGCAGCCGCCATGCGCAACAACTTTGCAGCCTCGGGCTTACGATGTTCACTGTATAATGCACTGAAAATCCAAGCCACCAGGTTAGATATTGTGTAAAACAAAATAGACTCCATTCATTCACAAGACCAATGTGTATGTATGCCTTTGAAGAAACTTCCAATGATAGATCGCTCCAATTCATACCTAGCAAGCACTAGAAATGCATCATAATAGTGGGCCTTGCTTTTCGCATCTTCTGGCTCTTCTAAATTTGCTACTCTTTCTAGGTGTCTGATTCCCTCTGCATTTTTACCCTGCGATACAACAAGAACAAACTAAAACTCAGTACAAATCTACTGGTTGGTAATCATTCGATAAAAGACAGGTGGAATGTCAGGGAACACTTAGTCCCATATAATCAAATGATGGCTAATTCAACCCATTAAGTCACGGACACCCACTGGCTGGATAATAATCCCATCCCGCAATCCCTCGTTGCATAGCACGAGAATACGGTTAAGTAGAAACTCCAGTAGAACAGGCCAAAATCAAATTGGACCAGCCAAGGGCGTCTTTACCAAGCAAAAGGGGTATAACTTACTCTGTTTTCCCTTCCCTATACCACTTTAAAACTGTAGCTCATGAATCCATGTTTTTTGCTTTAACTGAATTGCATTACAAAGTACTGTATAACTCAATTTTACCTGACGTATATAAACAATGCCTGCCCACTGAGAGGCGAGAATCAAGAGATCAACCTCTTCAACTTCTGTTGGATGGCCAGTGAGAAAAAGCTGTTCGTAGTTACCGGAAAAAAAAAAAAAAAACGTGATCAATCGGAGAGAAAATAAAGCACAAATTTTTTCAGCTAAGTGTACTTGCTTCATAGCCTACATTTAGAACTAATGAAACTTTCATGCCAGAGAGATAGTGGGTGTCATATAGAATCCTTCCAAGAATTGCATTTTTTTTTTTTTGGTGTCAAATGCAGTTCGCAATTCATGTAGAACTGAAATCAGTTTTGGCGTGATGCTCTTAAAAAAATGACAAGGTGCCTGTGTTTCTAATGATCACCAAAAGTACTCGATTTTCCAAGCTGAAAGCGAAGAAACACCAAGTCATGGCTATTAGTGAAGAAATACCTAAGCGGCAACTTACTAAACAAAATGTTCAAATCAAACCTTCGAGATGGCACGCTCCAAATATTCAGCAGCCTCTGCTAGCTGTTCATCCTGCAATAGTGTCTGTCCCATAACAACCAATGCTCTCACGTATTCAGGATCTTTGTCAAGTGCCAATCTGAAAATTTGAGTTACTTGCACGGGTACAACTACAGACAAAGCCGGTTATCGCAGGAGGACGGATGTTACCTTAGCAGTGGTATTGCTGTATCTTTATGACCTTCGGCCAAGTGCTTGACAGATAACTTTCAAAAGTTCCAAGTATGACACATGAATATTACTATGTCCAAAAAAAGCTATTTTAAAGTTCACACCAAACATAGGATTCATGTCCAGAGGACTCACAGCAAGCAGTTCTCGAGGGGACAAGGTGATTATCTGCTGCTTTCTTAGCAGATCGCCTTGTTTTTCTCCAGGTGTAACAATTTTTTCATGAATTGCAGGAGGAACTGGATCCACTTTGTCAGGTAGCCCCAAGGTCTCACGGACACCAGGCTGGTAGAGACATAGTTGCTGCAAAAATTGATTCATGTGTTTTTAAACAATGACTTTATCATAAAGATAACCTTAAATCCACTCTTAAGATTGCCAACTTCAACTGTTTACGTATGGCCCACTCTATCTGTTTAGCAATTCAATGGATGTGGTATTCTTATTTTGTCATCTTGGTTTTTGGTTGTTCAATGAATACATGCATATTTAATATATAGCTAACATCGTATATGGTAATTCTAGTTTCTTGAAGGCCAATACCTTTTTCATAACCTTGGTCAGTACATCATTCTGTATATTAGGATTAACATTTCGAGATTTCTTCCCAGGAAGTACTTTGACAAAAACCTAGTAGTCCATTGGAAAAGTGATACTATGGTCACATACTAAGAAGCACGGATACGGATACAGGATACGGATACGATACGATACGGATACGCAGATACGTGATTTTTTCAAAAAGAAGGATACGATACGTTGGGGATACGTTGAATATAAAAGTAAATAAAAATATATATTATATATAATTTTTGATTGGGGACTACATGGGTTCTGTTGTTGTTGTTGTTGTTGTGTATATATAATTTTTTATTCCTAAAATTTTATTAATGATTAAAGTTTTCCATCACACAAGTTCATCATTTCACATGTCGAGAGAGATATATTTACATACATACCCACAACGAGAGAGAGAGACTTACAAGGTTGTCGAGAGAGAGGATATCGTCGGTGTGTTTCTGGTGTTGATTGGTGGGGAAAAAGAAAAGTATAGTCCTACTTGCAATTTTAACCCATATATTTTAAGTAATAACATATTTACCCTCGTGCGTATCCAAAACGTATTTGCGCGTATCCAAAATGTATTTGGATACCAAAAATAATTCTAAAAGCAGGATACTTTAAAAAAAAACATCAGGATACTTTAAAAAAAAAACATATCGGATACGTATCCGGAGCGTATCCGAACCGTATCGGGATACCAAAAAATAATTCTAAAAGCAGGATACTTTAAAAAGCGTATCGGATACGTATCCGGAGAGTATCCGAGAGTATCAGTATCCGATACGGATACGAAGGCCAAAATAGAGTATCCGTGCTTCATAGGTCACATAAATTAAATGAAGGAAAAAATAGAGGATATTTCCAGGCATAATTTCCTCATGGAGGTGCTCTCAGAAACCCCCATAGATTTAAATGAAATATCGTTATGGTGGAATTGAGATAATAATTAGTTACACATTTGATCTTAGGAGATAAGACAGGCAAGTGAAGAAAACTCAGGCTGCTCTGTAAAGTGAAGCACAGGCCCAAACTTTCCTTCTCCCCTTTTGCCTTTCCTTTACATTTCCTCCAGGCAGTGCCACATCACATCCTCTTATCCCTCGCATATTTTAAATTGGAGACGGGTCCCCCACTTTGAGAATTTATCATTTCTTGTTTAGAAAATTTAGCTACCTAACTTCAATCAAACCTACAAACACTAGTGTCAAATCATACTCGTCCTTGGGATTTAGTTACCAAACACTGCAGTAAAACCTCCAAGATAGCAGCAATTTACCTATGTATGTACAAATCGAAGAAAGGGGACCAACCTGAACAAGAGTTAAAGAACTATTCGTCACCCAATATACCAAACTCCCCTGCAAAACAGATACAAAAGCAAGATTCTCAAATTCTTCCCTTAAGGAGGAAACACTCTGCGGGCAAATAACAAAAACGGACAAAGATAGCAGCAACAGAAGGAATAAAAAAACCTCAACAGCTATAACATACAAACCATCTGATTTCACACAACCAATATGTGGAACTTTAAGAGACGTAATATCTTCATATAAGCACGTACACTCTGTAGTACTATTACACTAAAAGGCCCAGCGCTTAAGGACCAAAATAAAAAGCTTATGAGTAAAACTCAGGTGCTCAGGGTCTTTTTTTCAAACAGACAGGGGGAAAAAGATAGAGAAGATGATTAGGCGGAAAAATCCCGACAAGATGTCTGAAGTGGCCATTGAAACACCTCATCCTTGTGCATTTTGAACCCATAGTAGCAGAATAACCTAACTTTTGAATGAATCCTAGAGGAACACATTGATACTATCAATCACTACCTATGAAGCACCGACACCCAAGGTTCTGAATACCGTACCGGCTAGGGTACCTGAATTCTTATTAAAGCTACATGTAGTTATAAATCGATTATTTTTCCCATGCCATCCAATTCATCATAGCAAAACTTTCATTAGACAACAAAAATTACACTCATTATATAAATCTCTTCTAATCCAAAAGAAAACAAAAAGGGAAAAAGCTCCCATTACTTTGAGCTCACAGAAATAAATAAATAAAACCCTTCTCAGTCAACCCATCTCCCCATGGGCAACCTTTTTCCCTTTTTTGAACGAAACACTACCCCAAGGGCAACTTGTAATACCCAATGCACTGCCCGTCTGAAGTCCATATCAACCAATGCAGTGCCTCTAATCAATGAATATCAGATCTACATAAATTCTCTGAGTTTGTGTGCTAACTAATTCAAAAGCTAGTTACACTCTAAAGGCGCACTTCATAACTACAAAGATCTTATCTGAGTAAGCAATTGCATTATGAAGAAAACAAAACAACTGTGAAAGATGTTTTCATCCTATAACAGTGTCAACATTTTTGCAGTGCATACGGAATATTTCTCGAAACGCAAAACATTGTTATGAAGACATTCAATCATTCATCTCATACCACGTGTTCGTAGGGTTCAAAGAGTGCCGCCGAAGTGTCAGAGAAGTGACAGTAACTAATCAGATTCATGAAATTTATTTTTGAACAAGGCACGTTGAAGAACTTTGGGACATGCTTCTAAAGTATCTTGGTGTGTTGGTGTCCAAGATGGATCTTAGTAGCACGAAGCAGGAGCGGGAGCGGGGGCGGGAGCGGAAGCGGGAGCGGGAGCGGGGGCACCTAGAAGCTCCTAAGGTTGGGAGCGCCTAAGAAGCGTATATCGATTTCATATAAATACGTATATAAAGTATCTTTAAATACTTAACAATTGAAGGAAAAGTGATTACTTATGAGAATTTTCATGATCTTAAAGGGTACTTATAGGAAGTTAGATATTTTCAATTTGCAAAACTTCTTGAGTGATAAGATTTTCATATTTTTATTTCCACAATGGCATAACTCCCTTAAGAATAAGAGAATAGTTGCCTTAACCACCCAATAAGCTCCCATGTTAGTTGGGAGCGAGCTCCCGTCTCAAGGGGAGCGAGCTCCCGTCAAGCTCCCATCTTGGGAGCACCGATTCAAGCTCCCGTCTTGGGAGCACACCCATTCTAGAAGGATCCTGCTACTAAGAGATGGATGTCCAACACGACATGGCACGGCTCCTTTTCCAAAGTGTTGGTGCTTCTTAGGCACCAATTGCTTCTCCTTTACCAGACCTTTCTAAATATATTGCCCAAGTTTCATTTGTGCATCACTTACTCGATCAAAATCCATATGAATTCTTTGATGGGTTAAACATTACATACGAGCATGTCAACTTCAAACTAATGAATATAGATAACTTCTATACCATTTTACATGATCCAAAAGCATATCAACATAAATAAAGAAACAATATCAGATGTCGAGTTACCTGGGGTACACAAAACCCAGTAAAAAGTAAAGGCAGCGTCAAGAGATTCAAGTAAAACTTGTAATACTGCAAGAAAAGGCGATCATCAGAACTTTCATGTAACAAATAGCATAAGCAACAGAAGGACATCACATTTGATTATCTTCCCAAGGTAATTGTTTCTCCATTTTCAAAAAACTTGGCGCAATTAGTCTCCAGAAATTTAAACATATGAATGGCTGCTTAACAAACTATCCAATTTTATAAGCTAGGCTAGCAATATTTATAAACGTCGAACAATAGATGCATTCTGTCATCCACTCACTTGGGCCAATAAGCCGAGCAGACCAGTTACTTTTCCAGCTGAAAATGTTCGAAATGAAATCTGATAAAACCGCAGGAAACAAGAAAAGCCTCAGTAACATCAGATAAGAAGCAAGGAAGCTACTGGATAATGGCAAAACAAACCTATTATGATTAAGGATAGTTAGTCTAAGTAAGCAGGTAACAGCCCATACCTCCAAAAGAAACATCCTAATAATAGCTTAGAATAGTACAGGCAAGCTTTTAGATACTCTAATGAAACAATTGAAAAGGCCTTATTTTTTTTGAGGTGATAAACGAAAGTTGGCTTCTGCACATGAAGATGCAACAGGTAATCACTCAATGTATCCAAAACAGAAAGATGGAGTTTAAAAGCACAAACCAGTTAACAAGGAAATGAAGATTCAGTGCAACAACTTAAACATTTTATATTTTCCAGTACCTAATTATAGCTAAAATATCATGCAAGGGAAGGATGAAAAATCCTAAACCAATAGGAAAACCTGACTCAATCTAGTATTGTGATTTAACAAGACTTAAATGACCTATTTTTCATTTCTGCTGTTGTTTTTACGTTTACTCTTCTAAATACTTCATGCTAAAGGGTAGTTTGGTAATTTCACCCTAGTTCTAGGCATACTGATTCGTATCTATTCATAATAAGTGTGTTGAGTAAACCGAAAAGAAGGCCCGAATCTTAGTGAAGCAAGCAAAAACAAGGCCACTGGACTTAACTTCCCCCTATTTGGTCAATAACGGAACATACACAGAAAAGGCAGACATATAACGACATATGCATAGAAAAAGGCATCAAGGGGATGCCGCCCGATTACGAAGGAAAGCAAGAACCGCCTAAGGAAACAAAGCCAAGAGGACAAAGGAAAGAAAGATCAATAATGGATAATATGTTGATTATGCAGGTGTTGGTCAGCCAATATCATAGAAATGATGGGAGGCTTAGATGTGCAATGATAGACTTAATGTAGGCACATGGGAGTTCCTATTCTATTCTATGGAGATTGTGAACTTTCCAGTGTTATTTATTCAGTGAGTGAAACAATCTGTTACGACCCCTAGGTTTGCTATCCTTATAAAGAGTGAGCTTCAAGGGTATTTCAAAAAGAAAACGACTTGAGGCAGGGAGATCCTACATGTCCTTATTTGGTCTTCAGCCAAATTTACAGAAGAATGTAGGTGACTAGTTCGTATTGCAGATTCAGGTTCTTTTCACGTTGTGGAAGAATCTTTGGCTGCGTTTCACTATTTATCTGAGCTTCAGCCAAATTTATAGAAGAGTCCAGATGACTTGTTCATATTGTGTGGTGCAGATTCAGGTTCCTTTCACATGGTGGAAGAAGCTTTGGCTGACTTTCTCTATTTCCCTGAGCTTCAGCCAAATTTACAGAAGGGGCAGTATTTTTTGCTGCTCTGCCTCAGATCCAAAAGGATATTTTGCGGATCCCTGAGAAAAAAAATAAACTACCTTACTAGATGTGCCTCAAGTAAATACCAGGCTCAAACACAGTTGACTCCACTGTATTAATTTTGGACAAAAGCTTGTCAAGAATCCAATCTTGGTCAACCAAGTTGCTGTCATGTGGAGGCAGAACTCAGCTTATAAAAAACCCGGTCCTGGCTTTAGAGAACCATGGGATGCTTGCTCCAGTATTTTGATTAACTGTGGGTTCTCGTACACAACAAAACAATAGATCTCAAAACACCCCATGCCCTATTCAATCACCCAAAATAAAAAACGATTCAGGGCATTAGCTACCACCACGTCAGTCTCCAGTGAACAAACACCTTGGATCAATAATTTCTTCACCATACTTTCTGTGGGAAAATGGCACTCATGCGCTCACATGTATGTTCCCTCATATTCCAGTAACGATCCGAGTACACAAGATGATAACAAAGAGATCCATCTTGGTCTAAGGTAAAGGATAGTTTTAAACAGTTGCAACCAAACCCAAAATCCCACGGTTTCAATTGGTTTCTTAACTTGGAACTAAACAGGGCCGTGCACCACTCGTAACTGAAACAAAGATACAACGGATTGGATCATATCACCCCAAGCCTTACCAGTTTATATTAATTTGAGCTTTTAAATTTGGGTCTACACTACCCCCTGAAGTCGAATGACTAAACAAGCAGCCTAATGCCCTAGCTTGGCCCGCAACGTGTATAAACCTAGCATATAACGATGCCAACAAGGATTTTTGCTCATATGTATGAAAATGAAGTGACAGCTTTAGTTCAATGACAATGCAGGGAAAATGTATCTGAGCCCACTTTTTTTTTTTTTTTGCCATTTTCCTGGCCTATGCTGGTTGAAGGGATTGAAGTTTTTGATGCATCAAGGCCCTCTCTTTTTATTCACATGTTGTCAAGTATGCAAGTCGTGGACATGTCATCAAAAACTGTTTCCACAACTTGATACGTTGGGTTTCCAACAAGGGAGGCACAAATAATTACCTATTAGGTGCATGTTTTGGAAGGGTCAGTCCTCAGGTTGGTTTGGGTAAGCCAACATATCAACCTAGAGCTAGAATGACCTCTTTGCTTCTCGGAAGCTTGAGACCCCAACCAAATGATGGCAGAAGGAAAGAGAATGAAACCAAATCAAAGGGCCAGCTTAGGTCTAGGCGTCAGGTTCCGCAAACTGGAATTAAAATCAAAAGGCACTATCAAAGTAATTGGAAAGATTAAAAATAATTTTCTTTTCCTTGGTAAAGAGAGCACCACAGCGAGGCAATAAACAAACAAGAATGAAGAAAGAAGCATAGACTCATAATCAGTGAAAGAGGATCACTGTGCCATATACCTGAACATTGGCAAAATGCAAGCAAGCAATAATTAATGGAAATATGGTGCCTGAAACCCCATTAGGGAAATCAGTCAAATTCTGAAACCATAAAGTGCCACCCTGCAATAAATTCAACAGAAAATTTTAGAAGAGCACTGCATGAAGTAATCAACTAGTTTGCCAAAAATATTAACAAATCTCATAATAATCAAGCATTCTCCACCACATCACAGCTGTTGCAGACTCGTATAGAGAAGATGGACGTAATTCCCTACTTTATGAACCAACGAAGATTATAATCCAATACAGTAGAGACCAAAACCTAGACTTAAAGTATATGCGATTTTTCGAACTTGAGGTTCATGAAGTCTTTCTCCAGTCATGCGGACAATTTAAAATCGAATTAGGAACCAGATCAAAGAATCTGACTTCCCTCTCCTCACTATCATTGATTCATTGCACTATCCACAATTTCTTCTGTCAAGCAACATAGTGGCATGGACACACTCGCATCTCCTACAAGCTTTGTGTTTATCTCAATCAAATACTACCAAAGACCAATATAAACAATTTCGCTCAGGCTTTTCGAGAAAGCTAGTAGTAGATCTATCTTCTTACACTTCACTCATAAGTAAATAAGCTTACTGAATGGGCTATATATCAAAATTACTCCAAACCCTCTACAAAATCCAAAAACTGTTTCAACAATGGATCTGCCAAACTGGAAAACCAACCATACAAAAATGCAAGCAATTAACAATTAACTCAAAAGCCGGAAAACAAGGACCCTTTCCTTCAAAAGCTTCTCCATTAGGTTCACTCCAGACAATCAAAAAAAGGCAAAGCATACACCCCCCCCCCCCCCCCCCCCCCCCCCCCCCCCCCA
>JAOTQK010000002.1:15518530-15539489 GCA_025642025.1 Rhododendron ferrugineum
CAATCCCAAATTCTAACAATTCAACTCCCTGGGTGGGGGGGGGGCGGTTGTGGGGTTGTGGGGTAATCGGGAATAATATTAACTCGGTTCTGCTAACAAGTGCCCCGGGGCACAAGTTAAGGTGCAATAAATATGGAATATTCTCCAACATTAAATGCCATTTTCTAAAACAAAGTCAACAACAATCTAAATAACAGATACTCCACTATTTGAGAATGTAATTAAAATATCTACCACAACGATCTATCTGCAACTTTTAGCAAATAACAAATATCCAATTAAATTGTGCTAACAAAATATAAACCATCGCCCTATAATTTGAAACGCCATTCCCGAATAATTTTTTCTCATCCAAGTCAAAATAATTGTTTCTTTTTCTTTGGGTGAACTCACGGTCCAAAAAATCTTCATCCATTGCCCTATAATTTGAAGTGCCATAGCGGACAAAAATTCTTCATCCATTGCCCTATAATTTGAAGCGCCATTGTGGTAAAAAATTATTCATCCATTGCCTTATAATTCTTCATCCTGACTCTCACTATTGAGTTAGTTGCTTAAACGCCACATAGGCACGACTCCAATGCATGGATTTCTACCCTAAACCCACCACATCCACCATGACAACCCAATTGCACACCATCCCACAGGACATTCACATCCATAGCTACACCTGATACAAGCCTAATTACTCTAAAAAATTAGAACAGAACACTAAACAACATCTACTATTTGTGCTGATTATGTATTGGTCATATGCAGATCAGACTTGTCATTTTGGAGAACTTTTTTTCCAAACACCACTAACCCTGAGAACCACACTCTGTTGAGACTTGCTTAACCGTAATTGTGCCTCCAAGTTCCACAATTTATCTAGTTGGTGCAAATTTAACTTCTAGCAGCTCCGTTCCTTTCAAACTTACCAAACTTTGTATGTACCTTCAGCCAATGTTGACGTATCATCTAAATGTCCTTAACAATTAATCCTGCACCACTTCATGAACTTCATGCAGAATTAACCGCTTTTTATCCTTTTCACTTATTACATTTTTCTCAACGATGAAGTATGGTGGCAGCTGCTGATATCTTGTTGACCTCCAAGGTCCAACTTTTCTAACACAGTTGAAACAATGGGACTAAAGTAAAAATCAAAAAATACTAATATTACACCATAGAGTAAAGTGGAGCATCACCTGGACAGAAACATAAGCTAGGAGCCATAAATATGAAGGGCAGCCAACTGCTCGTCTTTCTTTGCGGAAGAGTGAAAATTGTTCTCTATAACTTCCTCCTGAGAGAGGTGGTGGGAATGGAGGTGGCACTTTAAGAGATGCACAAGAAAGTCAAGACAAAAGCATGTGTAAGTTGATTAGCTGACAAACATTAAAATCTAGAACTGTTCCATTGTAGAATACTGGGGAACAGGATATTTGGTTTCCCGTAATAGTTTGAACGTAGCCGAATATGGTCAACAGCCTTATCTACTTGACGTGCAACAGGGAACAATACTGACCAAGAATTACCAAAGGAACATAGTAGAAAGAGTGGAATATCGCCAATGGCATAATAGTGTGTTGCAATTGTACCAAAAAGTGGTTAGTTACACAATCGTAGGGCACCACTCTACTACCAAATCGAGCCTTGGGCGTACTAAATATAAGTGACCAAGTAGCCCTAGACAAAGCTCAATGGAAAAACAGGATTCATGTAGCCGACCCTAATTGATTGGGACTAACGAAAAGAAGATGGTATTTACCTTAGTGAGGTGTTTAACAGTGTATTTCACATGTAATGTTTTTAACTCAGAAAACACTTCAGCAGTCAATAATACGTTAAGAGTACAAGAAATGTGTTCACCTCTTGACTGAACAATCACCTAACAACCTTATCAAAGTACTCGGATATACAAATTACAAAGTAATTATTCATAAAACTTGCATTCTATGCACAAATGCTCTATGTAAGCTTGTACCGCCATTCTCACCTGGGCAAATAAATGTTAAAAAAATTTGAATTCTACCTGACTACCTGTGTCCCAATGTCCTTTGAAATAAGAATTAGATAGTACACACAAGTATATGAAGATCCGACACCTTTACTCGAGTCCATGTAACATAAGATGACAATAGTGAACTAAAGTCCTAATAGAGGTCATTTTGTTTCAACTTTCAAGCTTAAAAACAAAACTCATAAACCGCATGGGCAAGAATGAGGACAATGAAGTTCTCTCCCTTGAAATTCAAGTATCATTAATCACACCCCTTGTAGATGGTATTGTTGGAAAGAAAAAAGTCACTTCCAATAAAAGCACCACACCCTTCAAAGAGATAACAATAGAATGGACAATGAAACTAAAGGATAGGAGAAAATGGGTCGCGGTGGAATGGGAAGAAAGGCTGCAGTAGAAGGGTAACGGGAGGAAATGGGGGCTAGTGTTGGGAGAGGTTTGAGCATGGCGGGTGAAGGGGAGAGAGAAGGTAGCGGTGGAAGATGGGAGGGTGGTGTGCAGATGGTGATTGTGAGTGCAAGCAAGGGAGGTTGAAGAGAGGTGAGTTTGAAACAATGCAGTCAATCATATAACTAAGTTAAGCGTGATAATGAGGTAATAGATGGCTACTAACGAGTAGAGGGTTTAATTAAGTTTGAGATCAAATTCAAACAACCATAGAGAAAGTGTGACATCTGTCCCAAAGGTTTTACTACAGGACAGCAAAAATTAAGGTCGAACTTGAAAAGACAAAAATCCCAGGGGCTGTTTTGCTCCAAGGTCAAAATCTTGGATTATTTTTGTAATTTTCTGCAAACAGAATTCATGCTTGTAGGCATCCGTTGCAGCATGACCCACAAGCTGGTTCGACTTCCATTCTTTGCTCCTGACACCTATTTCGGCATGTCAATTCGTGGATACCCATTAAGGCATACATATCCAGAAGTGCCAGTTGTAGCGCACTTTATGGAGTTGCCACTTTGTGTTAGGAACCAAGAAACCATTTGAAGATTCATAGTTTGGGAACTCAGAGTACAATGAGGATGAGGGAAGTTGTTGGCCACCCCTCTTAGCTTTTTTTGAACTTTAATAAGTGTTTATTCATTTTAGTGAAGCTTCATTTAGTGTATAAAAAACCAAAGAAGCCATAGTTATGTGAGGAGTACAATAAACATGTAGTTACAGGATAGGAGCATGCTTAGAAAGAAGTAAAATACTAGTCAGCGAATCCACTAGGAAGATTACTTGGTCGCAACTTTGCCACTCAATGATTGCACAGCATCCACTTTGATCAAGCAGCCGCTCAATCAACAAAACAAGATTGCGGCACTGCCTCTTTGAAGAAGAGGCAGAGACTTATTTCTACGCTGGAGAATTTTCCAGAAAGTAAAACAGGAAAAATAAAAGAGAGAAATTTAATAGAACGCGCAAATTTGTCTGATGGCTTTGTAGATGGGTCATTATTTGAGCCACATCAATTTAGTGTCTGATGATCACATTGGGTGTTTGGAGAACATATTACAATGGAGAACGAAATCGAAGGATAGGAGAAAAAGGGTCTGCAATGGGAAAGGGAGGCAAGGCTGCAGTTGAACATGGGAGGGCAGCATGCCGATGATAACTGTGGGTGCTAAATGGGAGAGGTGAGTGTGAAACAATGCAATCAACCAAACAGTAGTCAGTGAAGTGTGATGATGAGGTGGTAGATAGTTGATAAGGGTGCTAATTAAGTTTGAGATCAAATTTAAACATACATAGAAAAAGTGCAACATCTATCCCAAAACTTTTAGCATTATAAAAGTTTGTGGAGATGACATCAAAGGTTAAGGTCGAGCTTCAAAAGAATAAAATCTCGTGGGTACAAGGGTCAAAATCTTATATTATTTTTGCAACATTCTCCATATAGAATTACGTGGTTGTGGGCACCTGTTGCAGCATAACCCACAAGCTGGTTAGATTTCCATTGTTTCCTCATGACACCAATTCTTTCTTGCATGTCGATTCGTAGATACTAGATACCCAATTCGGAATATATTTTCCGGAAGTGCACAATGTGGCCACTTAGTGTTTTTCTTTTAATTACCAAGATACCATTTAGAGATTCATAATTCAGGAACTTAGAGTATGAGGAGGGGAAGGTGTTAGGCACCCCTCTGGGCCCAACACAAAGGTTTGCCTCTTCCGTTTCAACTTTAGGCTTTGTTTATTCCTTTTAGTCAATCTTCATTCATTGTAATATTAAACCACAGGTAGGAGATGACAACAATAAACATGTACGGTATGGGAATGGGGCATGCTTAAACATAAGTGCAAGCCAGTCAGCATGGCTGACTGTTTGCGTGGCCGCTAGGAACACTACTTAGTCACGACTTTGCTAGTCAATGAACAAAACAAGATTGCACAGCTACCACTTTGGACACATATGCTTGGGAGTCTATCACGTGTCTTCCAAGTGTGCCGCCCAATCGATCACGCAACCACTACTTTGAAGGTGTGACCACGCAATCAAAGTCAGTCTGGTGCTCTACAAAATGCGGCTGCGCAATCAACGCGTGGCTGTCTGATTGTTTTGTATGGATCCTGGGCCGAGCAATCGAGAGCGCGCAGTGTGTCGAGTTTCGCAGGCTCGCCCTGGCCACTTTTGATCTCCAATTTGCACATGGTTTGAACTATTGGAAAGCTAGTTGAATCTACTTTCAAACCCAGGTGTAGGGGTGAGCACGAGTCGGGCTGATCAGGTTTACCCTCAAGTTCCGTTTTGCCAACATTGACACTCCTCGAGAGCCAAAGTATTACCTGAGATCATTATTCCTTTGAAAATCAAAGGATTTGCTCGGCTTTAGTAACAATTTCATCATTGAGACTACCTGAGGCAGAGCTTAAACCTTTACAAAGCCAAATTGGGGAGTTTACAATGGTGTAATAGTATTCTACAATAGTATCTTCCGCATTTTCCCCATTTTAGGTTATTTTCCAAAACCCTGAGTTTACCAACCTCAGTGACCAGCTCCTGAGAGTTTCATGGGTGGGGAATACAAAAGTGATGAAGGCATATGAGTAATCTAAAAGCCAGCCGCCTAGGCCAACTAGGCCCCACCTAGGAGCTAGGCGGTGGTCCAACTCCTAGATTAGGCAGCTAACTAATTGGCGCCTAGTCCCCGCCTAGGCGCTAGGTGGTGGTCCAACGCCTAGATTAGGCAGCCAACTAGTTAGGCGCCTAGTCCCCACCTAGGCGGTAGGTGGTAGGCGTTAGGCGCCCCTTTCCACCCGACTAGTGCCTAGCGATTTTTAAAACATTGGGTGCTAGGCAGCCGACTAGTTGGTGTCTAGGCGCTAGGGGCCCCTTTTCCACCGACTAGCGCATAGACTTTTAGAACATTGAGTCATAGTCGTTAGAATCATACGATTCGTTTTCCACAATTCGATACAATTCAGTGGGTCATCATTACGAATATGTTGAACAAAACAAAAATGGTCGTGAATTGTAATTCAAAATCTGTGAATCAAATCGTTTCATAACAGTCCAAAATGGAGATCAAAAGTCCGCTCAGGGGTAAATCGCTAATCAAATAAGTTCAACATAATACGTTTGTGGTTACAGTATGATAGGATATGAACAACAAAAGAGATGGAAAATAAGACTCACATTTAGGAAGCAATTCTGCAATCTTTTTGGACTTCTTGAGTTGCAATATAAGCACTGGGAGCAGTGTAATTCTAAGAGCCAAAGTGGAGGAAGCAATTAATACCCACCTGGAAGATCATTAGTTTAGTATGTAGACACCAGATCATACAGAATATAAAGAAAAGAAGATTGACAATGTCATTTTCCTGCATCATCCATTCAATTGCTGAGACATGAATTAAAATCAAAACATGGAATGCACCCGGATCAGACTAGGTTCAAAACATGGTTGGTTAAAGCATTCAGAAACAAACAACTTACAGCAGTTTTTAAATGCTGCATTTGAATATGAACTGCACCAAGAAAGTACTCTTTGTCTGCAACCAAACAACATTAAAAACATCTCTGCGTGTTTATTTCAATTTTCACTAGGTTCGGTGAATGTTAACCTACAAAACTGGAGATCACGCTACTCCCACAGCCTAACTCCCACAGCCTAACAAACCGAATAAAGAGGCAGAAAAAGAACAGAGTCTTCTGTTTACATCAAATTCAAATCTCTACTAACGTGGAAAGCTTAAACCTGCAAGGATCACTTATGCTCTGTTTGGAACTTATGGAAAAGAAAAGAAAGGAAAGGAAAATAAAATGAGAGGAAAATTTACTATTCATTACACTTAAAATCTTTATTTTCTTCCCTCTTTCTCTTCTAACCAAACAATAGGAAGGAAAATTCTTTTATTTTCCTTTCTTTTCCCTAAGTTCCAAACAGAGTTAGTTTGCTTTGTTTTTTTTAACCTTCATTTCTCATCAACCAAACAAAGGGAAGGTCGGCAAACACAGAATATTTCAAGGAGGGTATTGGGGGATAACATACATTCCCTTCTATGACAGAGCAAGATTTAAAATCAGAGGTGGCACCCAAAAATATCAACATACTTAACGCTCAAACAAAAGTATATTATTCTAAAGTTAACAATTCATAATACCAAAAGGTACACATTTTTTGAGGTTTAAGCATCCATCAACATAGAAAGGAAATAATTTTACAATCTGCTAAAATGGAACTCGAAGTTCTTTCAAATCCCAAAAATCGTCCAAGATTGATTCTAAACCAAATTTCAAAAAAATCTCTTTGCAAGAACTATTTTTTATGTGGAATCTGACTAGGGGGTGGGGGACGATTTTTCTATTTGTGGACGGAGAGAGTGTTTCTTCGCAGACAAAATTTTTTTTTTTCCTTCTGTATTTTTGGACCACTCCCCCAACTAATCGCTCCGCCTGTCATTCCATGCTTAATTAATTGTTCCGTGTTTTCCCTCTGCTTTTCAATCCACCAAAGACGGAGAGTAAATCAAAGCTGAATTTGCCTACAGAAAAATAAATAAATAAAAAATAAAAATTCACTTGGAACTTTTCAGTGATCCAAAGTGGAACACTCCCACGCTCAATCCTCGTAGTTTGTGATGCTTTCGAAAGCGCACTATGTGACTTAGGTGAGAACCAATCCCAAAGATTTTTCATCACTCAAAAGAAAATAAAACACAGCTTCCGTTATTTCATCAATGTTTTAATACAAAAATGCCTCTTCGTTAACTCACCAAGGCCAGCCGGTTGATTCGTGGAACAAATCAAGCAACGAAATCAGCGCACGAACTGGAAGAATCGGCTCCCCATCGCCACCGACATCAGAAGCACTAACCAGTGCCTCTGCGATTTCCGAGCCACCAACATCACCAGCATCGGAAACAGAAGAAGAAAACCCCGAGTCAAAGAGCTCCTCCTCCTCAGCCCGAACTGCGGCCGAGTCCAGACTCAGATCCCGACCGTAGTCCGAGTCGCCGCGAGTGGAGAGAGAGCGGGACCACACGAAACCGTAGTGAAGAGCGAGAGGATGCACGGTCGAGAATGGAAGGCCAGAACTGATTTGTTGGGGGGTTTCTCGGTTGCTCGGTTGGGCGAAGAAGATTGAATAAGAAGAAGAAGAAGTTATTGAGGCTAGGGTTTGTGGACGGCGACGAAGAAGGTTTGATAGTAAGAGCTTTGGAGCGGCCATTAACGGTCTTTTCGCATACAACTTCCCATAGAGAAGTTTAGGGGCCGAGAGAAGGACGATAGCGGTTTTTCTTTACCCCTTTCGGAGAAAAAATTCGCTTTTATGCAGTCCCACCCACTATTTCCAACGCAACACATTTGACACAACATTTTTTTTTTTTTTTTTTTTGAAAAGGTTTGACACAACATTTAACAATGCATTTTTTGAAACACCATGTGAGACCTCCACACACAAATGATCGGTGACGTTCAATGTAATTTAAAATATTTTTTTAATGGATTTCGTAAAAAATCAACTCTTTTGGTTTGGATATCGATAAAGGCTTGATCGGCTCATCTAGTCGATTCTTGTCAAATTTGATACTCCCTCCGTCCCTAAATAAGTGTCCGGCGCACAAAATTAGGCCTTACAAAATATGCATATTTTTCATTAAAAACTTTAAATTTTTTTTCACAATCTAATAGAACTCATTGCTATCTATTGATTTGTGAAAAAAATTTGATTTTTTTAACGAAACAAATGCATTTTTTTGAAGGTCTAGGTTTCCGCGTCGGACACTTATTTAGAGACGGAGGGAGTACTTGATAGGATAAAATTGAATGAGCTGATCAAACCCTTACCGATATCCAAATGAGTTGATTCCTTTACAGGAACCCTTAAATACATGTTTTAAACAAATTGAACAACTCCGATTATTAGCGTGGGGCTCAAAAAAATGTACTGAAAAATGTTGTGTCAAATGCCATGGATAAAGCTAATAGTACTCCATACTGAAATATTTTGTAGAAGGGCGTAAATTTACGTTAAAATTGGAGCGCCATCAGTAAAAAGTGGAGCATGAAAATCAGTTTCCTTGGAAATATACTAAACTGCAAATATGCCCTCCTACTTGCTGATATCTCAATTTAAGTCCAAAAGTTCCTAGAGTAGGCTGACGAAGAATTAGTAATCTCCTCTCTTGCTGCCGTCAAGATTACGATCGAACAAGATCTACCTCATCCTTTTCACATTGTTCCAAGTAAACTTTTGTAAGAAGAATCATAAGCAGCAGCCATGCGCAAAAACTTTTACAGCCTCGAGCTACGGCGTTCATTGTATAGAGCACTGAAAGTCTAAGTTACCGAGGTTAGATGTTGTGTAAAACAAAAACAGACATCATTCATTCACAACACAAATGTGTATGTATTATGACTAGAAGTAGCTTCCAATGATAGATCGCTCCAATTCATACGGACCTAGCAAGCACCAAAAATGCATCATAGTAATGGGCCTTGCTCTTTGCATCTTCTGGCTCTTTCAAATTCGCTACTCTTTCTAGGTGTCTGATTCCCTTTGCAGTTTTACCCTGCGATATGAATTGATAGAAGACAAGTGGAATGTCAAGGAACACTTAGCCCCGTTCCAGAAACCTTCTTAAAAAATAAGAAGCTTATTTTACATTTTCAAGCTCAAAAATAATGTAAATTAAAAATAATTTTTCAATTTTTTTTGCACTGTATTAAAGATCTCAATGAGATCTATTAAATAAGATCCATAGTGATAGGAAAATTATTTACGTTACGCACATGATTTTTGAGTTTGAAATTACCTTCTTAAAAAATAAGGACTTTTTTCCCGTTCTGGAAAGGGCATCCCATATAATCAAATGATGGCTAATTCAACCCATAACCCATGGACACCCACTGGCTGGGTAATAATCTTGTCCCGCAATCCTTCATTGCATAGCACTCGAATACCGTCAAGTAGAAACCCAGTAAAACAGGCCAAATCATATTAGACCAGCCAAGGACATATTTACCAAGTAAAAGGGGGGGAAAAGAAAACTCACTCAGTATTTTCTTCCTATATCACTTCACCGTTCGTAAAAAACAGTGTCGCGCCAGTTTCCGATCGCAAATCATCGAATCTCAAGCCTCTGCATGTCGTGGTTAAGCAACAAGGAACAGAGAGGAGGACGGAGGCTTCAATAACGGAGATCAAAAAAGTTTCATCAACGGATTGTATCGCAATCGCATCTTATGGTAACAAACGTTTAGAATCACAGCATGCATCGACTCTAAAGTATGTCGGGTTACCCTTATAAGCTTTCAGTGAAGAAGAAGAGTATCTCCGAAAAAGAACGATTGCCTAAATACCACTTTGTTGAAGCCCAAAAATCACTAGCATTCACACATTATTGTTCTGCCATTGTCATCGGATTATAGGCTGTTATTTTAACTTCTAGGAATTTATAGAATCTCAATTCTGTTGAATAAAAATTTCTAACAAACTCTTATAAACTCTTACAAGTTCTCATAAAAAGCTTATGCTTTTTTTTTTTTTTTTTTGGGTAAATGAAAAAAAAAAAAAAAAAAGCTTATGCTTAAACCATGGAGTAGTACAATTACTTTTTCATATCTGAACTCAACTAATTCGGGAAGACAATGTGTTCAAAGCAACGGTTGATATACATATCTTCGAGTGACCATGAATGCTCAAGAACAGTACACTCCCAGATTCCTAACTTAATACACGTATCAAAACTGAATCGCTCTCACAAATCTCCACGAAGAGGGAGGCAAAAACAATAGCAGTAAATAAAAATAATAAAGCATGTTCTCTTTGTCCCCTTTCTAGTGCAGAATTTCTCACATCCCTCCAATCAACGTGCCAACTCTTTCTCCAATAATGGCTTTTGAGATGTTACCCGGTTCGTTAAGGTTGAAGACGACAACTGTGCCAGCAAACTATAAGTTAGTGCAACTAGAGCCCATTCTCATCGATAAACACAGAAAAGGAAGAAGGAAAAAAGGTGCAAAACTTCATAGCCAGAAACTATAACTGCATAATCTTTACCCCGTGTGGTTAGACTTGGGGACACCTACCCCTGTCACTATTCTGAAACCATGAGGGGGCCATGGGCACATTTGGAAATGTGATGGGGTATAACTGTAATTTTTCCTTGTTATTACTCATACCGTCCCGTTTTTGTTTGTCCACTTATTGACTTATTGGTGTCCATCTTAAGAAGTCAACGAACAAATTCATATGAGATTCATCTTTCACCCTTTTCTCCCGTGAACTAAAACTGAAAGGTCTAATATGAATTGAAGTTCATTTCTGGTAAACTTCAAATTTCAAAATCGCATTGATAGTATTCGTAAGTTAAAAATTCTCCAAAATGGTCAAATAAATAGGGATGGAGAGAGTATAAATGAACTTATAATTAAGACAACTAGTGTAGCCATACCGGGAATTTTGTTCTCGTGGCACAATGTAATGGCAGTCATGTCCATCACTGAAAGGTCCCTTGACATCACATCTTGATAAGTTATGGTTTCAAGAAGGGTAGCATTTGGATTATGTCTGGGATTATCATTGTAGACCCCATCGACATTTGTAGCTTTCAGCATCACCTCTGCATTAACTAGACAAACAATAGAAGCAATACAAGCTCAGAATCATTTCCAATCATAGAAAATATTCCTAGCTTTTCAAAACTCAAGAATCCATCATGATGATACTGTGGATAGGTGAAGAACTAGATGGGCTAACTTTATTTGTTGATAAAAATTTTGGTTTTCAAAAAGCCTGCCATCTAAATGGTTTGCTCATCTTATTTACCATATAAAGCAAGGATCAAAATTTCATCTCGGTTTGTCATTTAGGTTTACCTAGGAAAATGAAACGTTTCGGAAACATTTTGGAAGCATTCCAAAAATGTAGCTGGATCATCACAAAAATGTCAGAAAAAGGAATGTATTTGTTATTTCTAATAGGTGTTGAAACAACATAATTTTTCGTAGGATTTCGAATATTTGGTGCCTTAAGGCATCTGTCTGTGGAAGATTGAATTTTCTGGTTTACTCTCATGTTTACATTCGGTCTCCTATCCTACTGGTAAACAATAATATTTCAGCCTGAAATTTAATACCTTGCAATAAAATAATAAATACTGAAAGGATATACGTTCCCAGTCTAAGATAGCCTCCTAATATAGTACAAAAGACTTACTCTCCGCACAACGAAGGGCTGCAGCAGTGTCTGTTGTGAAGAATGGGTTACCAGTTCCAGCAGCAAAAATCACAACCCTTCCTTTCTCTAAATGCCTAATGGCGCGTCTACGTATATATGGTTCAGCAACTTCAGACATGCGAAACGCAGTCTGGACTCGTGTCGGGATGCCAATGCTCTCCATAGTTGCTTGCAGAAATATGGCATTCATAACAGTAGCCAACATCCTGAAGTAGCCAGTCCAGAAAAAGCAAAAACAGAAAAATGATGAAGAAACCCTTCACTTAGTAATCACAAGGTACGGCAGTATCTATTCAATAGTCACAAGCTAACACATTTAATCCCATCTAACACCATAATTCATATTCCCTCCGTCCCCATTTGGTTTTCAATTTTCACTACACTGGACATCTAAAAAAAATGATTTGACATATTTTGATTGGCCAAAAAAAGTAGAATTTTTTTCAAGGAAAGACATTATTAGTTGAGTCGATTAAAAGGACGCAACTGCCAAGAAAGACAAACATAATAGGACAACGAGAGTAATACCTTTTTTTCATGTAACTCAAGATGTCCAGGCTAGCTTACGTGCAACTTGACTACTTCCTAGAGGACCAATCCCACCATCACTAGCAGAGGGCCCATTTAAAACTAGGGCAAACTCTCATACAGACTAGCCCCACAAGTGTTGATAGCACCTAGGTGGTTTCAAACCTGAGACCTACAGGGGAGCAAACTCCTTAGTCTGACGACCAGGACAATCCCCGGGGGTTATGGGAGTAGTATCTATTAGGGTCACTTGTTTCGACGCAGGAGCAAAATAATAATAATAGGAAAACGAAGGGTTATCTTAATTAGTTCAAAGTGTCTTTTGATTTCTAGTCAATGTTCTTTAGTTTTTGGTCTAAGTATTTATTATGTGTCTTAAAATATCTCGTAAGTTGTGTCTTTGATTTAATAGTGGTCTAGGTATTTGGTAGGTTTGTGTTGGAAAATGTCGAGCATTTATTTTGAGTCTTGAAGAATCATCTTTTGTAATGCCTATTTATATGAGTTCTAATGAATGAAAAGGGAGAGTTTGGAGTTTATGAAAAATATCTGCAAGTGTTGTCTTGCTTGAAGTGAGTGATTCCTTCGATAATCAAGTAACATCAAGTGTGTGACTTGGTCGCGTGAGTGTCTTCCGCGATTAACAACGTCGAGTGACTTCCATTGCCCCCGGTGAGTGGCATCCCGGGATTATCCTAAACCTAGCGGGTCTCGGCCTGCGTCATGTTTGCATGTTTTTCTTTAGAGACCAGTTCACTAGCACATGACTTAAAAGACAATAAAGAGTGATCCATGACATAATAAACCCTGTTGAAAAACAGAGTAATTTAAGGAAACCAAAAGGAAAAAATACAAAAAGCATGAATTACCCAATGTAATCAGCTGATGAGCGGTCGAGACCACTACTTCCTGCCCAAGAAGCCCCACGGAAGATATTTCCCCCACCAACAACAATTGCCACCTGAAAAGTAAGTCCGATGCAAAGCTTTGAACATCATAGGCAACTTCTGACTACTGAATCAACAAGTCCGGTTTGAATTTCTTAATTACCAGCACACAAATTATAAACTAAGAAGCAAACACTTAAAAGAAGGCGGTGTGTCCGTGATCAACACGTGTCGGATACCGACACTACTTGGACACATGATCAATACACTTTTTTGTGTCTATTAGTAGAAAATAAGGATCTAAATTCGGAAGCATGTCCAACACCCTTTCTACTACATGTCCAACACTTCTTTGATGTCTATGACTAAAAAATAAATATGTGATTGACATTTCTTGGACACTTTCTAACATATGATTATCAAACATTTAAGAACTTGAAATATCACTATGGTAGACAAAGTAGGAAAAATAGTAATTCTTAGGACTAAACATATTTAACTTCAATTGGAAATTCTATATACAACTCGAGGATTTTCATTGTGGCCATGTCTTATTTTTTAAGGCTTTCTTGAATCCCATGTCAATCTAGGATGTTATAACTTATTGTATTTTATTATATAATTCGGGACATATGCTTATAGTGATATAAAAACAGAACAAGGTATATATGGATTGAAATAACTGAATGTGACCCTAACGTGTCCATGTCCTACATTTTAGAGAAATAAGGTATCTGTGCATCCATATATGTATCATGTGTCAGTATCCATGCTTCTTAGTTTGTAACTGATTGAAGATTCAAGAAATACCATGATCATTACGTAATACATTTGGGACAGCCAAGAAGGCGTGTGTACTAAGAAAATAAAGTATACGCAGTTAGATGCTCCCATTATTTGTGTCGGACTTCCTAAAATGCCCTTGTTTTTAGGACTCAATTTGGACTGCATCTAGTTTAGGGACCTATTAAACACATATTTGTACATCAGGGGCTCAAATGCCGAGGAAAAATAAAAAAAAACAAAACATCAGGGGCTCAAATTGACATGATGCCTAGATGGAGGACAATACGAAACTCAAGCAATACAATGGGAACCCAAAACATAAATTCGTTTTTTTTCTCAGTCTACTATGCTTTTCCCCAAGAGAAAAAGTTATCTGGATCACCCGGCAACCCATCTTTATCTGGATAACAAATGGGGAGGTGCCACGTCATCCAATTTCCCTCCAAGCAACAAATTTTGTGGGTCCCCTTTTAACTTTTCTAGCCAAACCAAAAGAGTAAAGTAATGGATTGTGGGAAAAGCAACGAGCATTTCTCTTCCGACGACGTCAGTGCTTCATAGAACGCATGCATTACTGAATCTACTTCTTCTTTTGTTAAAATTGTGTTTCTTCTATTGTCCCTCAACAAAACCTTTTTGGTTTTGTAATTTTTGGAGATGGATTTTGTGTCTATTATCCAATTATAAAATACACTTTGTTTTGAATGTGTCACTCAGATTGGTAATGGCTAATACAGCCAATGAATTTGAGAAGGTGGGCTGATCAGAGCTTTGAAGAGAATTTTGTAGAGTCAAAAGGAATGCCTGGTTAAAATGTTCCAGATTTGCCAGAAAATGGGAAACGATTAACCAATCAAACCACCTTCAAAAAGGGATCCCGTCGAGCTCTGCAAAGGTATGATTTTTGATGACTTAGAAGATGTTGTGGCTCGCGGTTATTAATACAAAATCTCTTGTTGATTGCTTGCAACAAAAATATGTTCTTAGGAGGTGGACAACCAATGCAAAGAGTGATGATGGATGCACATGAGACTTTCTCTCATTTGATGAGGCAAAATAGCGTACAAGAAGAGACGCAAATTTCTCCTATCTTGATGAGACACAATTTGATGATTGAAGTAATGAAAGAACTTGAAGAATTGCAAAAGTCACAAAAGAGACATGATCATCTTACACTTGCTTTGAAAAAGTTGCATTGCGAACTTTTGACCATGGATGATGGGAGCAATGAAATTGAGAATGATGATGATTTTGAAGGTGCAACACTGGTTGAAGGTACCAGTCAAGTTCTATCCAACATACCATTTACTTTGCACGACCCACCACATGTTGCTTCAAAGGGGCGACCCAAATCTCTTAGAAAAATATCCAAAAGAGAATTGTACGGGTAGAACGTAAATGTAGCTGCATTTGCAAACAACCAGGGCATACAAAAACTACTTGTCCTCTACAAAAGCAAGCACGGTAAGTATTGGTGATTTAATTTTACTTGATATTATATCGTAATGTAAACTCTAAAACTCAAGGTTTTTTCAATTATTCAGGTCTAATGCGGAAAAGGTGTCACAGACAATCCTTATGTGCCTACCCACCATAATTTCCATGCGGTGTAGTGCTTTTTCCCAGGTTGTTTCATATGTCTTTAAGTGGTAGTCTTATTCCCGTTTTTCTTTGTAAAATAGTCTTTTTTTCTCTACCTTGTCATGATTAAGGATCCACTGCCAACATTTTCGCAAGGAACTACATTTACGATATGAATTCGATGTTGTTTATGAAATATGAAACACTTTTTTAGTTCTTTTGTTACACTTTTTGTCTAACATAATCTAATTGCGACTCTATTGTCTGTTTATTATGATGTAGACCACCCAAAATTGGAACATAACATATCATTGAGAATGGAAGAAAGGATCATTTTGAATTGTTTAGGACAAATTTTCAGATGAGAGAGAGAGAGAGAGAGAGAGTATGAACAGTTAGATGTTAACTGGTTTTGGACATGGTTGAAGCGGTTAGTTGTTTTAGTTGTGGAACTGTAATTTTTGTGATCTAATTCTCTCGTCATTATTTTGAGGTGGTATAGAATTTTGGTGAAATTTTAGTTTATTGTTAGCAACTGGTATGCAAAGGTATTCCAAAATCATTAGAAAGACGTGCCGGGCCAATTATTGGAAGAAGCAAAATCTAGCACATTAAATTTCCCAATTCAATTTACTATGTACATTGCAACAATTTAATCTTAAAATTTTTAAATGTTCTTTTTTTCCTGATAATGATTTTAAATTGTTCTTTATAATACTAATAATTCATTGTGCTTTTGATTAAGTCAGCGTTTAAATCTTGAAATTTTAACAGTTCTTTATAATACTTCACTCCTTTTTTAAACTTCAAGGTAAAAACCCTTTCAAGTTGACTGGGTAATAGCCGGATCAAAAAAGAAAAAGGCTGGGTAAAAGGGGACCCGCATAAGAAAATGACAAACTGGGGAAAAAAGAGTTAACCCAAATTTAAAAAGGACCCACAATAATTGGTTGCTTGGAGGAACAACAGTACAACTTCTGAGTAATTAGATGACGTGGAGCCTCCCCATTTGGTATCCGGACAAAGATGGGTTGCCAGGTGATCCTGAGAGAATTTTTTCTCTTTCCCAATCCCAAGGTCCTCTTCTAAAAAGCTTCAATCTTTAACAATCCAAACCAACGTAATATCTTCCAAAAACAAACACAAGTCCATGTTATTTTGAGCCTTCGATAATGTGAAATAAGAACTTGTGGTATGATTTCTAACTCTGACAAATGTATTCTCCAATAAATCTACAGAACTAGATGTGTACAGGCATCTTAATCAAACACGTATAGAACCAGGGGTAAGTTGTTACCTCAATGCCAAGCCGAGTTACAGCTGCAACCTCCCTTGCAATAGCCATTGTAACCTATATTGCAACACAAATTACATGTCCTACTTACGTAAGAGTAAAGATCCTACAAAATACTAAACAAGAACTCTTTCATATGCAACCTTTGGGTCGATGTTCTGTTCTTGATCTCCAGCAAGGGCTTCCCCGCTTACTTTAAGCAATACCCTACGCCATTTATAAGATGATTGGGATTGGGACAAGGCAACTTCTCTCATTGTCATATTAAAAGGAGCCATGTGAGGTATTTGATGTTGTCTGTTGAAAAAGTGAAGTTAGCATAACAAGTAACTTATCTAACTCAAATGCAATTTTATATAGACTCAGACTATGCATCTACTTTCCAAAACTGCCCAACAATATAAGAAGCAAACAGCATAAGGTAATGAATAGATGTGGGAAACCTGCGAAAGTCGCTGAACATTATCTGATACATCGAAGAGTCGCCACTTGTTTACATCGAACCATGGGCCAATGACATTCATTCTTGCAAGGGTCAAGTCCGTCATAACCAAAGAACTTGGTTCGGGAGCTAAAGTACGAAACAGAGAAGGTGTTAGGCACTCTGTCTCGCCCAACCGATTGATTGGCCTCTACTCGTCGTTCATGGGATTTCGAAATTAATTTTGACATTAGCCTATCAACTAGGGAGGGGAAACAGGCAATAGGAGATGAAAGTTTAGTCTAACAACCAAGGCATGCTACTAATTGATGAAAGCAGATAAATAGTCAAAGAGCGCGAGAAGAAAAGACAAAGGGGTATTAGAAAAATAACCCGCGGAAATAAATATCAGCAATACAGCGCTTGGTTATCATCCGAATGCTCCCCACAAGTCACAAGTTTCAGATATATGCTCCTTCTTTGCCTTTCCAAGTACTTCAATCAAGTATCAACCCTAAGAACTCGAATGGAGGATTGGTGTATGGATTTATGAGTTGTAAATAATAGACGATTTAGGTTCTAGCTTTTGTAATTAAATATGAGTGACACGCAAACGCAATAGATTAACGGTGCATAAAAAGTGGGATCACTTCGGTTGAATCCTAGGTACCATCCATAGGCCAAGAGTTGCGTGGAAATGAATAAAATATGGGAATATCCTGCATATATGTGAACATACGCGTCTTATCATCTGTAGAAACGTTTCCATCTCGAAAAGCTTGTGGACAAACGTTGTGTAAAAATTTGTGTATAGAGGACAAACCATGTGACGCAAGGTCTGACTTTGTAGCCGCAATGTTCATGCTTGCAACCCAGTTTTTTCCGTTTCCAGGGTTCAAATTTATCTATAGATCCATTTGCCCTCCGTCTGGGACATTCCAACTCTCATTTTTCTCTTCTAAAAGGGTGCTGACCCAAATGAATCCACGTGCCGATAAAAAAAAAAAAAGTGAATCTGCAAACTTTGTAAGAAATTTACATTAAAAAAAAAAAATGATTCCGTCAACTCGAGAATTTAGAGCGGAGCAAGAAGGGGTTTCGCTGAATTAGACAACTTAGTCTATGACACATTGACACTTAACACTTGAAAAGCACAAACAATTTCGGTTGGAAGATCTGAATATAAGATAGGCCCAAGTGTTCTAGAAAATCTCTACATCGTTGTTCATCATGTTTGAAGTCATGATATGGAGTACGTCATAGTCCATGAAGTGGAATCCAGAGTCCACAAATATCCAAGTGAAGAAGCCATTGATAGTAGGGGTGTGCACGGTCGGGCGAGTCAGTTTTGACCCGGACCCGACCATGTCGGGTAGAACATTTTAGGACCCGCAAACCGAACCGCAGAGGTGTAAGAACCATTCCCGAGCCTGATTCTTTGCTTCGGGTCGGGTCCGACCGAAATCTGATTCTTAACAGAAAGTAAACCCGCACCCATCCGAACCACATGTTCGACCACGCCCTAGACCCTTCGGGTCGGGTTGCGGGTTTTTTGCACACCCCTAATTGATAGTATGCAGATCGAACTGGTCTCAAGTCTTTTAAGACTTTAAGGTGGTTTGTGTGCATATTGCAAGGGCAACACGCCCCTTACCTTAACCTCGTAGTAAAGCTCTTGCCATTGTGGATTATTTTACCAGCAACATTCCTATGCTTTTCCCTTGAAGATATCTTTCTTCAATTGTTTCCACCTACATCATGCATTCTCTTACAATTTGTATGGTGGATGAATTATCTGACTTATTCGTTGTGAATTTGTTAGATGATATTTGCCATGTTTGGCATATCCACACCATTAGCCATTAGGCATTAAACTACGGTGGCCTTTAACGTATGACTGTGACAGAACCTAACCGCAAAAACAGGATTCAATCATCACCATTTGACAATAGATTTGGATACACCACAATCTTTCTCTAGCTTCACTAATACCGACTACTGACACAAACCTGGGTTTTCGTATTTCCTCCATCTTGTTTATACATCCAAGAAACCTTGTTGACATACTTGTTCCATTGAAGGGGCTGTTAATGTTTTACCTTCCAAATACTGCCAAACACACACAGTCCAGACAAATCAAACCACTGAAGCTGTGAAAGATAGTACCATTTGCTGAACCCTTTTGTGCCATACAACTACAATCCTCAACATTAACTACCGTAACGACAGGACACACAATAGACAGACATCTAGAACCAAACATTCAAAAGCACTGCATGAGCAACCCTAACAAAATGTTTCTCACAGGCATTTTAACAAACAGCTGAAATGCACAATTAGTACCTGCCATTCATGGGGTCAGAGGGAGGACCCACTTCCGAAGAAGAACAGTTTATCCCCATACATCCACATGAGCGCTTATAGCTCATCAAAGGTACATTCTGGTCAAGGGGTTTCAAGAAACACAGAGAAGGTGAAAATGGCTGAAAAGATTTTGTGTTGAAAGGAACAATGGGGCGGCTAAAGGAGGTAGAGAATGCCATCGGGAAATGGAAATACGAAAAGGGTTGATGGGTTGTCTCAGATTGAACAATAAACTCGGCGTGGATTGTTTATCGATTTTACGACCAAGATTTTCAATGGGGTGCGCTCTGGTTTATGGCTTCGTGAGGAATTTCAAAGGAAAAATATTGGGCTTCTCTGCTACCCCCGGCTTCCTTTTTCTTTTGTTTGTGGGGATTTCCAGATAATATACCCGATAAAATATATCTTGTAATTATATGTGGGTGGGAAATAGAATTTGAACAACTCTTACGTAATTTTAATACACAAATTCGAACATAAATCTATTTGGGACCGTTTAATGTACCTGATGCATCGAATGGGTTTCAGACAGACACAGTTATATACGAAATGATTGTCACTCCCTTTTCAATAATCCGGCCACACTCTATTTTCTGTTTTTATCCTCGTAATTTTTTTATGTTGCCCTTTTTAAATACACTTTTTCACACATTTAAGGGCAATTTTATAAATTCATATAGAAAAAAAAAAAGAGTTTAAATTGTAAAAAGAGAAGTGTGAAAATTATTTTTCAAATAAAAAACTTGACTAAAATTTTGAAGCGATAGAATATCAAGAAAGAAATAGGTAAAATCTCATGATTAGTCGAGGAGAGTCAACTATGCCTTGCATGAAGGAATCCGATGACGTAGTAGTACCAATGAAACAAAAAAAATTGCCACTGCCGGGAGTCGAACCCGGATAGATATAGCATTGCTACTTCCTTAGGTTGTGCTACAGCGGCATTTGTAATTTTAATTCGTCGAAGTATTATATTTAAAGCAAGTTTAAGAACAACTACCACAGGAAAAAAAAGGGAATCTTCGCTCTGATCCCATGTAGTTTGGGCTTGATGCGGGGAATCTTCACTTTGACCCTACGTAGTTTGGGCTTGATGCGATCTTACCCCTCTCATTTGGAATCTAGCACAATTTTCGTCTAAACTGCACACGTGTATTTTGAGGGTAAGAAAGAAACAAAAAAAAGCTAAACAAATTATAAAACTATTTTACCAGGAAAATACTATGGACACATTCAAATTGCACAAACAATTACATATTAGATAGTGTAGTGTTTGTGAAGCCCACAAAATATGTGCAAAAATGCTACAGGTACAGATTTTTGGGTACAGCAGCGGGTACAAACCCGTTTTGCTCCCGTCTCGGGTCCCGCAAAGATGATCGGAGCCGCTCATTTTGTTCAAAATACGTCGTTTAGGGT
>JAOTQK010000002.1:15594459-15610434 GCA_025642025.1 Rhododendron ferrugineum
ATGTTCAACCCTAACCCGCTAACTTCGTGTCCGGTTCGTGTCGTGTTATCGTGTTTCGTGTCCGTTGCCCAGCTCTAGTAAAACCGCGTCCGATCCAAAAATTAGAACGTTGAGGACCAAAACTTTGCACCAATGATTCGTCCAACTAGAAAAGTGCTTCGGGCATAAATTTACGTGCATAGGTGTAATAGCAATCTTTTTTCGATGAATGGGTGGCATGTACAGCACGTGGGATCCGCTTGTATCGAATGGTTCTGACGATTATCGGAATTCAGTGATATTTGAAATAAATAAAAATCAAAGTAAGAGAATAAATAAAGGAAATTTATAGAAATGATACTCCTAGTTTCACCCAAGTCTCATTTTCGTCCTCCAAGTATCAATTGCAACTCTTCTGACCTTCAAGTTTGATTCCGTCCAGTTTGGCTGACAGAAGTCGTCAATTGAACCAATTTGGTACGAAAACCAAACTTGAAGGTCAAAAGAGTTAGAATTGATACTTGGATGAAAATGAGACTTGGGTGAAAGTAGGACGATCATTTTTATAAATTTTCCAATAAGTAGTGGTTGTGGTGTCCATTCATTGTAGCCCCGATACAACCAGAGGTTCCAACAATTAAGGATAAAAAAGGGCACATGAAGTGTTCAAGTTGATCCAACATAGCTACCCCATAGAATAATGTCACGTCCACTAAGAAACAACTCTCTGTTTGCTCAATCATTTAAATAAACTACTAGTAGTAATCAATACCCCCACCGATTTCAATAGTAGTCCATGGACCATACAAGCACACGTACACGCACATGCACATTTAAACAATTACACATATAGAGTATCCACTTTTATTGGGGTTGGGGGATCCGGCAATACTGTAGAGTGCTTTTTTAGAGCGGCTAAAACAAGCGTCGTTTTGGCGTCGTTTAACCCTGTAGTGCAAAACCTTTGTCACTACCTCATGGCTCAGACCAACATCTCGATTGGCCACACTTATCGCTCGGCCAACCAATATGCAGACCACTTGGCTAAAATGGGAGCTGAACAAACAGATGAGCTTGTGTTTGTTATGGACATGTCCATTGCTATGAGAGAATTTATTCCAAGAGACAGCCTCAACATTAGGCAAGTGCTAAACTGGTGCTAGGTTTTCTCCCTAATCTGTAAGGCTATTATCTATTTGTGTACTCCTAATGTGGTACTCTGTTTCGTAACCTTTATGTGAATTTCTGTTTGACCCAAAAACAAAATTAAGAACCTTTGTCACTCAGTCAACTTCAATGGGCAATGGTGATTCTGGTGATTCATAGCAAGACATAACTTCGCCTCAGTTCTTTTATTTTTTTCCAAACAATAGAAAATTTCTACAACCAAAATAGAAGGATGCAAGACATGGTGAGAAATGATGATTACGGCAATTATGATGGATGATCGGCGAGATCAGTGGGCGATGAAAGAAGATGAGCCATGGATACAACTTCAGAGTACGTCCATTGTTGTAGAAGCCCTAATCTAGCTAGGAATTTCACTCGGAGGGGGCACCATTAAACATGGTCTTAGAAATTTCTTATCCTTTTTTTTGATAACCGGATGTTCAAACCAAGTTGTGCGCACATCGAATAATTCCAATATCATTAAATTAACGGCCAAACAAACTTTCCAGTGGTCTGCTCTGGTTTGTTTGGATGAAGGGTGGGTTCGTGTGCTAACGCTCGACAACGGTGGCGGGATGTGGTTGGTGGGGTTCGGGCGATGGTGCTCTGATGGTCACTGGATCTGTTCGCCGGTCATGGCCTAGATCGAAAAGGGAGATGGTTAGGATTAGGGTTTTCTTTATTTTGTTTTTTGTCCGGATTTAGTTCGGTTTCTGTCCGGATTTAGTCTAGTGGGTCTTTGACTGATCTCCACAGGTTTGATGTCGTCTTTGATATATATGGAGCTCCGCCATCCCGAGGCGCTTGGTATTTGGATACTAGCTCCACGTTTGTCGTTCATGATTACGGTGTGAATGAGTAATGGCTCTTGCTTAGGAATTCGACATTAGTTTCATCTCTTTTAGGGTCTAGTTGTTTTTTTGTATCTCTGTTTTTGGATGGTTATTAGTAGCTGCTATATGGCTTCATTATCTGGGCGGTTTTTTGTAGATGTCGTATGGCTTGTTTGAATGAACTGAATGTATATGCTTTTTTCGTGAAAAAAAAAAAATTAAGGAACCCATTGGTAGGAAAAAAAATACAACAATAATATTAAAATGAAGTTAAAATATAAAATTTGCTACCAACACATTTTTGTGTAAAACAAATAAATTAAAAGAATCTTTTTGAAAACTTGACAAAGATACTAAGGGATGTAGTTGATATATATAAGAGAAAAATGTGTACAATTTTTTAGATATAATTGTGACCATTATAAGTAAAGGGTAAAAGTGAAATTATTGAACCCCAAGGGATTGACCTTGTAGCCAAGGCTTGAAACTTAGTAATACGTTCCTTCATAAAGTCTCAGGTTCGAAACCTCTTAGGTTATCAACTCATTTGGGGATAGTCCATACAGAGCTTTGCTCAGAATTTAATTGGGATTTTTGCAATTGGACGGTGGATTTGGTCCTCCATAATTAATTGAGGCGTGCAAAAGCTGGCCCCAATACCTAAGTTATAAAAAAAATGAAATTATTGGAAATTGCAGTAGGGGCACGGGTCCCCATTGGTCCTATGCTGCCTCTGCCGCTTTCCTCAATCTTTGGGCTTGAATATGGGTTGCACTATGGGATTTTTTAAATCACCTCTCCAAAACAACGTAGTTTCCTTCCATAATTTTTAAACTTTTTTTCAACAATTAATTAAATTTTTTTTCTAAAATTTGATCGGTTTAATATTTGCACGCTACTGTTAAAGTATTTAGTCCTACTTTTGTTAGGGAAAAAAAAATTCGATTTCTGGCAGAATTTTTAATAAGTGTATCTGTAAATCATTTAAACAAGTACTGATTTGAATTTTAGGAGATGAACCAAAAGGATGTCTAATTTTTAACTAGAACGAAAGCTCTTTCCAAAAACAAAATGCACATAAAGAAGACACACTCCACAAAAATAATTAATCAACAAACAAACAAACAAAATAGCAAAAAAGGAAGAGAGGACCTTCTCCATCTAGTGGGTAGGGAACAATCTCCCCTACTTTTTCCATTGCCAACCATTCTTTTGCCTTTTTTTGTTTCAAAGTAATAGCCAACCATGAACCATTTTAATCAATCACTTCCTACTCACTTGTTACTTTGCTTATGGTTTTAGTGACACCCCACTTTTCAATATCCCCCCTTTTTTGGCCTTGGGTTTATTCTATTTGGGTTAATTACGCTAACGTCCCGTAAGGTTTGAGGCCCATAGGGCGTTAATGGGCTTTGCCCCTAGGTGTTCGAGTCTGGCCTGTTGTTCGGGCTACACCCCTTAGGTGTTTGGGTCTCAGCCCGTTATCTAATTTTTGGTTGGATCCCCTTCCTCTCTTTTTCTCTCTCTCTCTCTCGCTCGCTCTCACTTGATGTACCCTATTAAGTTTCCTTAATAAATTTTGTCATTTAAAAAAAAAGGTTTGTCTTAATGACGAATATCCCCCTCACGTAGGAGAAATAACAATGAACCCCCTACGGTTTCATTGTTATTTCTCATACAAGAGGGGAGTATCTGTCATTAAGACAAACCTACGGGCTGTCAATGAAATTTACCCATTCTTTTTCTATTCACTAATCACTAGAGATTAATTTGAATTTGGCTAAAGACCAAAAGTAGGTGCATTCTCTGGGGCCTATTATTTTTGTGGTTTTCTATAGGGTGGGTGTCATAGGAATTGGAGTGGTCAAACCCCTCTCTCTCTCATTCTCTCCCTCTCTCTATCCACCTTTAAAGAAGAAATCTTTCTGGATCGTGATTCCAATCCTTTTCAATTACCCTCCAAAAACGAATTTAATACGAAAGAGAAAGGGGTTGATTACGCAGGGCAAAAGGGCAACTGTTTCAGCAATTAAGGGGCCTTGTCTCTTCGTATCAAAACTTGTTTATTGCCAATGGTTTGCATTAAGCCTATGCTCCAAGCCTTTTGTTTATCTTTTTGTAACTCGTGGCCTCATTCCCAGAATTGTGGCTTGTTTGGAGCCACTAGGCCATAGATGAAGAGATAAAGAAATACATTTCTTTTTCTAAAATTATTAAAAATAATTCAAGATTCATTATTTTTGTCTTTACTGATTTTTTTTTTGTGTATTTTTTATCATAATTTTTAATATTTTAGATGTCCCTCATCTAAGCCACTCAATGATCCACAAAAATTGGTGGTAACTTAACCAAAGTTCATAAAAGAAAAAATAGGTAGAATAATCTGACTATAAATATAGGAAAAACCTAGAGTACTATTGGCTTAGTTTTTCCGTTGGCCTCCAAAGTATTATCGAATTGTTAGTTTGGTGTAGGGTGTTCAAGAAAACCGTCCGAACCGTAAAACTGGTTCGATCCGGACCGAATCGTCCTATTTGGTCCGGTTCTGCAGTTCTACGGTCAGATTATGGTTCCATAAAAATAAGAACAGTTAATTTTGGTTCGGTTACTGGTTCTCAATTAATGAACCGTGGTTAGAACCGAACCGAACCGGACCGTTTAAAACTAAGATAAATATAGAAATACATGTGTGTGTAATTAAATATGCTTTTGAATTTGGTAGGTTAATTTTTTCCTTACTAAACTTAATTTATTTAGAGATGAAATCTCAATTGTTAGGGAAGCTTTTATTTTCTTCCTTCGTTTCCTTTTCCAGCAGATTATCTTTTTATTTCTTTAATTTTATGAGTTCATATTTTGTGAATAAGTGTTTGGATGCTTATTGGATAGAACCGGAATCGAACCAAAACCGGACCGGTCTTGCGGTTTGGTTCTGGTTAGGTTCCATGCATATATTGGTTAGGTTCTGGTTTCCAATTTTCTAGAACCGTTTGAAATGGTCCAGTTATTGGTTTTCTAGAAAACCGGACCAATCCGGACCATGTACACCCCTAGTTTGGTGGTCCAACATAAGAAGTGTCTATTTTGTTTAGGGGTGTTCAAGAAATCATGCTAACCGCAAAATCATCCGATTCGGATCGAACTGTCTTATTTGGTTTGGTTTCTGTTCATGGTCAGGTTATGGTTTCGAATATTTAAGAACCGTAAATTTTGGTTATGTTACTGGTTATCAATATAATTAAGGACCGTGGTAATAACCGAACCAGACTCCTCAGTATTAGTATATATAAGCGGTTCTAGGGACATCTAAAAAAATACTCCATAGTTCCCGATCAAATTTTGATGATCCGAGCCGTTCAATGTGTTTAAAACGTGTTTTTGTACTTGCGGGAAATCAGCTCAAAAAAATTTCAAAAAGGGCTTGATCCGTGCAATTTTTCATAAAATAGTTTCTGTCAGCATTTATGAAAAACTGCTCAGATCAAGCCCTTCCCAGTCATTTTTTTTTTTGCCGATTCCTCACGGTTACCTTTCAAAACACGTTTGAAACACATTGAACGGTTCGGATCATCAAAATTCGATCAAGAACTATGAGATTGAGATTCGGGGTATTTTTTAGATGTTTTTTTAGGTGTCTCCGGAACTGCCCCGTATATACATATATGTAAATATACATAATCATGTAATTTGATTTGGTAAGTTCATTTTTTTCTTGGTAAGTTAATATGCTTAGAATAGAAATCTCAATTGTTAAAAAAATCTTCGATCTATATACTATTGTAGTTGGTGCTCTAAATTCTCAACTATTTTGAGTTCATGTGTTGTAAATAAGTGTTTGGATGTTAATTGAAGAGAATAGAAATCGAACCAGAACTGAACCGGTCTTGCAATTTGGTTCTAGTTATGTTCCCTACATATATTGGTTAGGTTTTGGTCCTGAATATTTTGGAATTGTTTAGAATCGTCTGGTTACTGATTTTCTAGAGAACCGGATCAATTTGGACCGTTTGCACCCCTAATTTTCTTCGCAATTCAAACAAAAACAAGCATTAACTTATAAGCAATTAGGTCAGCTACAGAATACGTTTTTTTCATTGAGCTCTGTCGAGTACGTCCCATTCTCTGATATTCAACAAACCATCCTTTCAAACTATCACTTCTCAAATCAATTTCGGTGTACCCCTTTAATATTAGCTTTTATTGAAATCATACCGCCCTCTGTTCCCAACGACCGCATGTAAAAACACTATCCTCTCTTTCCCAAACCCTAGCCGTCACCGCCCCCACCCCCTCCTTCCCCCCAGGGTTTTAAATCGGCGGGAGAGGAGGGGTTTCTCCCCCTCACGGGTGATCTCCATCTTCCGATCCTAGATCTGGAAAATTATCTCTTTTCCTCCATCACCCCCCATCCTCCTCCTCCTCCTACTCTTTCAACCCATTAGCACCAACCGCCTCTCTTCGCCCGCTCCTTCTCCAACGATTCCACTACGTTGTCCAGTGGTTTGTCAATGGTTTTCGCCATTGTGGTCGCTGGAGGTTGTTTGTTGTGCTGCTCGTGGTCGACGGAGCCTTGGCCTGGGGATGGTATGTGATGGTGCGACTCGTTCTTAACTTGGTGTGACTCAGTGGGCCACTTGGGTGAATTGTTACCAGTTATTAGTTGACTGGTTGTTTTTTTCTTTTTCAGATCGTAGCTTTCTGCCTACGGTTGGAGAATTGTTCTTCTTATTTTGTTGGGCCTTCATTGTAAGGTCGTTGTTTTTTGGTTTGTCCTATCCCTGTGTGGGCTTTTCTTCCCCTTTGCGGGACTTTTCTCACCTGTTTGGGGGCTGTGTGGAGTGTTTTGATGTGATGGCAGTGAGTTTTTTCGAGTGCTGGCAAATCTGTGGTGCATGGTGTAGCCCAGAATGTAGTGGGGTGCGTATTTTATTTGTGTTCCCTTCCTGATGTACTGTTTTCTTTTCCTATCAATAGAACTATTCTAAAAATAACTACCACATCTACTAATATCTACAAAATGTTCAAATCACCTTAATCGATCTTTAAAATGTACATGTATTTGAATGGTCCTAACCTAACTCCGCCAAACAATACGATACTTTTGAAGCTTTGCGACAGTTTTTTATATTAGGGACCAGAAGGGCACTTCGCTAAATGTGAAGCACCATTTTTGTGTTTTTGCTAAAATGTTAAGGTGCCACATAATCTAATGTGTACCATCTACTATACACTAGGTCACATCGAATATCTTTTTCCCCCTTCCTCCACTCCTCTTCCCCTCTTGGTATAAGTGCCTCCAAAAGAGGAGAGCATATAAAGTTTTTTAGAAAACTTCAGAGCAAAAGTAACACTAACCAACAAACAATTGTGGCTTCCTACTTGGGGTAGTATTTGAAAAAATTCAAGTTCAAGTTCAAGTTCTTTTTTTTTTTTTTTTTTTTTTGTGGGGGTAATTATGGCCTTTGCAGCTGTGAAACCATTGTAATTCGCTTTAGAAAATTAACGATTACTGGATGCAGCGATGCCGAAGCCTCGAGTTGGTCATCACTGCCAAGACTCCTTTCAATTTAATCGTTGTGTCTCTGGTGGGTTTAAACTTTGAGTTAATTTGTATAGGATTTGGGTTATGCGTGTGATGTGACAAAGTTGATTGTCTGGTTGTGTGGAGACCGCGCGCGTGCAGTTTTGAATGGTGGGTGGGGAGGACCTGAGTGGGTATATATCGATATGGAGGTGAGGAAGATTGGCACGAAGAGGGAGAAAAGAATTTTATTTAACAAATTTGAGAGGAGTGTACGAAGAAATTGTGTGCCAAGTTCCAAAAATAGTCATGTGTAAGGTGGAGAATTATGACAAGAGTTAGCTATGATCACGAATGAAACACATATGTTAAACGAATTTTGAAATTCTGCACTACAGGAGCTGTTAGGCGGCCGATTCGACTGTCTATTTTGACGCCGACGGTTTGAATATAATCCGAACTTCTATTAATTCGAGTCGTTTATTGCCGATCAAAACGACACTTTGCTAGTACATTGAAACCAAGCGTAAAACAATGCCTAGTTCTTAATACTTTGGAAACCAACCGAAAAATAACGTGCTTAGGCTATTATATTTCCAATTTGTGAATCTAAAACAGGGTATTTCAATATAAAATTGCACAAAAGGTGATAGTAATACCACAACACTAATAATTGCTAATATAGAAGAAGGCAATGAGTAAAATTTAATAAAGATCTAGCCTCCCCTAAATCTGATATAAAACTATGGGTACATCATTTGGCATAAATCAAATGTACACTGGGACCTATTTCGGGATCCCACACCAATGATCAGAGCCACTCAATTTGCTTAAGATAATTTCTCAAGGATTCTTAAAAAAAATTAATTCAGTCGGATATTGGCAAAAAAATTATCAACATTTCGTCTAATTCCGTGACAGAAAATTGGATGAAAGATTGATCAAGCATTTACGGAGATCCAATTGAGCTGATTTTTTAATAAGAATCCTTAAAATAATATTTTAAACAAGTTTAACGGCTCTGATTATATAGATAGGTGGATTCTCGAGTTAGGACCCATGCAACCCGATGTACATTACCATAGTCGGTCTCCGTTTATATGCTTTTCTTATTTGTAAATTTGTCCCAAATATTGGTACCGACCAAACCCATACTGATGGGATACCGACGAGCACGCGAGGCTCACTCCGGATCCGCACGTATGATCCAAGCAGTTCAATAATTAAAAAAAAAAATGACTGTGCCCGAGAAAAAGCAGTTCAATCCGATATTGTAAGTGATCGATTAAATCTACCATTCTGATTTCAAGCTCAGATCATCTGTACGGAATCCAAAGTGGGCCTCGCTTGGCCGTTGGTACCCCATCAGTTGGGAACGCGTGGATCCCCTTAGCATTGTTTGATAAATGAGTTTGGTCAAATAACGATGAAAAATGATATTGCTGGTGCCGTGGGCACACGGGCACAAACTCATACAATCTGCGCGAATGACACATATTAACTTCACGGAAACACCTGCAAAACCTAACAAATCACGAGATCTCCTCCTCATTGAGGGGTTGACTTTGATCATTGTTTTTTGTTTAGGATAGGAAATGGATACTCAGCAGTTCCACCGAGGATTGGATTTCTGGGCAATTCAAAGACGAAAACGAAAGGAAAGAACACACGAAATGAACAAACAACGTACACCCCCCCAGTCAGTCAGTCAGTCAATCAATCCACCAATACAAACAAACGAATCTTCTCTTGTTTTACTGTAATAACTTGTCAAACAAAATTGCTTTCGATTTACAGAGTTCTCTTTCTTTCCCCATCTCCCCCTCCTTTCCCATAAATTTAAGAAGAAAAAAAAACAAGTACTGAACCACTTGTACAATCAGAAAGGCATGATATGGGTAGTCTTGGTATCATAACTCGACAAACACGACTTCGAATTCACCCTGAACACCTTCAACAAGTCCCCGGCCATCTGCTTCACCGCCGGCGAGCAATTGCTCTGCATTATCAGCAGGATCTTGGTCACCCCGTTGCTCCTCCCCACCGCCTCCGCAGCCGCCTCCTCCCTGAATAAATAGCACAGGCTCCACAGCACCGCCACCGCGCTCTCCGTCGCGACCGCCGACACCTTCAGCATCCTCCTCAACACCGCCGACACGCACGCCTCGTCCCTGCACATCTCCGCCCTCCCTTCCTTGCACGACGACACCGTCTCCAGTAACCTCAACACTCTCTCGTTCACCCCTGCGCTCGAATTCGGATTGCATAGCAGCTTCGCCAACGCTTTTACGCATCCCAGCCGTACTAACCGCACTCGGATCCGTTTCAATTTCGATACACAAATCAAGGCAGACAGGGCAGCTTCAATCGCAGCCGAATCCGATTCTGTACTCATTAACCGGAACAATTCCCACACGACGTCATCGCATTCGCTCTGCTCGGCGAAGAACGACTTGGACTGATCGGCGTCAGTCGCTATGGATTCCAAGACCCTAGCGACGGCGACTCGCGAAGCTAGACTCCCTTGCTTTAGCACCGAAATCATCAAAGATGTTACAGGGTCACGTTTTTCCACGATCGATTTGGTTACGCTGTAGCGATCTCTGTACTCGCGTAGGACCAATTCCAGAAGAACAAACAATTCCTCGATATAATTCATACTATTTCCAATAATCATAATACTGCTGTTACTGTTAGTTAAGATCTCCACGAGGACAGGTAAGAATCTGTCGGTTGTGGCTAGCAACTTACGATTCTGATCGGAATCTTTCGCGAACGAGACGAGTTTGGTTATGGCATCGAAGAGATTAGGATTAGGGTTAGGGTTGTGGATTTCAGTGACAAGGTTTCGAGCTTGGTCACGGGTGATGGGAGGGGGAGGGTTGCGGGTCGGGTCGGATGGCCGGCGGGTAAGGGCGGAGTCGGACCAGATCCGGATGAGGCGCTGGAGGTTGTTGTTGGGGACGAAGTCCTTCGTCTGGAGGACTTGCATCGTGGCCGGACACGTGTTGTTACCGCCGTCGAGCCACCGTTGGATGCTCGACCGGTCGTAGGTCACGCCGGTGCAGAGGCTCACAGGGGATTTCATCAGGTCTAGTGAGATCGGGCACCTGAAGAAGCTCGGTACCGTGATGTACAGATCGTCCCTCCCCATTTATCCAGAGAGAGAGAGAGTAATAAACAGAAACTCACGCAGAGAGAGACGGAGATAGATATAGCGAGAGAAGTGGGGGGAGAGATAGAGATAGAGAGAGAGGGAGAGGGATTTTAGAGAGAGAGAGAGAGAGAGAGAATGGGGAGGGTGAAGGTGGGGGGAGAGAGAAGACATGGGTTTTATGAGGAGGGGGAAAGAGTCAAAGATGCGTGACGTTAGCAGGGGATACTTTTTTCAATATGTTTTTTTCTTTTCGGCGAATTTTGTAAAGTGCATTTATTCAGTTTTTGGTCATCGGTCAATGAGTGGTATTTATTTTACTAATTTTTAGTGGAACCATTGGATTTCGGTGTTTTTACAAAACTGTGTTCCCCATTTGGTGTATGCACACCACCACCGGGGGATGCTGCCAACCGCAAGCGGGCAGCGGGGGTGTTTGGTAACGGTGTCGACCAGCCGATCCGGACTTTTATTTTGGCAATCAACGGTTCGGATCTGAATTCGAGCAACAGATGGTTTAAATTTTTATGCACTTAAATTAGATCCAAACCGTCAGTGCCGACATGAACGGCTGGATCGGTCGCTCGACACCTCTGTCAGGCATCGTCACTTGGCAGTATCTCCTATTGTGGGACCTATCTCGGAATTATATACACAAATTATCAGAGTCGCTCAATTATTCAAAATATAATTTTTAGTATCTATGAGTCAGATATTAGTAAGGAATTGATCAGTTATTTGCTCAATTCATTGATAGGAAATTGAGCAAAAAAACGATCAAGTCTTTACCGATATTCAAATGAGCTAATTTTTGAAAATAAAATATGGATTACTCCGATGAGTCTTAGAAAATGCAGTTTGCAAATGATGTACCCATACAAAGACTGGTGTTTGTTTCTCTATAAAAATCGGCGTGTTTTGTAGTTTAAGGCCGTTGGATTGTGGTTGAGAGGATCTGGAGGGTTAGATTTGTGTGGTGGATGTACACGTGAGGTGGAGGAAAGTGAGGTTGGAGTGGTAAATGCGGATGATTAGGATGGGAACGTGGGGGGTGGGGCCAGGAGAGCAACGAGAAGTGATTGTGTGTGTATTTTGGGTGGGAGGGGGTGGTGGGATCCACTGAGGTTCGGTTGGTCGACTTTTTGGCATCATTGATACAAATATGTGGAGACCGATAGTCAAACGGAGATGTGAGCAAAAAAAAGGATAGGGCACGATGGAGATTTTTCAATGATCCTCGGCCATTTTGTAGGTTGTTTTTTCAGAAAGTCTATACGCACAGATAATCTGTGCACATTTCAATGTGGGGCCCATCATGGATTCCATACAAATGATTCGAGCCGTTCATTAAATGTAAAAAAAAAATTTCAAAGGTTCTCGCAAAAAATCAGTTCAGTACGATACCTGTAAATGCTCGATTCAATTGTCTAACTTTTCATTCATATTTTAGAATAATGTAAAGTTAGACGATTGGATCGAAAATTTATTGGTATCGAATTGAGTTGATTTTTTGCGGGAACCATCGAAAAATTATTTTACATTTAATGAACGACTCGAATTATTTGTGTGGGACCCGTGATGGGCCCAACAACAAAATCTGTGCACAGGCTGTCTGCGTGTAGCAGGGCTCTTGTTTTTTTGTTTTCAAATTTTTTATGATTGAAGCTTCTAGAATTCATCGAAAAAAACAACCATTCTAAAATTATGTTCATTAGATATCGATTTCAAATATTTTAGATTTAAGATTATTCAATGATCCTCGGGCATTTTGTAGGTTGTTTTTTGTTTTCAAATTTTGATGATTGAAGCTTCTAGAATTCGTCGAGAAAAACAACTATTCGAAAATTATGTTCATCAGATGTTGATTAAAATATTTTAAATTTATTTATCTTGATTTTGGAAATTCGTCATTTCTCTAGTAGTGAAAATTTATACACTATGTGTGGTGTTCAATGAAAAAAATACGGCCTTTTATATTTTTCCTTGCAACTTTTTTGTTGTCACTAGGAGTACAAACAAGCTGAGCAAAGCTGAGTCTATATAATCGAGTCATGTTTTCGTGAGTCGAGCTGAATTTTTGAGTATTGAGCTCAATTCGTTTAGTAACAAGCTTAGCCGAGCTAAACTTTAATGAATCGAGCCACGAGCTATTCGTGAGCAACTTGGTTCATTTGTAGACCTAGTTGTCACGTAACCAAATCAACAGGGTTGATCCAAAGGTTGGAGTTGGGGATTTTGACTGCCGAGTTGGGGCTTGAATTGCCAAGCTAACAATTTGTGTGTGTGAAGCTATTTTGCGCATTGTGAAGTCATTTTCGTATCATAGTTCTGACACCTCTCATTTTGTCGACCACGTCGTTCTAGATATATTTTGGTTAGACGTACAAACCGTCTCATTCTTTATGTCGAACATCGGTATTCTAATGTTAGAAAAACTTGTCAGGAATGGTGCTTTGAAGCCGGCGTGGATGGCATTCTGATCAATTTCTTTGCCTTTCTTAGTCGAAGAGATTGTCACTAAGATCGATGTAGCTGACGGGCGACGACGTTAAATTTGCTTCATATATACAAAATTCTGTGCGGAAACCATCTCGATGTGAATCGGTTGTCTTCTTCGCATTTGTTCGCTTAGCTAATGATTCGGCTCATCGAGTTGGCATCTAGCTGTCGTGTTGGTAAAAAAACGACCTCTCCCACACGAATGGTGCATCTTCCTTTTTCTTCATTATGGAAAATGATGGTTTCGTAAACGATATCCCTCTCAAGATTGGTTAAACTTTTATCCTAAGTTATTGAAAATGGTAAAGTCCTATTATCATCATGATTTTCTGTGTAATGCGCTGTACAGAAAAACTGATGTGTATAACACCATGGACAAACAAGGTTAAGCTTGTCATGTACATAAGAATGTCCCTCTCAAAATGACTATATGTATCTATTTCTTTATAATGCAGAAGATGTCTAGCCATATTTACACACACCTCAATTAATTCTACGGGAACAATCTCATTGTCCACAAGCGGAGACTCAATTAAAGCCGGTGTAGTGTCCCATACAAATTGGTACAAATGAGCTTATAATAGTACCTAGAATGTTTTGAAACTGAGATTTATTATTTAAACGGGCTAAAACCCTAAAAAAATACGGATTTTGAGACAAATCATTCTTTTCACATACATCAACTAAAAGTTCATTTTGCAGAAACAATTTGTCTAAAGTCCTTAAGCTGTAGAAAAACTTTATAGGGAAAACTCACCCCTATTAGTCCACCAGGTAAATTCCCTGGGATTTAAAATGAAAATGACGTAACTTTATCATATAAGGAAAATTTACAATACACATATCTTAAAAGTGTGTATCATATGCACCTATTTTACGGTTCATTCATAACATTTTAGTGTGTTTCGTAACTTTTGTTATAGTTTTCGTAACCTTTCAGCAATACGATTCGTAACATTTTCATTATAATTCATAACATTTTGGTGCATCTCATAACTTTTATACTAAAAAATCATACTAACTTTTTAGCAATATAGTTCGTAACATTTAGGATTCGTACTTTTATACTAAAATCGTAACTTTTTAGAAATACGATTCGTAACATTTTCGTGCATATGATACACACTCAAATAAGAGGTGTGTATTGTAGTCTTTTCCTACCATATATTAACGTTTTCTTAAAAATCTAAATTGAGAAAAACCCATTTTCATCTTGTTACCTTACTTTTTTTTTTTTTTTGATCATCAAAAAGGGCCGGAGGGGGCAACCAGCGTAGCAACCCCCCTTGGGCGTAACCATAGGGGCTCCAAACCCGCCTGTGGAATGTCCGGTTCGAGCCATAGCTACCGTCCGGGAGGACGGGCCGTCACCACGGCACCACCTTAGTGCACAGTTGGCAAAGAAGCCCCCTCCCTGGTCCACCAAGCGGGTTCGAAATTAAGCCATGGGGCACCACCGGAAATTTGCACAAAGTGCCTCCGAGACCTCGAACCTGGGCCTGCGTTGGGGAGAAGTGATGCCCTTTGCCACCTGGGCTACCACCTCGATTTCTTTACAATTGAGAAATACGAACGCTTGCACGATAGTTTGCCAGTAGCGAGGCTAAAACGATAGGTTCTCTCGCCTTTCTCTATTTCTCTCACCTTATTAAACAGTTTTATTCAGACGGCTGATTTATTTTTCTGTGTTTGGATGAGTTTTTGAAAAAAAATTTGGAATTATAAATGGAGAGAGAAATAGAGTAATGATTGGAAGTAAGAGTAATGAGTGGAGAGAGATAGAGAGATAAATGAGAATAATGATTGGAGATAGGGGTAATGAATGAAGAGTAATAATTAAAAGTATGAGTAATGAGTATTTTCTAAGTTGGAATTTTTTTTCCAAAAATCAAGCCGAACAGGGCTTTAATACAGTTGGACACAAGAATGAGTTCAGCTGACTGATAATGAAACAAATAAATTAATACAGTCGTAAAACAGACTATTCCTATTTTTCTTAAAATCACTACGGTGAGGTCAAGTGTTCAAAATTACCTAATCACCCTAATTTTTTATCAGATTCAAGGTTTATGTAGCGAGGCGGGGCGCTACAAGGATGTAGTGCCACATTTCAGCCGTCCAAAATATTTTTAATAATTAGATTTTGTTACCAAAAAATCTCTTCCTCGGAATAGACTACTCTTATCTGAAAGAGTCTTTTTAAAATCACAACCATTAATTTTTATGATAAATGCTGAGATACGACACTACACTTCTGTATCGCCCAGCTTCACTAACTTCAACTACCGGAAACCTTTCGTATCTGATTTGATTGGTGAAAATCCATTGTATAGTACTTGTGATGTGACCAAAATTTCAAAGACGCGGACCTGGCAGTGCTTTTTGACTATACCAAAACACGTACTCCACTACTACTAGTCTACTACTACTATTACCACTAAATGCAAAGACAGCTAGGAGGAGTCCAATTTGGTGGATTTGTAGGTGTACCACACGCCAACTGAGTTTTACCGATTCAAAGTCAAAATACGCGGATGGATCATCCAACTTTCACACATTAGGCGTAACACCTCCATCCAACTTTCACACATTAGGCGTAACACCTCTTTCGTCACTATTATTAACACCTCTTTCGTCAGTAGTATATTATCAACATTCAGAAAATTAAATATGAGAATCGGTTTTTTTTCTACCTTTTGTTGCTGGAGAAACGCAGGGGAGTTTTTTTTTTTTTTTTTTTATCATCAACAACATTCATTTCAAGAAGCCAGGCGGCACTTACAAGAAATAAATCATTACAGTCGGTAAGAGCTAAATCT
>JAOTQK010000002.1:15624273-15650527 GCA_025642025.1 Rhododendron ferrugineum
TCAGCCGGTTCGTCAACCTGTGGCTCAAACATTCTTCTGAATAATCCCGTTAAAACATGTATTGAGCTCACTTAAGTCTTTGTAAGATTTAATCATTGAATTCAAGAGACTTTATGCGATTATTTCAAGGCAAAGTAAAAATTAATCCGAAAAAGGATTTTGCGATAAAAGATTTTCTTTTGCCAAATAAAAATTTCATCCATATAATCATCAAAAAAATAAATAGTAATGCACATAATTTTTCAACAAACTATCATGCATATATTTTTCCAACACCATCAAACTCCAAGAGGGTTGGCTTGATGATCCCATTAAAACTTAGGAAGCATACTGTTATATATAGAACTTTAACCATCATATCAACTCCTTGAGATTATTTTTGTTTGTTGTGTTCTCATTGCTTGTCTATTCATGTAGGGACTACGACTCCCGAGGGCCCACAACAATTATCATGACCCAACCTAGTATCACATGGCATGTAAAGAGGTAGAAAAACCAAAAAATTGTATTTCATAAATTAAGATTCCTTTATTAATTACTTCAGATGTTTTTCTTTCTTTTCTTAGGACATATATAAAAGATACGTGTAATGTTTAACCTACTTATTCTATTTTTAAAATTGTCTACAACACTGGTTGATATCTATTGATTACAGGTAATTATTGAAACTTTCCCACAAGAACGACTATCAAAATAGGATAAATAACAGGGATGGAGGGAGTAACAAGCAAGTAAGCAACATGTAGGCAAAAGTTTTTTTTTTAATTCTTAATTTCACTTATTAATTACAAGATTATAAAATAGGAACATTTTTTATAAACCAAACAATAGCACTTGTATTAACGCAAAAAATAGGAACTTTGAAGCAAATTAAACAGACCCAAGACAGGAAGGTACTTTTCAATTGAACAATGAGAGGCAAATGTTCCAAGAGCAACTCCAACCCGGCCAGTCTCCATTTAAATATTCAAGACATAACTTTCAATCAAAAACTACTTTTAGAGTATATCACCACTTTAGCAAGATGTTTTTTATTCATCTCTCTCTCTCTCTCAAAAGTTCATTGATTTCTATATAAAACTTCATTCTTCACCCAAAATTTAAGATAGTTATTTGTTTTATTTCGAAGGTATACCAATATGTTCAACACCACTTATCCGATGAACGCTATGTTAGAGATTATTAAGGTAATTGGGGTGGAAAGAAATCAAGTCTTTGAAGAGAATTTCGTGATTATAGTAGCCGCTAAGGAAAGGAGATCACAGAATTATTGGGAGAAAAAAATATGGGAACGTGTGTAAAGACTAGCAAAATTATTTTAATTTCGGGAATTGTTTAGTGCGTAAAAGAATCGATTTATTATTGAAGTTGTACGTACGTTTGTGGGAGTGTACAGATATACGTATTCGGTTGCGTGTTGGACTCTCGGAGTATGGTAAAACGTTAGTTTTGATGTTGTAATGTTGTTTGGGAGTGTTGGTATCAAGTTGGGGTCATTCCGGAGTCCGTCGCAAATGTTCTCATTTCTGCCCAGTCAGTACCGGTACTGGCTGCTGCCCAGTACCGGTACCCGCTGTCCAGGCATCCATCAAATTGGCATTTTGAAGGCTCCAGTACCGGTACTGGGAGTCGCCCAGTACCGGTGCCTGCTGCATTTTTCTGCAATTTTCAGCACGCTTTTTGGACCACTATAAATACCCCTTTTGTCATTTTCCACACCCATTGGCCACGAAAACAGATCTCAAACCCCTCTCTCACCTACCCAACTCCAATCTCACCCAAAACCCTTGATTTCAAGTTCAAATCTTCAAGATCCACGGGTTTTCTTCCTCCAAATCTCAAGAATCTTGCATTTGGAGATCAAATGGTAGGTTTTGTGTTCTCACTCTTGTCTTGGAGCTTCTACCCACGTTTTTCTCACTCTCCTCTTGATTATTTGTTGATCTTTGCTTGTTATTCATTTTTTGGACTTTATTCACTCTAGATCTTGTATCCAAGCTCGGGTGAGTCTTGTCTTTGAAGGATTCAGGCTTTTTACTCTTGGTAGACCTAGGGTTTTGCTCAAAATCCACTTCAGGAGGGATTTCTCTCATTCTTTACATGTTTTAAGTTGATTAAGTGTGTTATGGGTGTTTGATTGCTATTTATGGTTGAATGGAGTGTTTGTGGCTTGGTAATTGTTTATCCCGTTGAAAAGGGCATATTAGTCTTGATTGTTATGGTTCATGAGCTTATTGTAACGTATTTGATGATATCCGTATGTGTAGAATGTGGTTAATGCACCGGTTATGATCGTGGTGATAATAGAGTTGTTGTTGTAGTGAAGTGAATGCGGAGTATATTGTGACGCAAGGGGTGGAAACACAAGAATCGCAAGGAGTGGATTATATTGTGACGCAAGGGGTGAAAACACAACTCGCAAGGGGTGGAAACACAACTCGCAAGGGGTGGAAATGAGTTGGAGGATGTGCGTGCGTGTGTGTGCATGTGTATGGGATTTGCCATGTTACTCGAAAGAATATTGACGTGCATTATTTGGACCGTGTCATTTAATTCAATTCGCCGCATTCATGCTTATCATCTCATTACATATAGGTTTTGTAGAGAACTTCCTACAGGGCTAGTGTAGCTCAGCAAAATCCTTCTTTTCAGGTTCAAATGCCGGTCCATAGCTTGCTTGCTTCGAGTTTTGCGATGTGAAGACATTTTGGAAGCTAACCTTATCTTAGTTACCTATTCATCTTGTAATAGACTTACTTTTGGTTGAAGATGACTTTGTAACTAATTTTACACTCGAACTATCTTTTGACAATTGTCTGTAATACTCTAAACATTTCGTACTTGTACTTAATTTAATTTGGGCCACGGTGCCAAGGATGTATTTCTTTTAAACTTGGGGACTTCATTTGTAATTAAACAGGTGGGAAAGCTCATTTTGGATATTAATAGCCCTATGCGTGAATTAATTATCGAAAAGGTTATTATTTTTATGTTGAAAATCGAGGGCGTGACAACGTGCATCAAAATTATTGCTCGAGTAACTCCACTAAAGCCTTATGTAATGCTCAAGCAACTTGCAGATTCCTTCTATCTATTTATATACAGTTTGGTTGAGATTTTAAGACTACTGAAGATAGGAGTGCAACCCTTCAAAACTAAGAAATACCATTTCACCAATTGTTATTTTTTCAATGTACTCATAAACTCTCTAGATGACATGGGTTCACCGGAGGTGTTGACCTTGTCTTTTAAGGCTTGGTCTCGTTTTCGTAGTCTAGGTTGGTCTACATTGCTTATAATGTTCCTAGAGCTACGGGTTGAGTCATTTATTTAGTTTTGTTGCTTTAATTTTTGTAGCATTTTTTGCTCTACTTCGGTGCTTGGTTCATGCTACTATGGGACTGTTTTCTAAACTTTCATTTGGCATATGGTTATCATGGCATATGGTCATACTAGTTTGCTTTTAGTTTGCTCATCGATGTTATGATCTGTTGGACCTCTAATCTCCTTTCAATCCTTATTGATCTAGGTGCTTGTTTATGTGTGTTCTACCTTTGTCATTCCGTGACATAAAAGGGGAGTAATATATTGATTAACAGATAGTCTTTTCAGTGTTTATTTCTGCAGCTTCACATGTCGTGATTAATGTCACGCCCTCGATTTTTAACATAATTAGCTAAATCTTTCAAAGGAAATTCTCGCGTTTAACTAGCATAATATCCAAAAGAGTTCATAATTCCCATAAGTTTCACTTACAAATCCAACTTCAAAGTTAAAAGAAAACACAACAATATTAGTCGAAAGGAAATCTGTAGAGTTTAGTTACAATTGCATCCTTTTTGCAAAGAAAGTTATTACAGAGATGGTCAAATAACTACAATAGGATAGCTTCCAAAAAGTATTATTCTTCATCCAAGCACTCAATGCATGCAAGCTATTGACCGGAGTTTGTACCTGAAAATGATAATAGGTTGAGCTACACTAGCCCAGTAGAGAAATCCATACCCAAGTTTTATAAAAATGCGATGAAGCATGCAACTAGAGTGAATGAATTTCAACAAACGAATGTGAGATACGAGAGCTACAACTACGAACAGACGGACTAAGACTGGAGAAGTCTGGACGTCCTACAGATGTCCCTAACCATTCATACGCCAACTAGAAGCAACATTTAAACTCATACCATTCACCATAGAGCCTCATTTCATAAAACTTTCCTTTTTGATTTCCAAAACAATTTAGAGATAACTCAAGACCATTACGGGTCAAACTCCGTGATTCGAGCTTGAATACCGGAGTCCATTGATTTGTGCCCAAATACCGGATCCATTGATTCGCTCAAGAATACCGGAGGATTTTTGATAAAAGTCCTTTTTCAAAACTCAAATCTCTTTCTTTAATAAAACCAACATTTCATTCTCTTTTTCGACAACCACAATCCCAAGCAACAAGCAATCCAAAAATCAACATAGACTTCTAAAGTCAATCAAAATTCTATTCATCATGCGAGACATTCAACTGTGTTACCACCCCTTGCGTCACATTGAATTCTCTCCACCAGGATTTTCGCAATACCACAGGGCCCTCTAAAGTCTCCGCATTATCACACCTTGCGTTGCAGGACCCTCAATTCAAAATTTACAACTCACGTAAACACAAAAGCATTATCAATCTGTATATAAGCAGACATCATTTTTCAAGTTCACATTCGTTCATACATCATCAACAATGTATTACAAACTCATAAGCATACCCCATTGCACATTGATAAATACTTTAAGTTCACGTTATTCCTTTAAATCTATCATGACGCCCTACGTCACTTACCAAATCCACGACGACTCCACGACACATCACCGACTAGGTTCTAAACAAGAATCTTATAGAACGAGTGTCAGAGGAACCTAGGGAGCTCAACAAGACGAGGCACGAGGATACGAGTCACAATACTACTCATCGGATCACTAGACAAGCTCATGTCCACCCATAACACTCACCACATTACCCCTTATCATCCACGGTACTCCTAACAACCTTACGATACATTCCCTGCCCAACGACACTAATATTATACTCTAATGAGTGCCAAGAGACAAAATCGAACAATGAGCCATTAGGACACAAGCAATCATACTCGAGAGTGACTTAAACATGTTCTAATCATATAAAGAGTCATAATACGGAACGAAAACAACTTAGGAATAGGCAGCAGACATTGGCAGACCAACACACCTCCACTCAAATGATCATAACTTTTTGTGTAGTAAGAGTTTTAAGGAGATTCTAGTGGCAATAGAAAGCTGACTTCAAGACCTTCGATTCGATATAAATCTTGCATGAAACGGGCATCGGACGAGAAAGTTATGGCCTTTTGAAATTGGCTGAAACCCAAAAAATGGGCAGAAATTTCCAGATTCGACCGAAACACAAAATACAACCTTAAGCACGAAACAAAGCACGATCTAGGTACATAAACATATAACAAGAGTAAGAAATCCCTACCACAATGAGTTTTGAGCAAAACCCTAAGTACATCGAGTGCTACAAGCTTGAATCTACCAAGAACAAGCTCCTCCCAAGCTTTGCTACAAAATCTAGAGTGTATATAACCCAAAAATAAGATAAACAAGCATGGATCAACAATTGATTGAGAGGAGAGAGAGAAAAACGTGATTAAGAGTCAATGAGTGAGAACAAGAACACAAAACTTACCTTTTGTTCACCAAATACGAGAATCAAGTGAGCTTGAGGTAGAAAACCCTTGGATCTTGAAGATTTGAAGTAGAAATCAAAGGATTTGAGTGAGATTGGAGTGGGGTAGGTGAGAGAGGTTGTTTCTAGGGTTATTTCGTGGGATTGGGTGTGAAAAATGGCAAATGGGGGTATTTATAGAAGTCTGAAATGCGTGCTGAAATTTCAGAAATTTGACAACGGGTACCGGTATTGGGCGATTCCCAGTACCGGTACTGGAACCCCAAAAATGTCAAATTGGCCATGCTCTGGACACCGGGTACCGGTACTGGGCAAAAGGTAGTACCGGTACTGCTTGGAGAAAATTTTAAAATTTGCCAACGATCACCAAATCAAACCCCGACCGCTACCAACACTTCCAAACATCATTACAACATCAAAACTCCAATTTCACTATTCTCCGAGTGTCCGATACACAACGGTAGACGTATCCATATAACCTCATTAATAAACATATGATTTAATATAAATACGATCTTTTACATATTAAACGATTAAAGAAAATAGAAAAAATTTACGGGTCTCTACAATCAATCTGTTAAGGGATATGTTTTTTTTTTTGGGTAAATATTAAGGGATATGTTGTTATGTATGTTTTATTATGGAAGTTCCAAATGGGGAGATTGTAAGGTCACATTTTTATTTGGCAAATTCAATGGCAAAAATACATTGATTTGTATCTCTTAGTATTGAGTTGTAACTTATTTATTTTCCCTTTTAGAGTGTCTGTTTAGGAAGTGGAAGAAATTCAATAATATGTTGTATTTGAGAGTTAGAGATTATTAAGGTAATTGGGGTGGAAAGAAATTAAGTCTTTGAAGAGAATTTTGTGATTATAGTACCCTCTAAGGAAAGGAGATCATAGAATTATTGAGTGGAAAACTATGGGAACATGCATCAGAATTATTGCTCGAGCAACTCTAGTAAAGCCTTATCCAGTGATCGAGCAATTTGCAGATTCCTGGACTTCGGGTTGGTGTTATACAGTAAGATGCATAGCACCGTGTTACGGACCTTCGAGCCGTCGGATCGTGCATCCGACGGCTCAAATCTCATCTCGACAACTAACGTTCGAGAGCTGTTCATTGCTGAGATGAGATCCGAGCCGTCAGATGCACGATGCGACGGCTCAGAGGTGCACAGCTGCGCACGCCACTGCACAACACCATCCCCCAATTCAAGATTCCTTCTATCTATTTATACACAGTTTTTTTTTTTATATAAGCAACAAAATTTTATTAGGAACTCGACAAAGGGTACATCGAGGAGGCTAAAACTCAAGCTACAAGAGGAACCTTGAAGCAAAAGAGAAGGCCAAAAGGAAATAAAAACATCCAACGAAACTTTGGATGAAGCCACAAAATGAAGAGTGACATCACCATAACATCAAACCGAATAGCCACGATCTCACAGAAATATACAGTTTGGCTGGGATTTTAAGACTACTGAGGATAGGAGTGCAACTCTTCTCTTGCTCCAAAACTGAGAAATACCTACGGGAGATTTTAGTTTGTCTTTTGGAGGTAAGATTACTTATAACCGCACAATAGTTTATAGTATTTGATTTCCTCCAGTGGTTTTTACCCTTTTAAGGGGTTTTCTATGTATATCCTTGTGTTCATCATTTATTATTTTTTGATTCCATTTATTTTGCTTGTTGAGTATTCGGATAGCGAAAAATGATTTTTCAACCCGCTCCACCAATAATTAAAACTGAAGATATTATCAGCATGGATGAAGTCAGAATTTTAACCTAGGGGTAGCATTATTGGCAATGGGAGTTGATGCACGTTGTTGCATTTGACCTTTTATTTGAGCCTAAAATGTCACATCCAAAACAAATTATAATTATATATGGATAATAACAATATTAATCCTCCAAATTGTGCAATCTATGATCTTGTAACTCCCAAAGTTTCTTGACCACGAGCCCAACCACTTATCTCCATCTAAATTGTCGCCTTCTTTTAATGACAATGAATAAATCAAACTCCACATCCGGTAAGAGAAGGGCCGCACCCATCCACTCACCTATAATATCAGGACAATGCTACTCACACAACAATTCAAACACAACAATTCACACAACCTCTCACATACATGTGAGGCCCACATATAGTAGTGTGTGTGGAACCCACATGTATGTGAGAGATTGTGTTTAAATTATTGTGTAAGTAGCATTTTTGATAAGTATAAAACCGCACACAAATACTTACACATACACATACACATACACACACTCACAATAGGTATGAGCCCCACACAAACTGGAGGTGTGCAGTGTGTGGGGGCCATCCCTATTATGACTGTGATTGTATTATTTCAGCAAATTAGTTTGTTCATTCATCTTACAAGTAATATTAAACAATGCTATTCGATCTCCCTGTTGAAGGTTTTTCTGAAAGAACAAGAAATATATTTGACCTACAATTGTCGAGTTCAACTAGGCGTCGAACCCGGCGATTGTAGGTGGAAGACATTCAAAAGACTTTAGGAAATCTAGTAGTAGCTGGTAGTAGAAAATTGGAGCAGGAAGTTGAAAGTAATACATAACCAGGCGATTGTAGGTGGAAGACATTCAGAAGACTTTAGGAAATCTAGTAGTAGCTGGTAGTAGAAAATTGGAGCTGGAAGTTGAAAGTAATGCATTTAATACTGAAGTTACACTCAACTGTCAAGCTGTCAAGCTGTCAGTGTATCTGTCAAGCAAGTGGAAACATATGACTGATGAAAAATCATATTTTTAACTTTGACCTTACCATTCAGTACGTATTTCTTAGTTGGCATATTTTTTTTTTAAATTATTCGTTCGACTCGACGAGAACAATCGAAATAATAAATTTTTTTGATAAAAATTCAATATTTTTTTAATAAAGAGAGAAATAAATTAAGAATTCTGGTTGGAAGATAACGAGAATTTTTAAAAGCATTAACACGTTTCAATATAATATAGTCTCACAAGGGAGATAACCATAATTTCATAGCAATAATTTATTGAATAAAACGGAGTTACTAGAGCTAATGGCAATTAGTCTTTTCCTTTATAAACGAGAGTATCTTATTGAGCCCTATTATTTGTCAATTTTTTTTTATAGCAAAAGAAAATTTCTATTCACCATTTTTTTCATTCTTTATTGGGATACCTTGTTTCAAATTACTCGTCTCTTTTGGACAGTCGTGTCACTTAAAAAATTGCCAATACGTCTTAATGTTTTTTTTTTTTGAAAACTTTATTTCATAAAACTAATTGAGATATGTCAAACAAGTTCCATATTACATTTAAGAAATGTTATAAAGTAAAAAATATCAACAATTCTTTGAGGGTTCTAAAAAAGTGAAAGAGACCAAACACTTTGAGACAAAGGGAGTAGATTTTGAGCAATGCTACGGACACAGTTGTTCGAACACAAACATCCCGAATTAATTCAGATGTTGACAAGGATGTGCCTAGAGCGATCCGATACCCGTGAATTCCACACAACGCACATGAGATTCACACAAATCCAGTAGCCCTGATCTGAGTTTAAACGTATGAGTCCGAATCATTTTTCACAAACTTTTTTTATCGTAGATGAACCTCACCATATGAGAAGTTACCCCCGAGGTACAAAGTTCCAAACTATGCACATGAAATCCACACACATTCAACGGCTTAATTTTGACATATTTGTGTCAAATATGTACATGTCAAAAAAAAATTAAAAAACTTTTTAGGTTAGAAGACTCTTCATTCTTCAATATGAAAAGGTACTTATAGGTCCATGTGAGCTTTTCAGTACATGTTCCCTTCTAAACTAGTTGCAAGATTAGGAAAGCCTATACATGCATGCACCAACTCATTTCCTCTCTAAACGTGGACATGTACTATCTTTTTGTGTGTATATAGCGAAGAGAAAAACAAGTAAAGTAATGAGAAATGATTTTGGCACTCCCCAAATTGATAATCACACTCTTAAAAGGAAGTACCAAAATCAATTTAAAAAGTGTCAAAATCAATTTGAGAAGTGTCAAAATCAATTCCAAAGTAATTTTCTGCTTCTATTGATTCATTGTTATTAAAAGGTGGAGTTGTTGGACATTGGACATGACCATGAGTAATTATGAGGTCCCCATATCTCGATCTCCTATATTTTCCCTCAACGAAAATCCAAAGGGATTCTGCCAAAAATCTGCACGAACAGTAAGAAAGAAAATCTAACATAAAAGTCCTTGTTCTCCTATGTGTGTTCTTCGTTTCGTACTACTTACTGACCATCACTCTGTCTACTATGCTAGTGGAGTATTAACTTAGATAGGTTAAATTACACTCTTGGGTCCAAAGTACAACCAAACTATTTCCAATTGAGCCATTAATCTATATGTTTTTCCATGTGTAATACTACTTATAAGCACGATATGTTATTGTCAATGCATGTGGTCCAATAGGCAATTGCGAAGCAACACGTGGCACTTAAACAAAGGAAAAAGTGAGAAAAGTAAAACTCATTTTCGAGAAATAGAGTAAAAATAATTAAGTATTTAAGGGCCTAAAATGCAAAAAGAACAAGAAAAATTCTCAGCGCCATGTAATTGGTTTGTTAGAAAAATAGGCTAACATTTGTTGGTTATAAGCTCAAATTAACCAATAGTTGGCCAATGTATTTGACTCTCAAATTATGTTCATGTGTTTGGAACTACAATATATAGGTGAAACAATGATGGCCTTCTATACTACCTTTGAATAGTAGAAAATGTCAGTGACAATATAGAGATAATTAATTAGCTAGGCTCTTTTCCTAAATCAATTCTATATCAATGGTACATATTGTCAAAGTATTGAATGGTATTAATGGCCGGTGAGTAATCCAAATCTATCATGCCCTCTTGTAAACATATTGTCTAGACTACTCTAGCCTTGAAAGATTTCAAGCTCATTACGAATGAGACATCAAAGAGTAGCAGTGGTTGCTATGGGACCAGATATATATATCATCGATAGGGACTTATAATTAATCCCTCGAATGGAAAAGACTTCAAGTGTAGCAGTCGAGCTTTGGCCCAATGAGATGGCTCTTATCAGTAAATACAATCTCAAAGGTGGACATAGATGCAAGGATCAAATTGATTAAGCAATGTTCCTGGCTGCAAGTAATTGTTGCTGGAGCTTGAAACTAAGAACGCGCGTTTTACTGTTTCATGGAGTTGAGAGTCTTACGATTTTACGAACACGCCTTTTATGTTTTTGGTACTTCATTTTTAGATAATGCTAGAGAGGCGGTGTAGCCCATAAGTATGTTACCACACGTACGTGCGACTTGCTTAAATTTTATCAAACGCCTGTTGGTTGCATGAAACAAAATATAATAATACTCCAGTTGAGTACCAGATTGAAAAAGTTAAAAGTTCAACAGACAGAGTGAGAATAAACTAAAACTCCAAGGGTGAAAGGTTAGATTACTCTAATAGAGAATGGGGAAAGTGAGAGATAAGAGAGAGAATCAAATCAAACAACACAAAAAGGGAACTGTAGAAAGGGGAGGAGACAAGTTATCCTGTTATGGGGGTCGAAAACAAACAGTGCCAATTCCTTAGTTGGCCATTAATATGTAATGGGACCAAACACCCACCTAACCTTTATAAGATGTCATACATCATAACACCCCCGATCTCTTCTGTCACGATACGCCCTGCGCACAAAAACTCTCATGCCTCTATGCCGACGAGCTTTCCAATCGTTGGATTTAAATTCTAAAAGTTGAAAAACTCCTCAAGAGGAATATGAGTTTTCAGCACAGAGAATCATGCCTCCTTCCGTTATAACTCTAAGTCAAGCGCATCTCCACTAATCTTAGGTCTAATTTTATCATTTATTTGCGGAAAACTATATTAAAATCGGAACAGAGCTCTATGTATTTTCTCCGAGTGGACTGGCCCTCAAGGAGTACATGAGAAATTTTTAATCTAAGGTCTTAGTAAAAATTGCGGATCAAAAAAAAAAAAAAAAAGGTCTTAGTAAAAACAAACCCGTAAGTCTCAGATATTGACCACCGGATCCGGTTTCCCTACTCGTTACTCCTACTACTACTATTTTTTTCCCTGTCCACTTTCCTTTGCTTTCTTTTCTCGTCATTTGACAAAGTGGAAAATCTTTTAAATTTTTTACTCTTGTTATGTTCCTAGTACTCCTATCACTGTTCCTTTTATTACTCTAAAGCCCCTAACCCGTAAAAGTCCCATTTCAAAACAAATGCTTTTTCAAACTTTCCAACTTTCTGCTTCCAACACTACCACTTTAAGAAGCATCCGATTACTTTAATAAGTCCTCTCTCCCTCCCTCCCTCTCTCTCTCTCTCTCTCTCTCTCTCTCTCTCTCTCTCTAAACAATACACAATCCTCAATCTAATATACCCAATTGTCAATTCAAGTGTCCATGTGTCCTGCTCTTCCTTGCCTTTTTCTCCTCAAAACGCTCCCAAACTACCCACTAATTCGGTATTTCCACTCCACCACCACCACCACCACCTCTCTCTCTCTCTCTCTCTGTCTCTCTCTCTCTCCTATAGTTCTGGAAAATGGGTATTTGCAAGAGAGCACTAGTTCAACTTCTTTGGGTGGTGATGGTGTTCATCTTCGCTTTCGGTCAATGCCATGGCTCAAGAAGCACTAATGTCATGTACAACGTGAATCCCAGGTCTCAGAATTCAGGCCAGTTCCTGGGCTTCTTGCCCAGGAGTATACCGATACCGGTCTCCGGCCCGTCGAGGAAGCACAACGATATCGGGTTACAAAGCTGGAAATCACCTTGAGAAAAAAGAGATCCCGATTGTGAGAAGCTTTCTCTCAGAATGATCAAGGTGACATATTTTAGTGGTATTTTCTTCACACTTTTTTGGAAAATATATGAGAGGGCCGATGATGATGGTGATGGGTTCGTGTAAATGGGTTTTGATTGGTACTCATTTTTTGGGCTTTGGTGATGAAGAAAATATATATATATCTATATATGATCATGTGTTGTTTCATTTCCATGGCCTCATGGAATAGCCATATGTGGGATGGGACTGGTTGGTTTACTTGGTATAAATCCAAACTTCTTTGTTGCTAATTGTTAGTCAATTGCTTGCTTTGCTGATGGGGTACTATCTTTTTTTGTCTAGGTGTACAAATTTTGTACATGTAATCTTGGCATAATATACGTGGAACTTTTTACTCTCTAGAGATATTAGAAGCTTTGTACATCCTTGTTGTTTTGGGTCTCGGGTGGCCTATGCCGTTGTGCCCTTATACTGTTTGATCTTTGTATTTCATTTTAAAGATTAATAGACTTCTTTTGCCGAGAAAAGTAAATAGAAACTCTAGCTCGCTTTTTTTATTTTAGAAGGAACATACAGAATAATTTTGGGTGGCGTATGCCGTTGTGCCCTTAGTCTGTCTGATCTTTGTATTTCATCTCAAAGATTATTGAACTTCTTTTGCTGAGAAAAGAAAACAGAAACAACTCTAGCTCGCTTTTTTATTTTAGAAGGAATATTCATACAGGATACCTTGTATAACCTTGTTTACTTTTTTTTTTTTTTTTTTTTTTGATCGGCGAAAAGATAATTTCATTAACTCATAACACAAAGTACAGAGATAATAGGGGCTTTGGTACACCGGTCTGACCACCCAAGACCCTCAACTCCTAACCACGCGGAAGAAACTAATTTAGGCCCAACAGGCTGAGCCCAAATCAGGATGAAAAAAAACCTAAAAACCCAAAGGTTGGTAAGGAACCAACCCACCCAATATAACCTTGTTTACTTTTATAGTATTGAAAATAACTCATAAAATACGTATTTGGTTCGTATAGAAATATAATGGCAGTCGTGGGATCATTTGGAAAGTAAACGTATTGGTTCTGTGGCACATCTCTTTCTTGAAATTCTTTCATTTCCCCCCTCCCTTTACTCCTCTACTAAAAATATTTCATGTTAGAGGTATTGAAATACGTATGAGTAATAATCGTATGTATCTGCTAGTATAGTAAATACATATGGATGACAATTTATTATACTGAATTAATGTTATTTTCGTATTTTTGTTTTAAATCTAACACAATAAAAGGTTCAAAAGAACACAATTTTTACGGCATCAGAGGCCTACCTATAACGCAACAACTTATATTCCAAACCTAACTAATTGGAGGTATTAATGTAGTAGCACAAAATATTGGATAACAATGGCTCACTAAGGTTGAAAATCTTCAATATGCATTAGGCATCTGCCCACGATTTGTTTTTTTCCACGGTATTAAAGAGTACTGTCCGAATCAATTTACATGCATCTCAAATAATTATCTTTACACGTGTCTTAACTAATTTTCTCTTTTGTCTAGCCAAAGACAAGCCATCCGCATGGAAACTAAAAAATTCATAGAAATTATTTTCTCATGATCTCATTCTAAGAAATCAGCCCATGTTTAAAAACCTTGCATGTTATACTACAAAACAAAAGAAACAATTGAATGCACATGAATGGGTTAAATCAAAATGGGTTAGTTTCTAATCTCATTATCACATATCATTTGATTGAAAGATTAGTAGGTGATCATCATCAGACGATAAGGTGAATGTGTAGTATGGTCATAGATTGAGTCATTCCAACAAACATTGTGATGTAGTACTTGGTTTTCAATCAATCAATTAAACTGTTCATTGCCATTGGTTTCAAGCAAAAATCCTGAATTTTACAACTCATCTCCAGTCCCCATGGAGGGGTAGATATGTAGGTGTACTTGATTTGAGCGCCTTTGACAAGGCAGGATGATTAGCTAGCTGGCTTGCTGTGACTGAACCCTACTTGCTAGCTAGGTTACATCACTGTGTTAAGTGTGTATGTTTTTCACATTATATTCTGAGTCATGCTATGAGTACCGAAAGGGAGAGGAGGGAAATCGTACCGATCGGCCGCGCCGGGCCGTCTCCGGCCACCGGACGGCCAATCCGAGCCGTCCAAAAATTCTAAAAAAAAAACCGAGGGGGCCTACGCGAGAATTAACGGCATCCGAGGTGTGTAGGGTGCTTGATCCGAGCACCAATTTTTCGTGTATATACAAAAGAGATTGTATATTCACGAAAAATTGGTGCTCGGATCAAGTACCCTACACACCTCGGATGCCGTTAATTCCTGCGCCAACCCCCTCGGTTTTTTTTTTAGAATTTTTGGACGGCTCGGATCGGCCGTCCGGTGGCCGGAGACGGCCTGGCGCGGCCGATCGGTACGATTTCCCTCCTCTCCCTTTCGGTACTCATAGCATGACTCTATATTCTTTTACAGAAGTTTCTACTGATCATCAATATAGGAAAAGTATATTTTTTGTTGTTTTTCTTTTGGTTTGGAGATGAGTAAATGTTAGTACAATTTTCTTTTCTTTTCTTTTTTTTGTGTTAGAAAACTATTTGTGCAATATAGATGCGATTAATTCATGCAGTTCGATCGTCAGCAACCCCACCCCCAACGGCGGCGGCACCACCACCACCACTACTCCAACTTTTGGGCTAGGGTGAAGAGCTCGGGCCCATCACGGGCTTCATTTTGATGATCAAATTTATAAATTTTATAAAATCGAGAGCTATATCATCTAAACGAATTTGAGGATCTATTTGAAATATATCAAGAGGTATATATACCGAATCAAATCACATTTAATTATGAAAAATAATTGAGTGGTTCATTCTTTTCAAGAGAGATTGTTCAATTAGATGGCTATCGAGTATCGACATTTGATTAAGATTTTTTGTTTTAAAATAATTTATGCATCAGGACCTGTAAAATGGATCCTCAAAATCAAATTATTCTCGTTGGACTCCAGAAGCGAATATTACTATATCCTTAATCAAAACCGTGTTACAAGTCACATTTGAAATAGGTGATTTCACAACCTGCGGGAACACCTACGATCACGCCCAAAAAGAATCATTGCGCAGGTTGTTCCTTCCAACCATTTCATCCTGAATGCAGTTGAGTTACAATAAAAATTGGACCATGACTACGAAAAGATGTGAAATTGGAAAGAATAGTTTCGAGAAGAACTTTTAATTACTCTCTGCACGATTCTCAATAAATTTCTCTATCTCTTTCTACTCATTAAAAGAAATTCAAAACTCATAAACCAAACAAATATAATTACGTACGATTATCCGGTATAGTTGGTATGAAAGCTTGTTCGGAATATACAAGTGAATAAGGATATATTCGTAGTAATATAAGTACCGAGTGCCTTATCATTATTTCATTTACACGTCTCACAAATGAATAATGTTATAAATATACTACTCCTAATAATTACTCTGGAGTTTCTTTCGATTTGTGCCCACATAATGATACGTTTGGATGAATGGAAAATCATGAAGTATTATTAGAAGCCAGGAATCCCACTTTTTTCATAAGGGATCCAAAGTTTCGTAAAAACCAAAATAAAGCAAACCAAAAAAAACAAGAGGCTAGCAGCGTTCCAAACCTTTCATTGGTTTTGCCCTTGACGATGGAGGGTCCCCTTAAAATACAATTCAAATTAAGGGAATATTATTTTTTCTTCCTAAATTTGTCGGAAAAATTCGATAAACTGAGAAGGGCGTAGCACGAAGGATAGCACGGTCGGGCTTACTGTCCCCGAGTCCTAATTGAGAACATTTTTTTTTTTTGGAGCGTATAGAAAAGCAAAGGTAGAAGCTGAAAACGAGAGGGAATCGTAATTAAAATGCTAAACGTACGGATCGATCTTGGGTTTGTGATGATGAATGTAAATGATAATTAGTCCCAGCATTGTTATATTTTTATGGGTATTGCAACATCTACTTGTCTTCTTATTTTTCTTATAAAAATTGGTAAATTTAGCTTTGGATGTTTCTTTTTTTTCTTTCACAAATCTAAGATTCAATTTATTGGATGGAAAATGACAACCAATTTATAAAAGCGAATCCGCCCATTGCTTTATTGGCTGCCAAAACTTTAATTTGGCAGATCTTTAATTTTAACAAAATTCAAGTCTATCCATTGTTAACTTTTTGATATCAAAAAATAGCAAAAGTCATTTTTTATCTGTTGGAAAAAGATACTATCACTATTTTTTGCTTTTTTGGCCTTGTTCTCCTAGGGGCTTTAGGGCTTTTTTGGCATTTTGTTCTTATTCTAAAAAATTTCGTGTTTGGTAGTTCTGCGCCAAACTTTTGTGGACTATTATTGATTCGTCTCGATAAGAGAAATTGGAAAACCCAAAAAAAATTTACTTCTACCCAAATAACTTTGGAAATACTCCAAGATAAAACCGCAAAAGTTTATCGAGACGAATTAATAGACCACAAAAGTTTGGCGCAGAACTACCAAATACGAAAAAAATAAAATTGAATAAGAACAAAATGCAAAAAAGCCCTAAAACTCCTAGCTAGGAGAACAAGGCCGTTAACTGGCACCGTAGCAAGTTAAAAAATAATTTTTTTACAAAATTATTTTGAAAACAGATAGACTTGTCAATCGAATGAAAGAGTCAATGCCTCTAAACCACAAAAAACGTACTATTAAAAAAGTGGGTTTTCTTGTTAGCTTCGGTAGGACCATAGAATTCATTTGGCTTACTCAAAATTCGAAGCAAAGTCTTTATGTATATTTAAATAGAAATGCTAGGGGTACAGCAAACCCAGTACAGTAGCCGCGTACAGATTCATTTTGCGCCTGTCTCGGATTTTACAAAGATGATCGGAGCTGCTCATTTTGTTCAAAATATATTATTTAATTAGGGTCCCTGTTAAAAATTATCTCAATTAGATACCGGTAAGGGCGTTTACGAATCATACAACTTTGCTTCAGAATTTGGCCTGAATTTCTAAAGCAAAGTTGGATGATTCGTAAATGCCTTTGCCGGTATCGGATTGAGGTGATTTTATACAGAGACCCTAAACAATATATTAAGAACAAAATGAGCGACTTCGATCATCTTTGTAGAACTCAAGATGGGCGCAAAATGGATCTGTGCGCAGTTACTGTACAAGGATTGTTGTCCCTGTAGCACAAACTTGCTATGTTGGAACCGACCTTTGAAATTTTTTGGTCATTCTATTAAAGTTGGTGCTGTCAAAAAAATTAAGTAAAGTTGGTAGATTTTGCCTCTGATATATTAATTTCATCATATAAAATGTGATTCTCATTTAATCTTGGGGTTGGCCCGAAACTTATGAATTTGCTCTTTTTTAAGATTTCAAGTTTGAAATCTCTCAAGTGCTATCAACTTTTTTTGGGTCAGTTCATACAGAGTTTTGCTCTGCCTTTTATTAGGACACACACAAGTGGTCGGTAGAATTGATCCCCCATGATTAGTTGAGGTGTATGTTTGCTGACCCGAACACTTGAGTTATAAAAAAACCATGTCATGCTCATGTTTTCTGCATTGAATCTGGCATATATAGAATTTGTAAGGGGGTCCCCATCTGGTTGAAATCTTGATTTGAACTCCACTGAAAATTCTACACCAGTTCTTAATTTGCTCCCTGTTTTGTGGGGGAAAGGTAAAATAAAGAATTAAAGAACCACCAAAGAAGTTTCGATTTAGTTAAATGGATTTGGGTTATAATCATGGCATTGCTATTGATGGTGGGCTCAGCGCTCATTTACATGGACAAACCAATGTGGATTAAATGAGCCCACCAATTATCTTTTTAATTATGTAAATCGAAACCTAAGACATTGATTGTTGATTTCATAAGGTGAATACTTTTTTCAAGACTTGATAAAACAATAGAGGTCGTGACTGAAGTGTTTGGCTCGTTTTTGGACCTCCCAGCATCTCTAGTTCGGACCAAAGTCTTGGTAGTCCGGACTAGCGTTAGTCTTGAGTTTTGGTGGCTTGCAGCATCTCTAGTCCGGACCAAGGTTTCGATAGTCTGGACTAGCGAACAACTTGTGATTTTGGGCTCTCAACATGTCTCGTCCGAAGGTAGTCTGGTCTGGTACAAACGAGCGTGCACGAGACAGACTTGGTTAGTTTTAGAGTTTCTTGGGGATTTCCTTACTCAATTAGGTTTCCTTTTGATAGGCCAATTGTCTTTGGCTATAAATACTTGTTATGTGGCATCTTTATTTGTGTGAGAGAAAATAGTGGGGTTTTGGTGTAGGGTTTGAGAGACTTTTGCTTTTGTTTTGGCTTTGGTGAGATTTGAGTAGAAGGATTTTTGCAGAACTTCTTCTTTATAACTCTTTGAGCATCTTTTTGCCTTTGTTCTAGTGAAAGCCATTAACTACCTGTGGAGTAGGTTTATATGCCAAAGTAAGCCGAATCAGGTAAATCTATGTGTCTCTCTCTTTTCGTTTGATTTCTCTCACCCTCTCACGTTTGATTTGGTTATTTTGGTTTGCTTCGCACATCTATTTTAGTTCTTCAATTCTATATTTATAATCATCGTCTTTTTATTTGGCTTCCGAACATCAAACTGGTACTAGAGCATAGGTTTCTCGATCTAGGCTTCAATTTGTTCTGCTTAGTTCTTTGGGATTTTGGTTTGGTGGTTTATGAAAATCAGGTCAAAGATGTCTAAGGAGTCATCCAAGAAATTGGTAGCAACCGGGTCTGGCACCGGTTACGCGGTGAGGTTTTTGGTTTCGAACACAGTTTGAAGTTGAAAATTTTGATGGGATGAACAACTTTGGTATTGACAGTGTGGCATGGTCTTTAAGGCTTTGGTTTTGTTGAATTCGCTTCCTCCTTAATTCGTATGATCACCTTGTAACTACTTTGTTATATGGTTTGATGATGTGTCGAGTGCTTTGACTAATTACGAGTATCATTATTCTAACAAGTAGGAGTACTAAGTACTCACAGCCCCTGTCTCTCTCTAAAACTCCTGACCCTAGCCTCTCCATTACCGTCGCCGCCGCAGGGGGGGCCTTCTCCCCTCCTCCCCCCGGGCTCTATCCTCCCATTCCCCCTCCCCCCCCTCTCTCTCTCCCCTGTACAGTTTAGATCTCCTCTCTTCCGTGTTCGATCGCCGTCGTGTTTCTTCCTCCGTGCTCCTCTCCATTTCTGTCCACTGTGTCTCTCGTCGGATCCTTAGTGGATTCGGTTTTGGGGCGTGGTGGAGCGCGGCGTCCAAGTGGGGAGTTTTGGGTGTTTGAATTTTCGACGGGCGATATCTCTTGGGTTGTCCGGTCGTGCTTAACGGCTTGGTTTCCGACGTTGTTGTCGACTGCATCACTCTCGTGCTTTTGATTTGTTTTGACCGACATGGCCTTAGTTTGTTTTGGTGGATGGAGCATGCGTGCGAAACTGCCTGGGATCCTCCAGGCGGTGACACAGTGGTTGTAGGAGGTGGGGGTTGGTGGTTGGAGGCTTGCGATTGTGCTTCATGGTTTGATCGGTGGCGGTTTGTAGTTGTGGTTTTTGCAGGTACGGCGGGGTGGGCGGTGGCGGCGGCCGGAGTTGTGTGTGGTCGTTCTGTTAGGGTTTGGATTTGGGGGTTTGGGCTTGGGCTGGGTTTTTAGGTGTTGGGCTTTGCCCTTTTGGTGTTTTTTGTGTTTGGGTTGGTTCCTTACCAACTTTTGGGCTTTTAGGTGTTTTCCTCCTGATTTGGGCTCAGCCTGTTGGGCCCAAATCAATTCCTCCGTGTGGTTAGGAAAAGAGGGTCTTGGATGGTTTGGCCGATGTATCCAAGTTCCTAGTTGCTCTGTACTTCGTGTTATGAGTGATGAAATTTTATTTCTATTGATCCATAAAAATTACGAGTATCATTTGAGAGATAAGCAGACCCATCAGAACACATCCAGTCAAGGTTTGGTTGTAGGGAATAAGACTCGGCCCCAATCGAGTAAAGTTTCCCCTTTTGCAAATCCAACGGATATCGCAAAAGATGAGTGTGCCTACTGTCACACAAAAAGTTGTTGGAAGAGGGATTGTCCAATTTTAAGGCGTAAGAATGACTCCAATTCCAATTATGCTTTTGAAGAGGGTGATGATTTGGAAGTTGCTTTTGTGAGTCCCATGCCTGTTAGCCACTCGAGGGAGTGGAATGGATTTTGGATTCTGGTTGTAGCTGTCATCTGTGTACCAACAGGGATTGGTACGGTTCTCTAGCTTGAAGGAGTTAGATGGAGGTGATGTTCTTATGGGTACTGGCCATACTTGCAAGACTTTGAGAGTAATTAAGTACAATCAGCTTGGTTATGCATGATGGATTCGTTTGGACTTTGGATAATGTTTAGTATGTACCAGGCGTGAATATAATATCATCTCTCTAAGTGCTTTAGAGTCCACAGGTTAGGTGATCACTTTGAAGGGTGGAGCTCTAAAGGTTTGTTTTGGCAATTTGGTTATGATGGAAGGCGTTAGGCACAGTAACCTTTATTTTCTTAAAAGGAGTAGAGTATTGGGTAAAGCAGCCACTAGCGTTTTGGATATTGGAGAATCTGTTCTGGATACTACCGCTTTAGTGCACAAATGCTGTGATGAATGGGGGAAGTAATTTGGGGTTCGTTTTGGTGAGAATTGTGCTTTGGAGAAGCATCTTGGAGTTAAGTTCCATGGCAGTCGACCACTTCGTTGGACTACGTACTTGAATTTGGTTGGGGGTCTGCTTTTGTGAATATTGATTCACTTAAAGGTATGTATCAATCTGGTTTGTCAGTCTTTTCATTCTCACTGCTATTGAATCTATCCTTTGGATTCTAGTTTTGGAAATTTGTTTGGGTATTTGCTACTGGTAGAGATAGATCGTCTGAAAACTAACTTGGGTTTCAACGGCAAGTAGGGATATTGGTATTGGGTATTTGGTACTGCAGATTTGAAGATCTTGGTGTATGGGGTAAAGTTAATCCATCTTGCACTTGCTTGAGCACCCTTCAGGGTGCACACGCCTTAGGGCGCAGTTTTGAGGCAGCCTTGAAGACAATTTGGTTGGTTTGCATCTTGTGGTTCGCTCTTGGTTGGATTTGGTTTGGTTCGTTTGATTCTTTGGTTTGGTTTTGGATTGTGGTTTGGCTATCGGAATTTGAAATTTGGAGTTGTCACAACATTGTCTTTGGTTTTGAAGATTGCTAGAAACTTCAAAATTTCGTTTGGGGTTGTTTTGATGCTTGGTTTGCTTTGGGTTCATTTGCAATTTGGTGATTGTTGTTTGTTGAGGACTTGGTTGCTTCCTTGGATTTGATTCGTCCTCTTTGACTCTCTTTTGGGTTTGACCTTTTGGGGAGAGTTTGGTTTGTGGAAGTTCAATTTGAATTTGGTTTTAGCTTCATTTGGCAATTGGTTGGTTTTGATATCTCGCCAAGGTGGAGATTTGAAGTATTTTCGCTTATTTTTAGACCTCCTAGCATCTCTAGTCCGGACCAAGGTCTTGGTAGTCCGGACTAGCATTCGTCTTTAGTTTTGGTGATTTGTAGCATCTCTAGTCCGGACCAAGGTTTCAGTAGTCCGAACGAGCGAACAACTTGTGATTTTGAGCTCTCAGCATGTCTCATCCGAAGCTAGTCCAATCTGGTCCAAAAATATGTGTGCGAGACAGACTTTTAGGATTTTTTGGGGGGTTTTCTTACCCAATTAGGTTTCCTTTTGATAGTGTTAGATTTCTTGGAGGGTTCCAACCTAAAACCAATTGGCAATAGGTGAAGTAACCTCTAGAATATATTAACTAAGCTTGGGTGGCTTAGATGAGCGATGTGGGACAAGTCTAATACTCCCCCTCACGTGCAGCCCGGATGCACATGGAGGTGACTGACCAGAAGCTGACTGACTGACTCGGGCGACAGAGATGACAGAGACTTTCCCACGAGAGGTGAGGCCACCCAAGACCTAGCTCTGATACCATGTTAGATTTCTTGGAGGATTTCAACCTAAAACCAATTGGCAATAGGTGAAGTAACCTCTAGAATATATTAACCAAGCTTGGGTGGCTTAGGAACACGATTAATGGTATAAACAGCTGTGAGAGCGACTTCCCCCCAAAGTCGCTCAGGGCATGAAGCATCTATAAGAAGAGCACGAATAGTATCAAGGATGTGTCTATGTTTACGCTCAGCACGACCATTTTGTTGAGATGTGCCAGGATAGGACCTATGAGTTAAGGTGCCATTTTGACGAAGAAAGTTCAAAAACCTTGTTTCTTTATATTCCATGGCATTATTAGCACGAAAAACTTTGATTGGTCGTGAAAATTGAGTTTTAACCATTTTCGAAAAATCATAATAAATCTATTGTAATTTAGATATATTTTTCATGAGATATAACCATATAAAATGAGAACAGTCATCTACGAAAATAACAAAGTATTTGGATCCGCCCATGGTGGTGTTTGGGGAAGGTCCCCAAATATCAGAGTAAACAAATCAAAAGGAGCAGAGGAAAAAGATTCACTGTGAGGAAATGGCAGTGCTGATTGTTTAGCAAGTTGACAAGAAAGACAATCCACATGTTCATCTTTAACAAATCCTTGGTGTCCACCTGAAACTAGGGTACGTATTCGACCAAAAGACGCATGACCTAAACGAGAATACCAAATACTAAGAGGATTAGAGGAGTTGGACATAACCGAACATTGGGGAGGACTCACTGAAAGATGAAAATAACATTACGGCCTATCCCAAGAGTTTTTCCAGTCCGAGGATCCTGCACATGACAGCCAATAGCAGAAAAAATAACATTAAGCCCAAGTTCACATAATTGACCAATAGATATTAAATTCAATGTAAGTTTAGGGATCAAGTACGTATCAGATAGGGATATGGTGGGCGTAGAGATATGATCGACATGACTGACATGTATGTGAGAACCATCAGCTGTTTGGATGGCTGGAGTGTGAGAGGCATGCGATTTTGAGGAGAAAATAGCAGAATCAGATGTCATATGATTACAACATGCTGAATCAAAGAACCATGAAGATGTACATGTGGCGGCAGCAGAATGCTTACCAGACTTGGATAAAATACCAGATTTGGAGAGAATGTCGGCAAATACAGATGGCAGATCACTTTTGGTAAACCGAGTTGAAGGAGGATACTGTTTGAGACCTTCCAAGATAACACTGACATATGGTGTTATGGCGGATTGGTCCATAATGACTAATGAGAGCAGGAACCGGAGCAGTGGTGAGCAGCGGAGTAGCGGTGGAATTGGTAGGAGACTGGTAAAAGCCAAAAATGACAATGGTTGGAGCGTGAACCGGTCAGAAAGTAATGTGCGGAATCGGTTGAAAATGAAGCAGAACCATGGGGAAAAAATGTCTTAATTGGCTTGGGCGTGAACCGGTGGCGGAAGTATGGGCGGCGTGTGTGAGGATGTGGACAGTAATGGTTTTAAAATTGTGACTGATGGGTTGGTATGTGGTTTGATAATGATATGATGATGATGTGGTTGCTCGGATGTTGAAACAGGATATAATGATAATAGGACGATGCGGGGAAACGAGACAAGGTAGAATAGGATTTGTAAGGTAATTGACAAGAGTCAAATTTGGTGGAAAGGCTGCTTTGTAATTTGTAATTTCCAGTGAAAACCATTGATCGACTACCCGTGGAGTAGGTTTATATCCCAAAGTAAGCCGAACTACGTAAATCTGTGTGTCTATCTCTTCTTTTGTTTGTTTTCGTGTAAGCCGAACTACGTAAATCTGTGTGTCTATCTTTTCTTTTGTTTGTTTTCGTTCACCCTCCCTCAAGTTTGGTTCGGTTATTTTGGTTTGCTTCGCACATCTGTTTTAGTTCTTCGATTCAATATTCATATTCACCGTCTGTTTATTTGGCTTTCGCACAACAGTGACCTAGCGCTATAATAGGCGATTTTTGACCGGCATATGTATGTAGGGTGAGTCTAAGGCTCCGTTTGTTTCAACTGAAAATATTTTCCGGTAAAACAATTTCCTAATTTCCCGTGTTTGGCTGCTTATGAGATGGGTAAAATGTTTTTTTTCAAGTAAAACATTTTCCTCAAATCACCAAAAACAACTTACGGAAGAAATCTCGGTAAATTGCTTTCCAATTCCATCCCGATCTCAAGTTTATTCCTCTGTCCCGCTAATCTCTAACAGAAACTCCCAAATGCTCTCTCTCTCTCTCTCTCTCTCTCTCACACACACACACACACACGTGTTTCCCACTGAGTCAATTCTAAATTGGATCCTCTCTTTCTTACCTTAACCTCTCTATATTCCAAGCACATACACATACACATACACATGCACTGATGCACAAGCTTAATTAATACACACATACACACGTGTTTCGCCTGTTTTTTTTTATTTTGGGACGTCATAAAAAATTATTTATATCTCACAATCTATAATATTTTATATATTCAATATGGATCTTGTTTGATGAATCTCAATTTATTTTTTTGAACCAAGTTTTAAGAAATCATAAAAACATTATAGTTTGTGAGATATAGACAATTTTTTGGAACGTCCCGAAAAGGAAACAGGCGCAACAAAGTGGGACGGAGGGAGTAAATATATGGTTGATTATTTCCTGCTTGTTACCGAAGCCAAGTATTTATGGTGGATTATACTTTGAAGGTTGCAGCCAAATACTAAAAAATAGATTTTTCATAATTGTTTTGCTGGTAAAAGATTTTTCAGTAAAATGTTTTTTCACGTAAAATATTTTACATCGAAACAAATGGAGCCAGTGTAAAAATCAGCTTCTCCACAAGAAATGAATGCAGAGTTATCTACCTAATACGGTAATACCGCTCAAATACAATGTTGAGTGATGATTAGGAATCGTGCACATGCCTTGTTTGGTTAGTTTTTTATTTTTTATTTTTTGAAATGGTTAGTTTTTTATTTGAAAACATAAAAGTACATGGGGTTGAGTGACCAATTTTGAAACTTATTTCATATACTTTGTCTTCAGGAAAGAACTTGTTTTCGCGAAAATATCAAAAAATGATATTTTCAAACTATTTTTTCCCTCAAAGAGATTATAGTTAAATATGACAACAATTAGTGTTTCAGTTTCAAACACAATATCTAAATGTGTTTGGAAACCTGATTTCGAAAATAACAACTAACCAGAATTAATCTTAAAACACGTACTCCCTCCGTTTCCCTTTTACTAGTGCCGTTTTGAAAATCTTATATTTTTCGGGGGAAAATAAAAGTGTGCATCCATGGCCAACTTTTAAAGGTTTTTGCACCAATCAAATGAGCTCAATTAAATTTTTTTAATCAATACGGAGAAATGAAAATATATTCACAGTAAGTATTTTTTTTCGCCAAATTAGTATCCGTTTTTCAATAAGCACCAAAGGAAAAATAGGGACTCTACTTTATGTCATTCACAAACTTGGAATGATGAAACAGCTAAAAGCTTGGTTAAAAAATTTAAAAATTATTTCTGGAAGGAGTCATATGATAGATAAAAAAAATTACATCTAATCAATTAAGCCCACAATTACTTCTAATAAAACGGCAGTACTTATGAAGGAGTCATATGATTTTTTTTTACTTTTCAAATAAAATGATTTTTTGATCTAAGGAAAAAAAAAAGTGTCCTATGATTTGATTGTACAGAA
>JAOTQK010000002.1:15656728-15675017 GCA_025642025.1 Rhododendron ferrugineum
CAACCAAAAAAACTTTGCGAAAAAGCCTAAAAAAAATTTATCCAAACTCATCCTATTCACCACAGTAAAAATAAAAATAAAAAGATGCCAAAATCAATGGAACTGAATTCTATGTCACTTCTCACTTCAATAAAACCACAATTTTATCTCTACTTAATGATGCAAGAATTGTGCTTTGTAACAAGTTCAAGGATTAATAAAATATTGTTGTTCAAAAAAAAAAAAAATTGTGCTTTTGAAAGCTTAGGGCCTGTTGGTTGTGCAAACTGTCGTGTACATTGCTTTGTTGCATCCATCATGAAGTAACAATTTATGGTAGTGTACGTGTATAATTGTATCCCTCATTACCTGGATACACATGAATGGATATACTTTAGCTATTTTGAATCATATTGTAAACTTTGATCTATGGTACATTTCTCGAAATTCTTAACTCATTCTTATACTTCTGTTATTATTATTATTATTTTTTTTTGCTGAACACCCACTAAGCTTGGCTCCTTCAATGAGCGGTACTGGCTCATTGATTGAACATACTATGATGGTTAGGAGCCCCTCTTCCATAAGGGGAGTTTGGTCTCCCCCATCCCAACTTTTTGCACACAAGTATAAGAACAAGTTAATTAAAGTTGCGATAAGTACGTGTACTAGAGATCAAAATTTTACATTTGATTCAAAATTGCTAAAGTACACGTTCATGGATTCCAGCTTGCAATAGAATTGTAGATTTTAGTGATTTCATAGTTCACAAGAGTCACAACCAAAAAGGTAAACATGGTTTCTTCAAATTTATGCAGGAGATTCACATCCACTCATGAGTATCCAAGTAATAAGGGTTACAATAGATTACGTACATCATTTTCGATTGTCATACATATCTATCTACAAGTTTTCTGTAACTTGACATTTTAATAACCTCGAACAATATCAATTGAACACCCGAATCTTGTCTCTGAGAAATAATTGTACAAGAACGGAGAATGCTAGGTACCGTAAATATCAGGTCGTAATATTCTTATACATGCATGAATAAACAAAGAGGCATGTTTTCATCATGTACCGCATCCAAACTGATCCTAATACAGGTCACTATGTAAATAACTATACATACTTAATTGCCAGTACACCCAAATTGCTACTGCAATAATTTTTGCTACTAAACAGAAGTTGCAACTGCTTGAAATTAGCTGCAGGGAAGCTCTTTACATGTGCCAGAGAGATTAGGAGGAAGAATTTTCGGTGGCAAAAAAACTAATCTCTTCGGCAGCAAGATTTCACCCCACAACACTTGCGCCCCAGAACCGACAAGTGTACTATCTTATCCTGTATGTGCCTCTGAGCTAAACCAGCTCTCGAACTCTTAGACCACGCAGCATATAACATTTCTGCAGTTTCCAAGGAGAACCCATTCATACTAAGATCCAGTAGTTTCAAGTGCTTTGCCAACCCAATGGCAGTTGAAAGGTCTTGAACCAATTCTATCTCTTGATTGTAAGCATTCCTGTGACAAGAGCTCATGCAACTGTCACTAGGACCCGATACAGCAGGTTCGATCTTATTTTGATCATCTTCGCTATCAGCAGCTTCAAGCTGATCACAGTCTGTCTTGAAAGAAGATTTGGAAATGTCTTTATTTGTCTGCACAGATTTCGGGCTTTCTGCCACTGTTGAGTCATATACCGGAGTATGATGTTTGTCAAAATCGACATTTGCGGAAAGATTGAGCTCTTCTAAGGAGCAACGATCAGGTAATGCCTGGAGTATCAAAAGAATACCAAGAAGCCCAAGGTGGCAGTTGCCCAGAACCAATACTTTTAAAGAACATAGTGGGTTTTTTAGTAGCGACACCAATGCACTTCCACCCTGCATTGGCACATCTAGTCAGATCATTTATTAAATAGTCGTGGAAGATTGTGTTTAAGAACATTGCAAATATCACCCTGATAAGACCTCATAGTAAGCTGAGTTGCTTGTCCTGGAACCAAATAGAATGAAGCAAATTAAAAGAGGCACATTCAATGTTTTTATCGGTCATGATCATGACACCACGAGTGCTACTACAGGAAGGGTTCCCAAAGCCCCCCATAGTGTAGAATGAACAAACAAAAGCAGTCCTTTTGAACGGGCCACAAGGACCAGTGTACAAAGCTTCTGCGTTGAGAAGGGCCAGGAGAGCTAGAACGTAGACAACTGCACCCAACTTTTTGTGTGGATAGGCTGCTTCCCATGACTCGAGTCACATCACTAGATGGCACTTATCACTAGACTCTTGACAATTTCAAGGTGGAAATCAATGGGTATAATCTCATCAAAGTGTCACAAAATAGCTAAATAGGGGTTTTAAGAAGTATGATTTGTATATTGCGATATCAATGAAGAACAAGAGATGAATATAATACAAGAATCATGACAGTTTAAGAATGATGAAGAGATTAGAGAAAGGCAAAAATGGTTTTGGCATATGCACCAAAATATCGATTAAAGAACTCAAACGCTCAAGGGTGTTTGGAACTTGTAGAAGAGAAAGAGAAAGAAAGGGGAATGCAAGTGAGAAATTTAGGAAGTAAGGTTATTATCTATGAAGCACCGACACCTCTAGAGGTCGAAGTATCACAGTGTCGGACACGGGGACACGGCAGGGACACGTATGGGACACGCCACGTGGCGTGTCCCATAATTTAATTTAAATTTTTTACGGGGACACTGATGGGGACACGGCAGGGGCCAAACTGTAATTTAAAAAAATTGGGGGTCAAACTGTAATTTTTTAAAAAAAAAATTTGGGGCCAAATTGTAATAATTTTAAAAAATTTATGGGTGTCAAACTATAATTATTTATTTATTTATAATTAATTAATTATACACGTGGCGTGTCTCCCGCCGTGTCCGTGTCCGTGTCAGTGCGGTGTCGGTATCCGTGCATCATAGGTTATTATCTTTGTTTAGTTTTACAAAGAAAAGAACAAGACCATTCAACTCTCTCATGTTAGATATTAGATAGAAGATGAAGGAAAAAAACAAAAGGTAAATGAAGTTATGAGGAAAAAGGAAAGAAGGAAAAGAGGAAGGGATAAGAAAGGAAAGTGATGAAGAAAATAGCTTTTGCTTTTACGTAGAGAAAATTTCTTTCACTTTCTTTCTTGAAGTTCCAAACACACTCTTAAGCAAATTAAACCGAGAAAGGTAGGTAATTTGGGTAGCCAAGGACATCGATCACGAACGAAGTTCAGAAATTCAACCCGCAAGAGGGTACAGGGTACTACAAATATACTCAGTAGGAAGGTGAATGAATGACAGAGAATGTGTATTGAATAACTAAATATTGCTTGGCCAGTTCATGGGTCTTCAATAATCTGAAAAGGTGATTGAATCATGGATTTGTAGACAAATATGTTGGGGCAAAGGAAAAGTAAAGGGGAAAGAATGGAAGAGAAGATGAGGTACAACCATATGTTATCAAATGTTGGTTGCTATTAGGAAAATGAGAATACAATGACCATGGTTTTCCTTTCCATTTCTTCTTTCATTGAAACCCAATATCCAAAAACAGCTGAAAAGTAAATAACATGGGGGGAAAAAAATTATGGTCTCAGTGTCAGTCACTTGCCTACATATGCCAAACTACTGATAGTCATTTGTGGTAACAAGGACACAAAATTATTATCTGAAATGAACTAGTCATAAGCAGATCAATTCAACTGGGTAGCCGTTAAGAGTACCCCAGGGAGACAGGATGGATTTCAAAATTTTCTATTATTCCCTTCTGCGCTCTAGAATTACATAAAATCAAATGCCCACAAAACCAGCAAGAAAATATCAAAAACCAAACATACCAATAATAACAGTGAAGAATGATGATAGTAAAATATCAGTGGAAGAACCATAAAAACCTTGATATAACAAAGAAAGAAGAGAGAACTATTAGAATAGGACAAATGGACTAAAATCCCATACGTAAGGACAAAACATCCATCAAACTTCAGTTAATCAACACAATACCTCATGCAGAATTAAATTTCCTCCAAGGTTCAGCTCAGTTATACTGGTGATCAGCGAGGCTTCAGCGTTAAGTCTGGCAATGTATTGAGATGTTAGTCCACAAGAGGACAGATCAAGTTTTTGCAGTTCTTGGGTCTGATTTGACAAGGACTTAGTTAACTCCAGTGCTCCATCCTGAAAATTATAAGGAAAGACACATACATAGGCAGATAAAATAAATCAGTCTAAAAAATATATAACAGCTGTGGCACAGAAAATGAACCTACAAACAAATAAGAAAACATAAGCATGCTGAAGCATTAACTCACAGTTCCAATACTTGTATCTCCAAGCATCAATGTCGACAAGCACCCGTTCTCAGCAAGTTGGCAAAGACTGTCTACTGCAGGCTTGCTTAGCTTCAGACCATTCATATTTAGTTCAGCAAATCTACCAAAAAAGAAAGCAAGCAAAAGATTCTTCAAATGTACCCACATAGGCTGTTATACTGGGAACTGATACAAGGAAAAAAAATAAACCAGGTCAAATTTAAAAGAAACCTCTTTAACGTGGAAAGTTTGGACAAGAGATTTACTATGGCATTAGCAGATATAGGGTTGTTGTATCCTGTTCAACATGAGAGAGGTAATCAGTTAGCAGTGGAACAAGGAATTAACGGAAGATGTCTGTGAATCAATTCGCAGAATAACAAATACCTAAACAAATCTGTGATAGGACAGATTCAGAATCTAGTGAATCTGCAACCTTCTGAATTGTTCGTGATGTGATAGAACAACGCTCAACATTTAAACTATAAAGGGCTACAAAAAAAAAAAGGCTTATTAAGTAGAAGAAATAACAAAGTCTCTGCAACTTTAAATTTCAAAAAGAAACTAACTCCTTGTTCTAGTAGCATTACATTGAAAGATTATTGGCCACTTAATTGGCACATGATATCAGCACAATGCGGGGAGTACATTGCGCAGCATAGCTGTTTTAACGTTATCCAGAATTCCACCCAAAAACAAATAACTGTCTACACGAAAGACAAGGATAAGCAATTTACCTTTGCAACTTTTTAATATAGTAGAAAGATAAGATCCACATGCGTCAGTCAAACGGTTGCCAGAGATATTGAGCACTTCCAATCGAGCAAATAGCACAGGGCATTCACAGATCTGAGTCTCATGGGTAAATAAATTATGAATCAAATTGAAAAGTGTACGTCAAATCAATAGGTTTTAAAGAAATACACTACTAAAGCTGCAGCAAGGACTATAAACCCACAAAGAATGCTTTTCATGAGATGCTTAATAGACTCTTTGTCCAAAGTATCTACGATTCTTGCAATAATGAATTTGTCTAAAGAAAGTATTTGAAGTGAAGTTTTGTAGTAACGGCCTTAGTCCAGTCTATCTGTGATGCACCTGCATCTTATATGTGACCCAGATAACTTAAAATCCAAAGTAGAATTTTTTCTATTATTCGAAATGAGTGATAAGATGATAATCTAATTACTCATATACAAAAATTCTGCGATGTTTGTCAGTGAAATTAGTCTATATTCTCCAGGTGAATTTATAAACTTCATCTTCTCAACTCACTGCTATCTGGTTGGATTGGTTCAGAAAGACAACAGTTACATTGCAAGCATGTAAGAGTGCAAATGGTTACAGACCTGAAACAAAGCAGTTGGACCAAAGCGATTGCTGTGTAAATCCAAAATCAGACTGCCATATCTTTGACTCGATGATGTAAGAACCTGCTGAAGTTTCTCCACAGTCCCATTTCCTAAAGATATAAAGTTAACGCATAGCAAAAACATACCCCGGTAAATGGAAAAACCAAATTATTTGGAAGAAGAGGCTAACATGACTTGTGAAAGTAGGTATTATTTGAGAAATAAGCACAAGACATAGTTAGAGTTTTTGTATCCTTCAGAAGTAACGTACATTGGGGAAACAAAATGTACATGGGCAGCAAGTCAAAAATGTTCTTACCTAAGGAATTGTGAGAAATGTCTAAAACTGCAACTGTCTTGTGAGCTTGCAAGGCATTCAGTAAAGGTGTTATTGATACATCTTGCAATTCACAATCAGACACGACAACTTCGTCCTCTGAAACCTGGTAAGAAAATTAATAAACAAAACAAATCAAAACACACGACTTCCAATGTAGTGAAGTTAACAATTAATTTTAGGTTTTTAAAAAATCTAATAACCTTTCCTGCAGGAGTTCAAAGAATAAATAGCCAAAGGATATTGCTGCATCACTAAAAGGCAAATTAAACCTATAAACCCTACCTCTAAATTATATAACTTCTTAAGCAACTTCAGATTTGGGGGCTCAGATAGCTCCTTGCAGCAGTCAATGTAAATTTTCATCAAACGCTTTTGTACCCAACCTGAAAAGAGTAAATAGAGCATAAAGCTTTATCACAAACACTTAACATAGAAAAGTAAATAAGCTTTCAAAAGCAAATAAAAAGAACTACACAACAATATAAACCTGAGATAATACTTCAGAACAAATCGTTTCTTCTGCTTTTCTCAGAAGAGGGAGGAAGTTGTTTCATACAGGACAAGACAGCATGCAGACAAAAGCAGTATGAAGGGCACATACCATCAACAGAAACTTCGATCCAGCCTTTTCCCTTCAAGAAATCCTTAACTGTATCGATTTCCTCCAACGTATCAAGAGCTCTTCCACCACATTTCATGTGCTGAATGATGGGCAATAGACCTAATGAGCCACCATAATGCATCTTAGTAACCATCTATTCTTGCTAGTGTACTATCCAAACTTATTGGACAACAGGGATTGACGAGCTCATGCAACATGCATACTAAATGTCTTTTCTCAAAAGCAACAACATCAATATGCTAGGACATTAGCAAGAAATAACAATCCCTTGATCAATAAACACTGTCCAATGTCATTAATGATCGTGAAGTACCCAATAATGTTTTTCGTCTCCAACTATGAAGCATGGGTAGGGTTGGGTACCGGTACTTGACATGGTACTTCTACATGCATACTGGGCACATGAAATGTGTTCCCAATCTTTTTTCCCTTAATGTGTTGTACACTAAAAGGTACCAAGTACATACCAAAGCCATACTCGGTTCTTTAATACAAGTTAGCTTGATGAGACTTCTTGTTATGCTTATCATGCTTTTAGAATTAAGCTTTATTATGTAATTTGTTTACTTAATGAGATTAAATTCGTAGTTGCACCTTAGTTTTAGCCTTAAATTGTTGTTTGTACACTAGATATTTATTCAATTTAAGCCATTTAACTATTTTTTCACTTAATTTTTCTAATCGTTATGCATGATGATACCTTCAAAGTATAAGAATATTTTGTTAAGGACATTACACGACCATACCCGTCCCCCATATTTTGTACACTTTTCTGTATCGACGTACCTATATCGTACCAGTACCCTTCTAAGAAGCACGGACACGTCTACAGGCCTCGCCTATCCATGTCTGACACGTGTCGGTCACGGACACGATGCGACACTCTCCAGACACGTATTGGACATGCCTAAATACTTGTCCAATGTTTTTATTATATTTCTCTTCCTTAGACACATTGTGGATACTCTAGGCCATGTTGGAAACACTCTTCGAACGTGCTAAGGACTCATTAAAAGGTCTCCGACTTTTATAGGAAATGATAGCATACCTAATACACTTTACATTTGACGTGTCCATGTCCTAATTTTCAGAGAAATGACGTGTCTGTGTTGTGTCCATATCCATGTCGGTGCTTCTTAGGTACCCTTACGTGTGCTTCATAGGTTTTGATAACTTGCCTAATTTTTCTTTGGGCTATTTACGTGTAGGTACAAAAAATAAAAAGTAATTCCCACCAGGTCTCCTCCAATTAATAGAACACTAAAACCCTATAAAAGTGCCTAAACCCAAGGATACCCTATAAAAGTGCCTAACCCCTAGGGTACCCTTTGAAAATGCCTAAACCCTAAGGTACCCTATGAAAGTGCCTAAAATCGCTAAAACCCTATGATAGGAAAGTGCACCCTAAAACCCCTATGAAAGTGTCTAAACCTAAACCCTATGGCTCTATGAAAGCGCCTAAACTTAAACCCTAGGGTACCCTAAACCCTAGGGTATTCTAAACCATAAAACCCTAGGGTACCCTAAAACCCTAGGGTGTCCTAGGGTAGCACTTCCATTAATGGTAAATGTATTTTGTAAAAAGTGGACCTAGTGGTAATTAAGTATTTCATCTTACCTTAATGGGAATTAAGATATGGTTTTTCCGTACCTAGTTGTAAAAATCCCTTTTTTCTTTTAATCAGTTGACAATAAATAGCCATAATAAAAGTGCAAGTCAAATACGGCATGCACTACTGGTCCACTTTAATGGTCCTAATAACAAAAGATTTAGCTTCAGTTAATCACTAGAATTGTCTGAGAAAGGCATCTATGTGATTGTTATGATGGCAATATACGGGACTGCAATAACCACCATACTAGTGCTAATACAAACTAAAGAAATGCCTGAATCAAGCACCACAAATCACCTGCTGTTGTCAATTTGGGAATGTCTCATGTATGATGCACACTGCACACATATAGTAGACAAACATAATGAGACTATATTCAATTAAATATACACCCAAACCAAACCGAGCCTTACGTCCAAGTCAAGTGTGGTAGACTACATGAATACGTTTTCTCCATTGAGCTTTGTCAAGAACATCATGTCCTTTCGATGAAAAACCTAGGTTTTTCGAACTACCGCCTCTAAGTTCAATTTTGGGCTACCCTCCTCTTAGTGCTACTACCTAATCGTCGCCGTATCACTCATATTAAGTATTAACAACCGCATCTACCGATCTATGATAGACATCCTTAAACCACATTAATCTATTTTCTCTATCTTACGTCTGATGCTGCCCTACTATTCCGGGAAAGTTTTTGTTTCAATACGCTTACTATCGAACGTGTGTGTACATGTGTTCATGTTGCTTTCTGGAACATGTATGAATTGGTTTCCTTTATGGCTCAACAACTTTTTTGAGTTCTTTTCATTTATTATCGAATATTGCGTCTTATTTGTCCACAGTTTTGAGGAATACAAGAATTTATTTAAGCCTGGAGCATGACAAGAATGCTAAGAGAGACAATTATGCGCTTGCTTGTATGCTATGATTCTATGAAACATGGGTACTTTGAAAACTCATTCATATTCGTGCTCGTGCTCGTGCTCATAACATATCAGGTACTGGTACTGTGCATGGTACTTCTAATTTTGTTTTCTTCATGACTTTTGCTGTACCACAGAAGTACCCTAATATGTATCAAGCCATACCGAACACAGATGAAGCTAAGTGGATATGATTTCCTTTCTTTATGCTTGACAAGATAGTAGAATAAAAATTTGGGTCCGTATATTCTTATGTGTACCTTAAGTTTGGCTTTAAACTGGTATTTGATGTTGGATTTTTAATCACACAAGTCATTTACCAGTTGAAGTGTGATTATTACCTGTAATACATTGCTCTAAACTATATACTATTTAATTATGGTCATAACATAGCCATACTTGTACCCTATATTCCTTAGGTTTTCCACATCGACGTACCCGTACTCGTACGTTTACATGTGCTAATGTGCTTCTTAGCCTGGAAAGAATTATCTGGCTTCCTTTTCTTTCTTTTGCTTAGTTGCTGTCTTGCTGATCAAATGATGTTTTCCCACAAATTACTGGATTAACACCTGAATCTTAGAATATACCGCAACACGTCTAAACTTTCTAGACGTTGACAAGAACGTGCATGACGCTACTTTGATAGTTATATAGTGCCAACTGCCAAGGTTGTGACAAAAAAACAGACAAAGCAAATCCGAACACATAATATGTACCTACCCCTAGATCTTTTCTCCATTGGAAGTTGTAGATAATACAAGCATGCAACTTCAACCTTCATACACTCAATATTCAGCTTATCACCAACCATGCATGAGCTCAGCTCCACCTGAATGAAGTCCTCATCGATTTTGAATGTCAAATATTGCTGCAATTAACACAATTTGTGATGGTTATGAAACATGATGTCGATAGTAACAAGCAACCTACAATGGTACATAATCACCCTGGCAAGTTGGTGATGCACAAGTATTGCCAAATCGGTGGACAATATCATGAAAAGAAGCGTCTATTGCCACAATTCAATAAAACTCAGAGGAACTACCAGCAAAAACATCAGCTTTGGAACCTCAACCCATCAGATCAAGGCATGTGGGGTGAAAGAAAATACCAACAATTGATTGACCCCATATAACTTCACAACCCACACAATAAACTTAAATATCACGAAAACTACAAAATGAACAAAATAGAATCTGAAACAATGTAGCTTTATTTTGGAAGATGAAAGATATTTGGAATCTCCAAACCACAAAGCTGTAGTTACAAAGTCATTACAAGCAACCACCACCATTTTCCAACTTTTTGGTGTAATTTTTTTTACCAACTTTTTTCTCAATTTTGTGCTAACAATCTGAAAAATATTGTCCGGGGAAAAAGTTTTACATTAAAACAGAGCACAATTATATATCATCATACCAGGCCTCATGAAATGGAGAAACAAGGCAACAATGCTATGCAAGCTTCAAGATTATCTGAAGTTAGAAACTAACAACAGTGGTTGCATAATATTTACGCATGGCCTAAAAATCAGAATACTCACAGATGATTCATCAACACAAGCATACATATTGAGACTAGAAGTGTCATGCTTATGCAACGGGCTTTCGTTGACATCATGATAACACTTAGAACCGTTTGCATCAAAAGTGGAGCTTTTAACAGCTTCACTGGTGCTTAAAGTTCTAAACTCTTTGGCATCCTGAACAGCCACTTTAGTCCTGGATTTGTAGGAACAAGTGCTTTCTTCAACATTAGCAGGAGTGCAGGTACTCATAGCACATTTGGAGTTCACTAATAAGACATCCTGCCAAACCAAAAGAATAAAAAATCAGCCACCAACTTCTCCAGAAGAAAAGGAGAACCAAACTTGGTCGAGGAAATTTTCCACCTCAAATTCAAAAGCAGGACTAGCCAGATTATCGCCATTCTTAACTGCAGTCAATGGAAAAAATGACTCAGTACTCAATTTCTTAAGTACAAACCCTGATCAAAGAAGATAGTTGATAACCTCACATTCATCGGAAGTGGCAATGTATTCTTCCAGACCTTTCTGACGTCTTCGCCCTGGGCACTCTACCTCCTCGTACATTTCACCTTCATCATCCGAAAGGATTACACGAATACGTTTTCGACCAACTGTTTGCTGACTCTCAGTAAATCTTGGCATGCTCTCAGGCAAAGCTTGAGTTGGCTTTGTAGAGGTAACAGGCACACGAGTAGTTTTCTGCTTGGTCGGATTTTTACGGGAATGAAGAAGTGAAGTCAAAGGTAGGTCATCATTTAGCTCTTCCATTCTGCTCTGAGATTGTGACTTAGCAGAGTTGGTATTACTTGCCTCTTGGAAATAGCTCATATGAGACCCATTTGGTGATAGATCATCTCCTTCTGTTTCTGTTTCAGAGCAACAGTCCGACTCCATACTTTTTGCTTCAAACTCTCTACGTTTTGACAGCTTCAATCCATCAATTAGCAGTTGCAGCCTCCTAAACAGGCGGGAGCGTAATTAGTAAAGCTCAGCAATAAACATAGTCGTACCCAATTTCTTATTTCCATGTCTGAGGACAAACTACATGATTTCCAAGTTCAAAATAAGTAAGGATACTAAGTGTATTCATTCCCCAACTGACATTTTTAGAATACAGTTTCTCAGAACCAAAACTTAGTAAGTTCCCTAAATGGGTAAAATAACTTCAGTAACCAGATTTACCTGGCCTCTTCAACATTGTCAAATCTTATCATGTGGCTGTAGTGCATATTCTCCAGTGCAGATAACTGAACAGAAGGAAGGTTTGCTTGTAGAGCAATCCTGCCACAAAGCATTTACACTATGAGCAACCATAGAGTAATCCAATAGAATTAATTATCCAAAAGGTGGACAAGTATCAAGTATGCCACCACAAGGAAATTATTTCTGATTAAGTCACTCCATTATCTTTGTTTAATCACAAAATTTTCTATTTCTTGAAAATATAATTTTTCACCATAAGAACAGAAGTATGTCACCAATATTACTTCTCAATTTCCACGGAATACAAATAGTAGAAGAAAGAGGGAGCTAACATCATTAAAGTGCTTAGTATATAATTTAAGAACATATTTCTCATGCATTCTTTCATAAGAACGCTAATGTCTTTCACTACAACAAAAGCATTGAAACAACTCCTCCACTAAAGTTTTTGAGTCCTTTATCAACCATCCCAAAAGCTTAACTTGTTATGAAATGGGCCCAATAATGTAATCAAGTTGTCCAAATGGGAAACGAAGGAACAAATACAAACAGAGAGACTTAAATCCATGACCCTTCAGAAACCAAAACTCTGGTACCAAGCTAAGTCAATTAGTTTTTGGCTTTTTGCAAATGGGCCCAATAATCTGCATCAAGCTATCCAACAAAAGTGCTCCAAAGATTACAAGGGGGATGGCACACCAAACTCTAGGGGCCACTAAAAGGCATGTAGCTATCCAAAAGAGCCAAATTTCTATAGATATCCACATAACAAATGCAATGGAAAAGAATTTAGGGTCCAAGAAAGAGGATACTTACTCATAACCCTCTTTAAATGCGTTCAAAGCACCTGCGTGGTTACCATCAGAATCCAAAACATCACCAATATTGATCTTAGCTAATGCTTGCCCCTGAACCACGACCAGTCTATCACTTCATAATACATATCCACAAAGCACAACGAGAAAATAATAAAAGAAAGTTGGATATTCAATAACAGAGCATCAATGTTTGTGCAATGTCGCCTTTCAACTCAAGGCAGTTCCAAATTTAGATACACTTTGGATCGCAAGGTCATCAACAGACCCTTAATTAGGAAAATCTTGTTAGTAATCTCTTTATCCAGTTTTGTTACAAATAAAACAATTAAAAGGAATAGTAAATGGTATCTTCATATGACATACTTGCACATTACCTCGAAGTTGCCAATTGATTTGTGTGTCTCCCAACTTTTTTTGTACCATTTTAGCGCTTTGCTGAAGTTCCTAAGCCTCTGGTATGACTCCCCAATGACTAGAAATGAATCACCCAACTTTTCTTTGTCGCAGAGTTCACTTGCTACTCTTTTTTTCCTTTTGGCGAACTCCCGATGCTAAACACAGACATTTCCAGAAAATGACATATCCAAAATCCAATAATGCAAGAAAAAGTAAAGCAAAACATAATCTACGTCTATGCTTCTAAATGGCGGGGGGGGGGGGTGCTGCTTCGGTACAGGATTGCCCTACCCTTGTTCCAGTTATTGCTTCGGTACAGGATTGCCCTACCCTTGTTCCAGTTATTACCAACGTACATCGGTACAGGATTGCCCTACCCTTGTTCCAGTTATTACCAACGTACATCTTACCCCGAACCCATCCCAATCCCAAATTAATAAGGGGGGAATGGATAAGAAGATACTAAAAGTAGAGTTTAGAAGATTACCCACTCTAGTTTTGCAGTTGCCAACAATGCTATTATAAAGTATTCTAATAGCTAACCAATTACGCAAATCTAGACATGTGGCAAAGGCAAGAGCCAAGAAATTTGATAGTCAAAGCTCAGTAAGTATTAGAAAGATCTAAGTGGCGAGTAGTGATACGCTTAGAGGTACAATCAATACGTACTCTAAATGTATCTTATGTTTGGATAAATCTTCCGATACTATACGTATCTTATGATTCGGTTCATTTAGAGGTAAAACTGATATGCATCTCTCAATGTACTCTATGTATTAGTAAATATTCTTGCGACAGGCACACAATCCATGTTGCGATATGTGATACTTTTTCTTATTAGAACATCTTATATGATTGAAGGTGTGAAATTCTGTATAAATTATACATCATATTCTGCACAGCTAATTCTTTAACTAATACACTTGTCAACGAATCTTACACTGTCACTAACTGATACGTATCCCGAAACAATACATAAAAGGGAAAAATAGTGAACTACATAGAAGTACGAGCACCCTCTTTCCCTGTTATCTGTCGGTTTGGGACCCCAAAATAATAACACGTCCCATACCCTAACAGGTTTCAAATGTCTCCCCCATACCCTAACCCATACAATTTCTTCCCAATCACTCCAGTAGATATGGAGCACAGCAGGAAACCCGAATACCCACCCCATCAGCACCCTTGATATGTGACAGCAGCACAAAGAAGACAAATGTGTATCTTGTATTTGGAGCTAGCCGTATTATGTATATCATATTACTCGGAATTGGCAACATAGAGAGAGATAACACTATAACTGGCTTAGGAAAAATACTGAACTCTGCAAAGTGATTGAGAAACCATCAAATTACTAAAACTCTTAGGACTTCTGCCATGCTCCAAGACTTGAGAATCAAATTACTAAAACTCTTAGGACTTCTGCCATGCTCCAAGACTTGAAAATCAAATTACTTAAACTGATTTTGTATTCAGCAATCAGCATAGACATTTCAATGAGGTTGAAGTGTTGAACTATCGATGAATGTCAAGACAATGAAAAGAGGCTCTCTGCCAGCCAACTAGTAGCAGCGTACAACTGGCTCATGTTATTTCTGTCTTATGTATGAATATGACCTTGCAATTATTGGCATGGGAACTTCAGATAAAGGTGAAAGTTCAACATCTTATGAGTCTTAGTTTGCAAGGTGATCTACGTATGATGATTCCCATCAATATGTTTTAATCGTGATTTTGGAGGTGGAGATTTTCAAAAGAATCATCTAGCTGAGTGTCTTTTAATGTTCAACAAGATGGATGTGTCTGAAAATAATTTACTTTCACAAAAAAAATATTGTCAAATAGGATGGGCATTGCCTCCAATCTCCATACTATAGTATAGATACGATTGTTGAAACTCATTAAAAATATGGGACTTCTTACGCAAACGTGATTTCTATTATCAATCACTCACCTAAAGCCACATAACCACGGTTTTGTTTCCGGAGAGAGAGAGAGAGAGAGAGGGAGATTTTAGAAAGTAAAATGTCCAAAGTACTGTGTGTCTGATAGACATACAAACAAGTATTCTGCACCCACGTGTTTCCATAAGCTGAAAGTTCCAGTAATAGGAAATCAACCAACATAGACATGCAATTGTGGATGAAGCTTGCCGTTCGAAAACAAATAATTCTGCACGAAAAAGTAATTGGAAAGTAATCATATTTGTAGCCAAAATGAAAATAAAGGGATCAAAGACGTACTTTCAGCCATGCAAATATCATGCTTGATTTATCTATAAGACGATCAAGAGATGCATTTTGCTGCAGTAGGCATTTCCGTTCACTGTCTGTGCCTCTAGCCATGGGCATGTTTCTTATCAGCTTCTTGAAATTCTGTTCCTCTATCTTTAACTCATCCATTACCTTCCTTGCTTCTTTTACAGTTTCAATGTTCTGACGAATCTGATCAGCCAAAGCAGCCTCATCTTCCATGGACTTCGCCAGTTTAAGCGCCTTTTCATAGCAAAGAATTGCATCCTCACATTTCTGCACCCTGTAATGCAATTCACCGAGATTGATGTACCCTTTTGCCTCTCCTTGGATATGATCAATTCTGTTACAAATCATGATATCCTTTTCAATATGCTCTCGTGATTTATCCCACTTCCTGAGCTCCATGAAAACTTTTCCAAGGTTATGGTGGAGCCTACTACGGCCATCATCATCTTCAATTACCTCCTCTTCATCACAAATTTGTAGTCCTTTCATAAGAATTTTCTGGGCTTCATCCAAGTTATCAAGATCCATTTGGAGCATTCCAATGTTATTATGAGCATCAATATACTCCTTAAGAAAAGACGATTTACCAGATGGTGGGTTCCCCTTGAGATTTTCGGCGAGGTTCATGGAAGATATGAAATATTTCTTGGCATTTCTAACAGAATAGTGATCATCCTCAGATCTTAGAAACATTTCATGGTAAGTTCGACCAAGTTGGGTGCAGGCTCTTTGTTGCTCAATGGGGTCATTGTTGTCCTTAGCAAGCTCTAAATGCTTCTTCTGCCATCATTCAATAAAAGCATTGCAAGATAATTTATAAGAGAGAAATGCACTAAACAGAAAACTAAGGCATATAATATAAAAAAGGATATATGCCTCGAAATTTGGATAACGGGATATGAATCTGAAATGTGTATTAGGGCATTCACCTAACAGGCTAAGTAACTAACTATGCCCAAAATTCCCACGTTAAGCATGAAATATTCTATGATGCCTTGAAATTCACCTTACAAAAACAAAAGAGAAAAAGTCTAACCTACCATGGCCTTGTGTGACTGTGTCCTTAACACATGAGACTTAGATGAATCCGTTATTAGTAAGCATAGCCATACACAACATACAGATCCAATTCCATGCACATAGCAAATGATTAAAATGAAGAGCACCGTAAACCTATCTCCTAGAGATAGGCCTAATTTTTGCTCTGGTCCTTTAAGAATATATTCACATATCAATTAACTATTGAATTCATTTCAATGTGCTCTAAATGTTATCCCAATTTCTCGGTGCTGCTGAATTGGGAGTGGGTTCATGCTCCTAAACGACCCACGCAGGATATGGCTTGATATTAGGCAGCAATGTTGGAGAACGGCTTCTTGCCAATTAATGCCGTTGACCCTCACGGTTGGATTTGGCATGTAGCATTGGAGATGCTCTTAACACGCAAAATCAGACCCCCACTTTTGCCCATTTGTTCACTTCAGCACGGACTATTTTAGCTATTCCATTAGACATGCTCTAAAAAAGCACAAGCCATTGGAAGTTCAAAGCATGTCCAGTTTTGAATGAGGGCAAAACATGTCCAGTTGAACTCATAAAGAATTCGGTGTTTACGAGAGTTCTATCAAAACAATCATTGGACAACCTAGGGTTACTAAAACAATATTAATCTCTTACATTTTGCAACTACAACTTAATGCCAACTTGTTTCCACTAAACTAAAACATCCTCAAGATTTCATTTTCCCTCCAAATTCTATGTTGACCAACCCCTTTGAGTTAAATGGAATACCATCTGGTCCCTTTAGTTTAGTGGAAACAACTTGTCTATATGTTAAGTGAAACAGCTTGACAACTTTTAGTTTAGTGGAAACACCCCTAAGTGGATAAATTGCAAAACAAACATATATCGGAGTGTAATACAAACAAAAATATCCAATATCCGACTAGTGCCTGTGAAATTACATCTAGGGCTCTTTATGGTTGCTTACGACACACAAAGAGAACACACTGCATCATCCGTAATTCGACTTCAATCCTACCATTTCCCACTCTCCTGTTCTTCTTTTTTTTTGGATATGTAGGGTGTCTAGGGCCAATTTGCGTGCACCTTGGACTAATCCCTATAGCCCCTCACACAGCCGTTTCACACACCTAAGCGTGAGGATGAGGAGGCCGCAAGAGTTGTTGGCAACGTGATTTTAACCCAAGAACTTAGGATGGAGCAAACACCTAAGTCCCCACCCAAGACCATCAGACCAACGCCTTGGGGTTCTCCTCCTGATCCTTTCCTTCCCTAAACATTCTCATCAACCAAACAGGAAAAACAAACAGGAATGACACAGATTACCTGATAAATTAGGGCATTTTTGAAGTCCTCGAAACGGAGATAGACTTCGCCGAGCGATTGGCAAGTGGGAAGGAGCTGCTTTTCCGGGAGGTACTTGACGGAGACGTCGTAGTCGATTCGGAGCCATTTCAGGGCCTGAGCGTACTCTCCCCTGTTCTTGAATATGTCGCCAATCACGTTCGCCCACCTCGCCTCTTCCTGCCGGTTCCCTTCCTCGGCTGCACTCCGGTACGCCCGCTTTGCCGCGCTGAGGTGAGGGTCGTCTCCTCTAGGCATTGGTCCAAGTGGTGGTGGTGGTGGTGGTGGTAATTGAGAGCTAGGGTTTGGAGGGTTTGATGATTTGATGTTCTTTTTTTATTTTTTCGCGGCTTTTGTATTTGAGATTGGTTTCAAATGTCATATCCTAGTGCACATTTACTTTTCCCGCCAACTGCTTGATTGGCACACTATTGAGATACGGAGTAATTTTCTCCAAAGAGATAGTCGCTATGTTTGGTTCACAATTTTGGATTGAAAATTTTGAGTTAAAATGTAAAAATATGTGATTGAATGAGTTATTTGAAAAATAAGTGGG
>JAOTQK010000002.1:15681709-15692263 GCA_025642025.1 Rhododendron ferrugineum
GATCGGTCTCTACTTAGGCATTTTGAAAATATTGCGATTCTTCTTTTATTAATCAATTTTAGCCAATTAGGGCGGGGAAACAGTTAATCGGGGATTAAAACTGTTACACTTTGCAAGATGTGATCTAAAATGGCATGGATAGATAATGATAAGCACTAAATGGGATAAAACCCAACGCTGAGATCAGACATCAAAACCAGTGCCTTGGTATGGCTTTGGCAAACAAAATAGCCAACTTGCATGCATGGATCTATGTACATGCAGGCCGACCATCGCGCGACAGAGTCAGACCAGAGCGCGACGGTTGACGTTCCACAACAGGTTGATTTTTATCCCCTTCTGGGCTCTGGAAGGACCAGTGCACACCCAGGAGGCAAACCAAGCAGTTTAATATATAATGAAAGTAAAATAATATTATAAACAGAACAAATAAAATTCATGAACAAACCCCTAAACAGTGGGGGTATTTAAAGCAGTGGCCAAAGGCCAAGTTGCCCATGCAAGGGCAGCTACTGGAATCAGCCTGACCAGCGCGCGACACAGTGGCTATCATGCGCGATGGTCCTGACTGGATTTCCAGGAATTGCTTTGCATGCCTGGGCTCTGAAACAAGCTCAGAAGTAACCCAGGGGCATTCCAAATAAAACAGAAAGGCATGCGGGGTTAATGAATGAGTTTTATCATGCAAAATAGTTAGCCAGTTTTAAAACATGCTTCACAGTGATCTATAGTAATTAGAGAACAATAAAAGACAACAAAACCAAGAAACAACCAACATCCCATCCCCACGAGGACCATCGCGCGCTGATCATGACAAACGCGCGCGTGAGCCAGTCCATCACGCGCGGGAGTGTTAGTACATGATTTCTTGTAACTCTACTGACTTTAGGGTCAGAACTGGTATTGATTACCAGTCCTGGCCCTGCCAGCCCCCCCTCAGAGATCAAAAGAGTAAACAGAAAGGAGTTTATACCTTTACTTGAGAGTTTGAAAATAGCTTGCACAAGTAGGTAGTGGTGGCAAAATGAGCGTATGGAAGTGGATTAGATGAGAGGATATCAAGAGTATTAAGGGTTACATGCCCTTTTTTTACTTGATTTTTTGGTAACCTTGGACTTGGAAGGGTAATGGGGTATTTATAGGAGGTTAGAAGGAGGTGTAGTGCGTGGCAAACAAGGCATACAACCAGCCACATGGGCTGGTTGTGGTTGCTTGGTGGAGAAGGGTTGCCAAAAGTTGGTAGGAGTGGTTGTGAGGGGGTACGCCCCAAGCCTGCAAAACCCTGTTCAGTCGACGAAAACGGTGTTACACAGCCCAATAGACCCCTGATCATCACAAAATCCAGCTGGAAAAAGGTGAAAGGGACAGGTGTTGACCAGCGCGCGACAGTCTGGAACCAACGCGTGACGGTCAACAGTCAATACTTTGACTTTGACCAAAACCTGGCAACCTCTCCAACGCGCAGGGGAACCACATCAGCGCACGCTGGTCAAACCTGAGGTTAGGGTTTTGACTGAAGGTTTTGAGGTTCAAAAGGCTCAAAAGAGGTTCCAAACATTCCAAGCTCAATCCTATCCACTCTGAAGACTGTTTTCGATCTGAATCATCAACGGGGAAACAAGAAACCGACAAATAAACTAAACAATTGGGAGATCCAGATTGGGGTGTCTACACATCTCTTAGTGTTAGTCGATTCATAAAGGATACACCGTTCAAAAGAATTCCAAGGATTCTGGTAGCATCCGGTCATTATGAAACAGAGCCGTCTGTTAGTTGTAGAGTCTAGGAGGACATTGACGATGATGATGTGTGCATTTTCATTGTTTCAATTCTTTCAATAAACTGCTACAGGAACACTACTGAGCTCTCACTTACTTTACCGTCTAGCTGTGAGCCATTGCACCATCAAAGAAAGTTCCGAAAATAAGAGCCAAACCTGCTTGGGAACGTCCATCGGGTCCGTACAGAAGAAGACTTGCGAGGCTTGCTCCCTAGTCAATCACAACAGAAGCTCTGGCTGGTTCACCGTCAAGGGCAGATTCACCACCAACTACATCGCACGAGACACCTCTATCCTCCCCTTCTTCGACATCGTCAACAAAATCCACCAAAGCACTCATCATGGCTGATGCTCCTCCTCAGGATCAAGCTACTATACTCACAAACATCCAGCACAACATGGCAATTATGCAGCAAAGGGCCGATCAGGCTGAGGCTTCTATGGCCAACTTGCGTGCCTTGATAAATGAAAGACTCCCGGCAAAAGGCGAGGAAGAGAGAGCCAATCCCGAACTTGAAGTTCAAATTCCTCACCCTAAAGCGGCTGTTCTTAACCCTGAAATGGCTGCTCTGATTGCCAAGATAGCTAAGCTTGAAGAAGCTATTTCCAAGTCCGAAAATATTGGTGCTGGCGATCTGGACATGGACTGGCTTTGTCTCTTCTTAAATGCCAAGCTACCTGAAAGGTTCAAAATGTCGGATTTCACTAAGTTCGACGGATCCGGTGACCCGAAGACTGATCTGTTGGGCTATCATGGTGCTATGAAGCTGTTGGCAGTCGAAGAAGACACAATGGCCCAAGTGTTCTTGCAAACACTTTCTGGACCAGCTTTCCAATGGTTTCTATCTCTCGATGTCTCCAAAAGAAGAACTTGGGAGGATATTGGGTCAGCCTTTGTCACTCAATATAACTACAACTCTCAGCTCAAGATGACTACTGAGATTGGAGTCCACCCAAATGAATGCAAAGGAGTCCTTTGTTGATTTTATCAAAAGGTGGAGGAGCAATGCCACCCTAATGACTGATCGCCCGAGCGAAAGGGATCAAATCCGCATCATCTCCCGCAACCTGCAGCTTGACTATGCCAAGAACCTTGTGTTGGTTCAAGCAGTCAATTTCGAGACTTTCTTTGAGTCTGGTTTGGCCATCGAAGAAGCACTGCAAACTGGGGTCCTGCTAAGAAGCGATCTCTCTTCTACCTCAACTCAAAAGGCTAAACCCTGTGCTTACACAGGAAGCAGCACCACTTTGTTTGGTAGCAGCAACTACACCAATGCAGCCTCCAATGGAAAAAATGCCACCACTCAAAAATCCAATTGCGCCGCGGATGTCAACCAAGTCCAAGCTCCACAGAAAAATCAAAACCGAACCCAACCTCGAAACTTTGCCATCTTCGAGGCACCTCTTTCCTCTGTAATGAAAAAGTTAGTCAAGTCCGGCCATCTCAGGCGCTTGACTCCGACTCCACTTCCTCAAAATCCACCTCCTAGCCACAACCCCAACCTTTTCTGCACCTTCCACCAAATGCCCAACCATCACACCAATTCTTGTTATCGCCTTCGTCATGCGATTCAAGACTTGATAGACGATGGCACTGTTCAAACCCCACCTCCCCCAAAGCCTAATGTCATCTCCAACTCCATGCCTAAACACAACTCTGGCATGCAGATTAACCAGATATCCTTAAGCACCACTCAAACCAACCCAAGCTCCACTCAAAATAACCTAAGCTCCACCATATTCAACCCTAACCACTATATCATCCCAGAAAGTCACCCTAAGCTGATAGTAACCATCCCGTCCGAACTTGACGTCAACATGTTGGCAGTAGGTTGGAAAATGGAAGACAAGGCCGACGAATGGAAGGAGCTCTCCGAGGATTGGATCGAGCAGTACAACATGTGTTTCCTGCATACCCTCATATCAATCAAGTGTGGTTAGACCATTGGGAGGGCAAATGGAATGCGTCGCAAGCAGATCCTTTGGATGGCCTTTTCTTTGTTCTTGCTTTACCACCAACCAGAACTGGCCAATCCCAAGGAGGAGATTGAGGAGTATGTGGGGGACCCATAGCCCGATGCAGGACAAATAGCATTGGGTCTTAACCCTGATTTGGATCAAAGTGACGTCGACAAGCAATACTGGAGTTACTATGGAGAAGGGGAACCTGTTCCTAATGAGCGTCGCCCACTTGGAGCTATGCTCCCTCTAATAAATTCAATCTCACATGCTGTTGACGACCGTATTCATGAGTTCGACCCTTCTCTCAATATTGTCTCTGCGGAACAGTCACGTCCTATTGTTGCCACTCTCGATGACGATTGTAGCATCATGGTTCTGCAGGCTGCGTCGCCTGATGATCTTTGGGAGGTTGATGAGATCGTCGACGTTGGTAAGGCCTCACCACCTACTAATCTTTGGGATGTCGATACGATTGTCGATGTTAGTGTTGGTGACAAGGTTTGGACTGTCAACACGGCTTTGGTGGATGGAGGTCTTTGAGATGTTCCGTTTGTTACTAACCCAGGGATACCTTTCGAGGAAGTTGCCGCTTAAGACCCTACGTACTTTTTGGGAGGGATTGGTTATGGAAGATCTAGCAAGGGACTTAGCTCTAGGGCAGGATGCAACACCAACGGTGGCTTTGGTCAACAAAGGAAAACGCAAGTTAGGGGAAGTCCCTGCGGATCTGTGGGATAAGGCTGAGGATTTCAATGGTGCGTCTTCTCTGTGGGATGTTGCCAATGTTACGAGGAGTGGCCGAGTCTTCCAACCGGTTAATCTATAGGCCGGAAGCTCATCCAATCCTCCTATTCAAAGGCCCAATGTTCCTGTTGCTCAAAGGAGTGCTCCTCCTACCGTTCCTATAGTTCCAAGTGGCGCCCTGGAGGCCGATATTATCCAAAAGTAGCTCGAACGGATCTCCGCTGCAATCTCTGTTTGGGGTCTGATATGTTCTTCTCGGGAGCATCGTGAGAAGTTGTCTTCGACTCTCGCTCATCTCAAGGTGCCTACCGACATAACCCCTGAGGCCATGATTGCCCTCATACTGTCCCTTCTCTCTAAGCACTCTGCTACTTTCACCGAGAAAGATCTCCCTGTCGAAGGAGTTGCACACAACCGCCAGCTGCACATAACTGTTAAATATAGAGGACATTGGGTGCCGACTGTCCTTATTGATAATGGCTTCCCAATCAATGTTTGCCCTTTAAGGGTTGCTTACCGCTTGGGTCTCACCAAAAAGGATCTTGTGCCGTCTAACTTGGCAGTCAAGGCCTACGATAGCACGCGCCATGTGGTAGAAGGGATGCTAATGCTCAAACTCGACGCTGAGGGTTTTGAGATGGATGTTAAGTTTCACGTTGTCAACATCCCTGCTACCTTTAACCTGCTACTAGGCAGGCCGTGGCTTCACAGGGTAGACATCATGGCCGTGACCTCCACTCTTCACCGGAAGGTCATGTTGGGACTCACTTTTGGGACTTTGACTATTTGCGAGGACTCTGTTATCCGTCCACACATCGAAGATGGAGCAAAGATCTTGGGGATCATGCACGAGGAGGAGGATGCTGACTTTGGAGGTTTCTCCTTCGACACGTCTAGTTCGGTCCTTTCCATTTCCATGGATGATGACTTCATCATAAGCTCCGCTGCCCTCGGCATAATGAGGAGGATGTCTTACATGCCTGGCTTGTGAGTAGGGATAAACCAGCAAGGGATCGCTGAATTCCCTACCTTTCCATTTAATGATGGCCGCTTTGGTTTAGGATATGTTGCCCCTGCCAAAGATGCCAAAAAGGGGAAAGGTACGAGAAAACCTCAAATCCTTCAAGGTAACGCTGATAGTTACTTTGTACGTGAAGGAGGAGGCATCGCTTATGTGGGACAAGTCGAGCCATTTTGGGATCCAGAAACTCATGTCTGGCTGCCTGGTTTCGAGGTTTTCGCTGCTGACACTTGGTCTAATAGCGATGAGGAGCTGGACAAAGAGTAATTCAAGAAGAAGCTGGCACAGGTCAAGGAGAAGACTGACTAGCTGAGGACATTCGATCGAGGGAGCTTAGAGCTGCATTTCTCCCAAGTGGGTTTGGTTGAAGATGTTGAGGAGGCTAAAGTGCTGATGCTTGGGCCCGACACTCTTGAAGATCTTACCTCTCTCATTGTGGAAGCTAAGGGTGGTATTAAAAACTGCATCTTCACACCACGTCTAACTTGCATTGACGACATATTTGAATCTTACATAGAGTCAGTCGAGTCTAAGTCTAGCTCAGAGTCGGAGTTTGTGCCTCTCGGGCCTCCATGTTGTAGCTTTTACTTTGAGTTTGAGTCAACTGTACTTGGCAACCCTGAAGGGTTTTATGAAATGCATGAGCCTGCTTCTGATTACTTTGCTGACTTCTATATAAACTGTGTCGACCCTGACGATGAAAGAACATATTTTGACGGGAACATCCCTCTGCTGAATTGCGTTCCCTCATCGAAAGGGAAGACGAAAGGCATGCTCAGCCTCTAAAAGAAGAAGTAATTTCTATAAATTTGAAAGACAAGGATGACCCCCGTATGATGCAAATTGGTTCGACTTTGTCCTCGGAGGATCACACCACATTGGTCGACCTACTCAAGGAATTCTTCGAGGTTTTTTACATGGTCTCATAAGGATATGCCTGGCATTGATCCCGAAATAGTGGAGCATCGGATTCCCCTGCTACCTGGAGCTAAACCCATCAAGCAGAAGCTCCGTAGAATGAGGCCAGGCTGGGTATAGAAGATCAAGGAAGAAGTCACCAAGCAAATTGACGTGGGATTCTTGGTAGTCGTAGAGTAACCTAAGTGGGACACCAATATCGTGCGTATTCCTAAGAAAGATGGGAAGATCCGAGTCTGCGTCGATTTTAGGGACTTGAACAAAGCAAGCCTCAAAGACAATTTTCCTTTGCCACACATCGATGTGCTTGTGGACAAAATGGCGGGGCATGCTTTGCTTTCGTTTGTTGACGGATTCTCAGGATACAATCAAATTTTATTGGCACTGGAGGACTGGGAAAAGATAACGTTCGTCATTGAATGGGGTACTTACTGCTATGTGGTTATGCCATTTGGGCAAAAGAACGCTGGTTGCACTTTTCAACGGGCCCAAACAACCTTGTTTCATGACCTGATCCACAAGACAGTTGAAGTCTATTTCGATGACATAATTGTTAAGGCAAAGGAGCGGGAGAATTTCATTCCGGCACTTAGGCAGTTCTTCGAAAGGCTTCGAAAGTACCGAGTACATCTCAACCCGCAGAATTGCACGTTTGGGGTCACGACAGGCAAGATGTTGGGATTCCTGATCACTGCAAGAGGGATTGAGGTAGAACCGTCCAAGATCAAGGCGATTCTCGAGATGAAGCCACCACAGTCTGAAAAGGGAGCGTGAAGCTTTCTGGGAAAGGTTCAGTTCATAAGCAGATTCATTGCCAAGTTGACTTTGACTTGCGAGCCGATGTTTTGTCTACTCAAGAAGGATGTCCTGTTCAAATGGACAAACAAGTGCCAAGCCACTTTCGAATCTATTCAAGGGTATTTGCAGAACCCGCCAGTGTTGATGCCTCCTATACAGGGACAACCTTTAATCTTGTACTTGTCTGTCACCCCGTTGGCTATGGGATGTTTGCTAGCGCAAGAGGGAGATGCTGGAGTCGAGAAAGCTATCTACTATATGAGCAAGAAGATGGTGGGATGTGAGGAGCGCTATACTCCTTTGGAAAAGACGTGTTAGACGCTTGTTTGGGCCTCCAAAAAGATATGAGCAAGAAAATGGTGGGATGTGAGGAGTGCTATACTTCTTTGGAAAAGACGTGTTCGGTGCTTGTTTGGGCCTCCAAAAAGCTGAGGCACTACATGCTGGCTTATACAGTGAGACTGATTTCCCAGATGGATCCTCTTAAGTATCTATTTGAGAAACCTGCGCTTACTCAAAAGCTAACGCGTTGGTTGCTTTTGCTGGCAGAGTTTGATCTCCAATACGTCACGATGAAATTTGTAAAGGGACGTGCCGTGGCATAATTCTTGGCTGATCACCCGATTGATGGGCCAGAGGACGTAGATTTCACCTTCCCTGACGAGGAGGTTCTAACGGTGGTTGAAGAGGTTTGGACGCTCTACTTTGATGGGGCTGCTAACCAGAAAGGATTTGGGATTGGGGTGTTGTTGATTACACCTGTCGGTACTCATATTCTGATTGCTTTCAAGTTAAATTTCAATGTCACAAATAATCAAGCTGAGTATGAGGCTTGCAATGTTGGCATGGAGGCTACTATTGCACTTGGAGTCAAAAAGCTCGACGTCATTGGAGATTCCAACCTGGTAGTCTCTCAAGCCAATGGGTTTGGAAGGTTCGTGAGGAGAAACTGAAGCCTTATCACCAAGATTTGGAAGAACTGATTCCTCGCTTCAATAAGGTGACCTTCACCCATATTCCACGTTTGAAGAATCAGTTCGCCGATGCTTTGACAACTTTAGCTTCAATGATTGAACTTCCGACAGGCGTCAAGCTGCGACCAATCGTGATCGAACAAAGGGACTTACCCGCATATAAGTATGTCAACGCCATCGATGATGGCGGTGATGGCCTACCTTGGTACCATGACATATGGAATTTTGTTGAGCGTGGGGAGTTTCCCGTTAAGGCCACCAGGAAGGATCGAATTGCTTTACAAAATTAGCCGCCCAGTACATCATTTGTGGAGGGAAGCTGTATCGAAGGTCTCATTGTGGGATGCATAAGCTGTGTGTCAACGGCGTTGAGGCAGCAAGGTTAATGGAGGAGATTCACAAAGGAGTTTGCGGTCCTCATATGAGTGGTGTCATGCTGGCTAGGAAGATCCTAAGGCAGGGCTACTATTGGTCTAAAATGGAGTCACAATGCATCGACTATGTGCGACGGTGACACAAGTGTTAAATCCATGCCAACTTGCAGCATCTTCCTCTGTCTAATTTGTATGGCATGACTTTGCCCTGGCCTTTCTCTATTTGGGGCATCAACGTCATCGGCATGGTTAGACCATCCGCTTCAAATGGACACAAGTTCATACTAGTGGCGATAGACTACTTCACCAAATGGGTCGAGGCTGAATCTTACAAGACCCTGACAACCGTTCAAGTGGCCTAATTCATTCGAAAGAACATCATTTATCGATACAAAGTCCCACAGGCATTTGTGTCAGATAATGAGACTCATTTCAAGGGCAGGGTATTGGAAATCTTTAAGGAGTTCAAAATTTAGATCCATCATTCAACAGTCTATTGTCCACAAATATATGGAGCAGTTGAGGCCGCGAACAAGAACGTCGAGGTGATTATTAAGAAGACCGCTGAGTCTGCAAGGGACTGGTACGAGCAACTGCCTCTAGCACTTTGGGGGTATCGAACGTCGATCCGCATTTCAACTGGTGCAACTCCTTATTCCCTAGTCTATGGGATGGAAGCGGTACTTCCCATCGAGGTTGAGGTGCCATCATTGAGGGTCATGGCAAAATGTGGTCTCACAGAATCCGAATGGCTGAGTGGGAGGTTTGTTGAGCTGATGCTCTTTGATGAGAGAAGGCTCTACGCCTTGTATCATGTTCAAGGGTACCAATGAAGAATCGCTCGCGCATTCAACAAGAAAGTGAAGTCTAGGGACTTGGTAGAGGGGGATATGGTCACAAAAGAGATCCATGCTCCGGTATTTGATCCTCGCGGGAAGTTCCGGCCAAAGCGTTCTGGGCCTTATATTATCAAGACCATCCTATGTGGTGGTGTCGCTAAGCTCATCGATCTCGATGGCAATGAATTCAATACCTTGGTTAACTTGGATCAACTCAAGCGTTACTATCCCCGAGAGATGCTCGTTGGGCTGAAAACCACAAGGGTGGGCGGTTCCAAGCAAAAGTTAGAGCAAGCCTGCTAGACCGAAAACCTAAGGAGGTGGTTTAGGCAAAAATAAATAGCCAATAGTCGAAAGCTCACTAGACCGAAAACCTGAAAAGGCGGTATTAGTCAAAAGTTAAAGCATAAAATGAGAGGTAAAACACACGAGTGAACCTTGGCTTGAACTACGTTTTGACCTGATTCCTTGAAAAGGGATACGTAGGCAATCTTTCCTCGAGATTCGATCATAATCTATCAACTTGATCCATGGTTGACGTTTTGGTGTACATCAAAGGTCGAGAAAGGTCGGGAACAACACAAGCTCCATTGGAGGAATCAGAAGGGGGAAACCCTTCGTCTTTCAACTTTATTGCAAACTACTACTTCTATTACACAAGCTGAGCATAAAAGCCTTAAAATATTTTAAGCATGAAAAACAGAATAGAAATGCTTGCGAGACCTAACGGCTCACAGCTAATTCTAAGTACAGCAAAGTCAACTCTGGAGTCAGTCAATATTTGGGTAATTTACCTCTAGGTCCAGAAAATAGAAAGTAATTCCCACCAAGTCTCCTCTAATTAACGAAATACTAAAACCCTATGAAAGTTCCTAAAATCCTAAATATTGAAAGTGCCTAACCTCTAAGGCACCCTATGAAAGTGCCTAAACCTCAAGGTACGCTATAAAAGTGCCTAAAATCCTATGGTACCCAATGAAAGTGCCTAAACCGCTAAAACCCTATAATAGGAGTGGACACGGGGGGCTGCTGACAGCAGCGCGCTGTTGTGCCCAGATTTTGGGCCTACTCCGGTCTCGCTCCGATGATCGGAAACGTTCACTTTGTAGAGCTCGTCGAGTAGAACAACCATGCAAAAAATCAG
>JAOTQK010000002.1:15692363-15704404 GCA_025642025.1 Rhododendron ferrugineum
TCCAACTAGGACTTAACCTCCTATCAAATGCCTATAAAAGCGACGATAAAGCATCAGTAAAGGTACACACACAACCGAGAATAGAGAACTTGGATTCTACTACCATACACCAAACTCTTTACTGACTTAGGCATCGGAGGGTGGTTGGCACACCACCACACCGGTGACTTGAGCTTTTACTTTGTTTTGTAGATCAGGTCGAAGCTAGAGACGAAGCTGATTCATCATCCGTCAACACCCACTTTGTTCAAGGAACGAGTACAAGATGAGCAGAACTACAAGGTTCTTCAAGCTATATTTAACAAACTCAAGATCACCAAGGTTTTTTGTTGTTTACCCCTTAATTTCTCGCATTTGTACTTCTCAATTTATGCTTCTAGGGTTTTCTTAATTTCTTGCATTTGTACTTCTCAATTTATGCTTCTAGGGTTTAAAGCGTTGTTTGTTTGTAGAAAGAAAATGAAATTTAAATAATTTTGCCTGAATGTTGATTAATTTCTTGTTTTTTGGGGGGTAATTCATTGACTTTGTCTTGTGTTGGGGGTGCAGCACATTGAAGTTAACAAAGCTTGTGAAGGGAAGGCCCCTTGATAATCTCAAGTAATTTCCAATCTTAGTTTTTTTTTTGTTGTTGAAGTCTGCAATGCTCTTGATTTTTTTTCCCTCCCGTTTGGGAATTACTATTAACTTTCTTGTTTATTTAACTATAACTTTCTTGTTTGGGAAAAGGACTTTGCACATGAACTAGTGGTTACTCTTGTAATAGTTGTAGATGGTGACAATCCAAAGCTTAGATCCTAGAAAATGCTTACTGATGGCATCTAAAAAATAGTTAAGGAATTTTAACACATTTTTTGCTTATAATTAAACTATGAGTTCATTGAACTAAGAGCATCTTCAGAATCCAGCCCTTTCTCTTTTATTTGGATCCCTTCTCATCGGATACGCGTCTAAGGTGATTGTGAAAACTTCTGATCTTTTCTCCTTGTTGCTTGTGTCATTTAAGGTTCCCCTCGATTGCATAATTTGGTCAAATTTGATGGTGGATCTATACATTGCATTTGGATGTTTGAAATTGAAATAGGTGAAAGATTTGTCCAAAAGGAGGCAGCCATGGCTCATGCATCACATTGAAGTCGAGGACACGAAATAGATGTGTACTGAAACTCTTTTAAGCAATAGGTAAATTGGGCTTTTTTTGAGTTCCTTTTTTGGCTCTTTGTGGGTGAAATGAGAAATCTATTTACTCACAGGTTGCACATTCACTACCCTATCCACATACAGCCCTCAAGTTTGAATCCACATCACTATTTATGCATATATACACATTGCAGGTAATTGAAAGATTATAAACTCAAATGTATGTTTCTCTCATTCTCTTCCTTTGAGATTTTTTGTTTGTAATTAGAACTTGATTTTGGCTTTTAGATCCACATAAGAACCATGCCAAGCATTCTTTGCTAATAGGAAGAGCAAGTTAGTTTATTTCGTTTGTCATTCGAATAAATGATTGCAGTAGCTAGTGATATTGTTCTATTTGCATGGTCATAAAAGGTTGATATGTTTTGGTACAATAATTTCTCTTGGACTCTTCAGGTGGAATATGAAAGCATTCGAATTTCAAGGGGAGATTTTGTGGGCCAAAATTTCATTTTTGATGCATGTATGTATCTATCTTCCTTTGCATTTGTATATAAAGAGAAATGAGTTTCCTAATGTTTTGTGTTTAGGAAAAAGCCACAACAAGTGAAACTAGAATTGATCAAAAGACACATTTGATCAAAAGACACATTTGATTCTCACAATAAGTTTTCTTGTTACCTCACAATTAGTTAAGTTGCTAAAATTGCACTATTTACTTTCTGCAACAAATAAGCTAGCGGAGAATGAAGATTCAGATTTGGAGCATTTCGGCATTCATGTAAAGAGATCGTGTTTGGACGTGGTTTACGGTATGTACAAAAAACTAAGTTTACATTTTTTCTTATGTTCAAGTTTTGTGTCGATTTTGATGGTGAGTTCACTTCAAGTTTACTCAAGCTGGTTTCAATCTCCTTTCTTGTGCAGTTTAAACCTTCGATGATCTTCGTAGGAGCTGTTGACAGTGGCGAGAGCAAAATACTAGCTGATTTTGTTTTGCATAAGATGGTTACATCATCCGAATTTGATGGAATTTTTGCAATAGAACTTGATGTGGGTACAGGTAATGATATTTTTATGCAACTTACTATGGGCCTACGGCTTTTGAAAAATATACGATAATGATCTCTTTTCTATATTGCACAATATCACAAGGGACCAAGGGCGTAATTCTTGGCTTGCTCCTTATCCTAAAATATGTGTGTATTTTTCATCAAAATCCCCATCAATCTCGCAATTTTTCATTAAAATACCCGTCAATGAAACAATTTGGTTACTATCTATTTCAGATTTGTTGGCATGTTACTTGCACGTGTCGCTAAAGCATTCTTCTTGACAGGTAAATGTCTTTTTTTCCTGTCGGGTGTGTCTTTTGTGTAAGGCCTTTGCCAGGATCTTCTCTCTATGATTCTGCTGCTGTTGTGCTACCTTTCCTCTGCTCCTCCTGGAAGTGGAATATCTCTTTTGCTCAATTATTGAAGTTGGTTCTTCTACTCCTTTGGAACGCTTAACTTTAGGAGTTGCTTCTGTTGTCCTTATCCAATATTATGCCTTGGATTGCTGTCCTTGATACTGTTGCTGATTTAATCTTGTTTGATGATATATTTGGTTGGATCTGTTGCTGCTTGATGCTGAATATGTAAGGATCTGTGGCTGCTCTATCTTTGTTGCTGCAATGTTGCTGCACTATCTTTTATTGATGAAAATGATTCTGATTTCCTTGTTAGCTGCTATAATGTTGAACGCTTGTAAGCTTCTAGTGCTGCTTCATGATATTTTTGACTGGATGTTATGTGTTACAGCTGCTCCTTGATGTTCGCGCTTGGAATGTTTTGCTGTTGGGAAGCTGCTTAGGTTATGTCCATTGCTAGTCTCTGGAGTGCTGATAATGTGGTTTCTTCTACTGACTGATATCTTGGCCTTTGACCCCTTGTATCTTTTTGCTTCCAACACTTCATGTCTTTACCATGTTGCCTTATTTGGCTTGGATTTTATCCTGGATGTACCATTTGCCGAGTTTTAATAAATTTTGTCGATTTGTATGTGTGTATTTGTTATTTATTACTTATATGTTTGTTACGTTGAACGTGAGCAGATGTTAATGAATTATGAACATGTGAATATAATAGTAAATGGGTAAAATGGCATAAGTATTTTTTTATATATAAAAAAGGGACTATTCCCGGCATTTAATAAACGCGGGGATATTGGTTTTTTTTTTTATAAAAAAAAGACTAATCCCGACGTTTCGTAAACGCTAGGAGTTCCCTCACCTGCGGCGGTATCGATTCTTGTCGGAAAACTTTTCACGGTGTTTCATAAACGCTGGAAAAAAGTCGCGGTGTTCACGGAAAACGCCGGGATAAATGCCAGGAAGACTTTTACCGGCATTTATTTCACTTTTGCCGGCGTTTAAAAAATGCCGGGAAAGCCGTGATTTCGTAGTGAGGGTGAGTGGAATGCGGCACAAGAAGATCCCTTGGATTGTTCATGCTCTACCACCAACCTGAACCGGTCAATCCCAAGGGTGAGGCAGAAGAGTACGTTTGGGACCCACAACCCGATGCTGGGCAGTTAGCATGGGGTCTTAATCCCAATTTTGGTCAGTATGACACCGACAATGACATAGACGAGCAGTACTTGAGTTACTATGCCGAAGGGGAGCTTCTTCCCAATAGACGTCGCCAGCTTGGAGCCTTGCTCCCTCTAGTAGACTTGATCTCAAATGCTGTCGATGATCGAGTTCATGAGTTTGATCCCACACTCAATATTGTCTCCGTGGATCAGCAACGTCCATTTGTCACTGCTCCCAGCGATGATTGTGCTATCATGGTTCTACAGGCTGCACTGCCCGATGATCTTTGGGAGGTTGATGAAATTGTCAATGTTGGCAGGGCCTCACCAACTGCTAACCTTTGGGATGTAGACACAGTTGTCGATGTTGCCATTGGCGACGAAGTGTGGACAGTTAGCTCAGCCTTGGTCGATGGAGGTCTCTGGGCCGTTCCGGTCGTTACTAATCCAGGATTGCCTTTCGAGGAAGCGACTGCTCAGGATCCTGCTTTTTGGGAGGGTTTGGTCATGGAAGATTTGGAAAGGAATTCAGCTCTGGGACAAGATGCGTCAGCAACGGTAGCTTCAATCGATAAGGGAAAGCGCAAGTTGGGAGAAGTTCTTGCGGATCTTTGGGATAGAGTCGATGGTGCCAAAGATTTGTCTTCTATATGGGACGTCGCCAATGTAACGAGGAGAGGCCGAGTCTGTCAGCCATCTAATCTTCAGGCAGGACGCTCGTCCAATCCTCCAACTTTAAGGCCCCATACTCTTGCCGCTCAAAGGAATATTCCAGTAGTTCCAAGTGGTGTTCCGGAGGCCGATGTCATTCAGAAGCAACTCGAGCGAATCCCTGCAACAGTCTCTATTTGGGGTCTGATATCTTCTTCAAAGGAGCATCGTGAAAAGCTGTCTTCGGCTCTTGCTCGTCTCAAAGTGCCAACCGACATAACCCCCGAGGCTATGATCACCCTCATACTACCATTGCTCTCCAAGCAGTCTGTTACTTTCACTGAGAGGGATCTCCCTATTGAAGGCACTGCACATAACCATCCGCTGCACATCACTGTTAAGTGTAGGGGACATTGGGTGCCGACGGTTCTCATTGATAACGGCTGTGCAATCAATGTTTGCCCTTTGAGGGTTGCTTATCGTTTGGGTCTCACCAAAAAGGATCTGGTGTCGTCTAACTTGGCAATCAAGGCCTATGACAGCATTCACCGTGTGGTGGAGGGGACCTTAATGCTCAAGCTCAATGCTGAGGGCTTTGAGAGTGATGTTGAATTTCATGTTGTTGACATCCTTGCTACCTTTAACCTGTTGTTGGGCAGGCCTTGGCTTCACAGGGCAGACATCATGGCCATGCCATCTACTCTGCATCAGAAGGTCATGCTGGGAATCCCCTCTGGAACTTTGACAATCTGTGGGGACTCTGGAATCCATCCGCACACTGAAGATGGAGCACTGATCTTGGGAATCATGAACGGGGAGCAGGACGCTGACTTTGGAGGTTTCTCTTTCGACACGTCTGGTTCAGTTCTTGCCATTACTATGGATGATGACTTCATCGTAAGCCCTGCTGCCCTCGAAATAATGAGGAGGATGTCTTACATGCCTGGCTTGGGGCTCGGAATTAACCAACAAGGGATCGCTAAATTCCCTATCTTTCATTTCACCGAAGGCCGCTTTGGTTTGGGATATGTTCCCCCTGCCAAAGATACCAAGAAGAGGAAAGGTACAGGAAAGCCTCAAACCCTTCAAGGTAACAAGGACAGTTACTTTGTACATGAAGGAGGAGGCACTCCTTATATGGGACAGGTCAAGCCGTTTTGGGATCCAAAATCTCGTACTTGGCTGCCTGGTTTTGAGGTCTTTGCTGTTGATACCTGGTCTGATAGCGAGGGTGAAGAACTAGCTAAGGAAGCATTCAAGAAACAGCTGACTCAAATCAAGGAGAAGACTAATTGGCTGAAGACGTTCGATCAGGGGAGCTTGGCGCTGTTGTTCTCCCAAGTAGGTTTGGTTGGCGATGCTGAGGAGGCTGAAGTGCAAATGCTTGGGCCTGATACTCTTGAAGATCCTACCTCTCTCATCGTGGAGGCCAAGGGTAGTATTGAAAACTGCATCTTCACTCCGCGTCTAACTTGCATTGATGATTCGTCTAAGTCTGACACAGAGTCGGTCAAGTCTAAGTTTAGGTCAAAGTCGGAGTTTGTGCCTCTTGGCCCTCCACGTCATAGCTTTTACTTTGAGTTTGAGTCGGTTGTACTTGGCTACCCAGAAGGGTTTTATGAAATGCACGATTCTGCTTTCGACTACTTTGCTTACTTCTATATAAACTGTGTCGACCCCGACGATGAAGGAACAAATTTTGAAGGGAACATCCCTACTGAATTGTGTTCCCTCATCGAAAGGGAGGACGAAAGGCATGCTCAGCCTCTAAAAGAAGAAGTAATCTCTGTAAATTTGAAAGACGAGGATGACCTCCGTATAATGCAAATTGGTTCAACTTTGTCCCTGGAGGATCGCGCCGCATTGATCTACTTACTCAAGGAATTCTTCGAGGTCTTCGCATGGTCCCACAAGGATATGCCGGGAATTGATCCCGAGATAGTACAGCATCGGATCCCTTTTGAGGCCTGGGGCTATACCTGTCAAACAGAAGCTTAGTAGAATGAGGCCGGACTGGGTTCAGAAGATCAAGGAAGAAGTCACCAAGCAGATTGATGTTGGTGTCTTGAGGGTTGCAGAATACCCAAAATGGGTCGTAAATATTGTGCTTGTTCCTAAAAAGGATGGGAGGATCCGAGTCTGTGTCGATTTCAAGGACTTGAACAAAGCAAGCCCCAAATACAATTTTCCCTTACCACACATCGATGTGCTTGTGGACAATACGGCGGGGCATGCTTTGCTGTCGTTTGTCGATGGATTCTTTGGATACAACCAGATCTTCTTGGCACCGGAGGACCAGGAGAAGACAATGTTCGTCAATGAATGGGGCACCTACTACTATGTGATGATGTCGTTTGGGTTACATAATGCTGGTTGCACCTTTCAACGGGCCCAAACCACCTTGTTACATGACTTTATCCACAAGACGGTTGAGGTCTATGTCGACAGTATGATTGTGAAGGTGAAGGAACGAGAGGATTTCCTCCCAGCACTCAGGCAATTTCTCGAAAGGCTTCGCAAGTATAAAATGCGTCTCAACCCGCAGAAGTGTACATTTGGGGTCACGGCAGGCAAGATGTTGGGATTCCTAATCACTGCGAGAGGGATTGAGGTAGATCCGTCCAAGATCAAGGCAATTCTCGAGATGAAGCCACCACGGTCCGAAAAGGGAGTGCAGAGCTTTCTAGGAAAGGTTCAATTTATAAGCAGGTTCATTGCCAAGTTGACTTTGACTTGCGAGCCAATGTTTCGTCTACTCAAGAAGAGTATCCCATTCGAATGGACAAACCTGTGTCAAGCAGCTTTTGAATCTATTCTAGGGTACCTGCGAAACCCACCGGTGCTGATGCCTCCTACACCCGGTCAACCTTTAATCTTGTACCTATCTGTCACCTCGTCAGCTATGGGATGTTTGCTAGCGCAAGAAGGAGATTCTGGAGTCAAGAAAGCTATCTACTATCTGAGCAAGAAGATGGTGGGAAGTGAGGAACGCTATACTCCCTTGGAAAAGACGTGTTGGGTGCTTGTCTGGGCCTCCAAAAAGTTGAGGCACTACATGTTGGCTTATTCTGTGAGACTGATTTCTCGGATGGATCCTATCAAGTATTTATTCGAGAAACCTGCGCTTACTCATAAGCTAGCACGTTGGTTGCTTTTGCTGGCGGAATTCGATCTCTAATACGTCACAAGGAAATCTGTGAAGGGCTGTGCTGTAGTAGAGTTTTTGACCGATCACCCGATTGATGGGCCCGAGGATGTAGATTTCACTTTCCCAGACGAGGATGTGCTAACGGTGGTCGAGGAGGTTTGGACGCTCTATTTTGATGGGGCAGCTAACTAGAAAAGATTTGGGATTGGGGTGTTGTTGATAACGCCTACTGGTGCTCATATTCCGCTTGCTTTCAAGTTAAATTTCAATGTTACGAATAATCAAGCTGAGTATGAGGCCTATATAATCGGAATGGAGGCTACTATTGCTCTTGGAGTCGAAAAACTCAAGGTTATTAGGGATTCAAACCTGGTGGTTTCTCAGGCCAATAGAGATTGGAAGGTTCGTGAGGAAAAGCTGATGCCTTATCACCAAGATTTGGAAGAACTGATTCCTCGCTTCAATAAGGTGACTTTCACCCACATTCCACGCTTGAAGAATCAGTTTGCCGATGCTTTGGCGACTTTGGCTTTAATGATTGAACTTCCAACTGGTGTTAAGCTACGGCCAATCGTGATTGAACAGAGGGACTTGCCCGCATATGAATACGTCAACGCCATCGATGATGGCCTGCCCTGGTACCATGACATATGGAACTTTGTGGAGCATGGGGAGTTCCCTGCTGAGGCTACTAGAAAGGATCAAATTGCTTTGCAAAGGTTAGCCGCCCAGTACATCATTTATGGAGGGAAACTGTATCAAAGGTCTCATTGTGGAATGCACAAGTTGTGTGTCAACGGTGCTGAGGCAACGAGAATAATGTAGGAGATTCACAAAGGAGTCTACGAGCCTCACATGAGTGGTGTCATGCTCGCTAGGAAAATCCTAAGGCAGGGCTACTACTGGTCTACTATGGAGTCTCAGTGCATCGACTACGTGCGGCGCTGTTACAAGTGTCAGATTCATGCCAATTTGCAACATCTCACTCTGTCTAATTTGTAAGGCATGACGTCACCATGGCCTTTCTCAGTTTTGGGCATCGATGTTATTGGCATGATTCGTCCTTCTGCTTCAAATGGCCACAAGTTCATACTAGTGGCGATAGATTACTTCACCAAATGGGTCGAGGCTGAGTCTTACAAAACCATGACGACTGTTCAGGTCGCTCAATTCATTCGAAAGAATATCATCTATCGATACAGTGTCCCGCAGGCATTTGTATCTGATAATGGATCTCATTTCAAAGGCAGGGTTTTGGATCTCTTCGAGGAGATCAAAATTGAAATACATCGCTCAATAAAAAAATCGTCCACAAACGAATGGAGCAGTCGAGGCCGCGAATAAGAATGTCGAAGTGATAATCAAAAAGACTACTGAGTCTGCAAGGGACTGGCACGAACAACTGCCTCTAGCACTTTGGGGGTTCCAAACGTCGATCCACACTTCAATCAACTCCGCTTTCCTTGGTCTATGGGATGGAGGCAGTGCTTCCCATCGAGCTTGAGGTTTTGTCTTTGAGGATCATGGCAGAGAGTGGTCTCAAGGAATCAGAATGGTTAAGTGGAAGGTTTGTTGAGTTGATGCTATTTGATGAGAGAAGGCTCCATGCTTTGTATCATGTTCAAGGGTATCAACGATGAATCACTCTCTCATTCAACAAGAAAGTAAGTCCATGGACTTGGTCGAAGGGGACATGGTTACAAAGGAAATCTGTGCTCCAATGTTTGATCCTCGCGGAAAGTTCGGACGAAGCGTTCTGGGCCGTACATAATCAAGACCATCCTATCTAGGGGTGCTACTAAGCTCATCGACCTCGACGGCAATGAATTCAACACCTTGGTCAACCTGGATCAACTCAAGCGTTACTATCCCTGAGAGATGCTCGTTGGGCCGAAAACCACAAGGGTGGACTGTTCCAAGCAAAAGTTAGAGCAGCCTGCTAGACCGAAAACCTAAGGAGGCGGTCTAGGCAAAAATAAATAGGCATTAATCAAAAAGCTCGCTTGGCCGAAAACCTGAAAAGGCGATACTAGGCAAGAAAGCTGAGGAAGGCTAGTTGCCGCTGCATAGCTACTCCTCTCCCTCGAGCGAGCTGTCTCTCCTCTCGGTCTCGAGCTCTGGCCTTGTCTCTCCAGGCCCGACTCCAAAGCCTTCCCTACAACGGCCTGGTGTGTTATCACCCCAAGTGACCCCGCCAAGTGCTGCCTTTGGTAGATGGTATAGTCACGCTCTAGCCTCAGAAAGGCTGAAAGGTCTGCCGGGACAGTAAATCGTTGCAGCTCAACGACTGTGTACCTGCTTGTGTGCGAGGCATGAGGCCGAAGTGGTCCAGGGATCTGGAACTCGGACAAGCCAAGTGACTGTTGCGTCACCCAGTCGCCCAAGTACCACTGCCACCCGAAGGCCGACTCCAGCAGCACTCGGCTCGCTATCACCACTCTGCTCCTAGCCACATACTCTGGCTCAAGCACCACACTGCTCCAAGGGTCCCACTCCACCTGCAACACATTCAAAAAGCCAAGATAAAGTGCATCAGTGACAACATTAAAGCGTCTTTTAAGGTGTAATCAAATAGCGAAATTGATTTTTACCTGGGTGCTCGACAGCTCGTCGAGGTAGACTCTGAAGGCCAGGAGGCTCCCCTTAGACTTCTTCTTGCCTCTGTGCAGCGGCCCCCAAATCATGGCACGAGGGAGGGTCCTCATGTCTGGGCACTTGTTCTCTGAAGGGTACATCTTCAGCACCTCATAAGCCCACAGCTGTAGGGTTTTCAAACAATCAAGGCATCAGAATACAGTTTATGCAGTTCAAGGATACAACTACGAAATGAAAAGTACAAGTGTGAATTGAAAATAGGATCGGGTTCATACCTCCCATATCCTCCAATAGCCAGCTACCGCCTTCTTTTCCCAAGTGAACTCCCCCATGATGTCGTAGCACGCCCCTAGAGCTGCTCCTCCCCAGTCGTACCGAGAGGCCGTGCATGCGTAGGTCACGAAGGGCTAGCAAGTAGGACAAGTGCACCATCACATGCTTGTTTGGGTACAACGTAGCCCCAAACAAGTACAACAGATAGGCCCTCGCCATCTGCTCTTCCTCCTACTCCGTGGTCCGTATCCCTCTCAAGTGTCCCCTGAATTGCTCATACCTGACCATTTATTCTCCTCGCTAGGGCGCACGTGAACCACCTCAGAGCAGCTTCATCCTTGTGAATCCCTGAGTCAAACGGGATTAGCTCGCCTCCTACTCTCAGTCTCGTGATGGCCGCAAAGTCCGTTGGGGTCACAGTCATTTCCCATATTGGAAAATGAAAGGTGTTGGATGTGTTATGCTACCTCTCAGCCAGAGCAGTCAATACAGAGTGGTCGTTCTTCGCCGGTGTTAGTGTAAGGATGAATAGGCCAAACCCAGCAGCGTCCACCAACTGTTGGACCTGCTCGGGCAGCCCCTTGTATAGCTCTAATGAGCTCGCTGCACCGCCATGCCCCCTCGAGCTGGCCACTCTCCTCTGTTCAAATCAACAACAGCCAAGACAAAAGTAATGCATCAGTACATGTATAACTCAAGTTCAAAAAGCAATAAGTTCAAGCTACCAAGGCATATTATCAGTCGAATCAGTTATAGGGCATAATATCAGTCGAAACAATTATCCAAGGCATACTATCATTCGAATCAGCTACAGGGCATACTATCAGTCGAATCAAATACCATGGCATCATATCAGTCGATTCCGATACCAGGGCATCCTATCAGTCGATTCAAATTCTAAAATCAAGGTCGAGGCATTCTACTGTCGAATCAGGTTCTAAAGCATTCTGCAACAATCATTCCAAGGGAATTTTTATCAGTCAAGTTATCAGGGGCATTATAAGTCAAGTTCAACAGTTCAAGTGATATGAATTACAAGCTAGTTAGTTCATAAATAAAACATATGAAGATACAAACAGTACAAAATGGAAGCTGAAGCAAGTTTGAAGGGTATACTTGCTCCCAAGTCAGTGCCAAGTGCTCTGCGGGATCCCTCAACACAAGCTCGGGGTCATATTCCTCTCGTCGAGGCACGTAACTGTCATCCCCTGCCGGGATGAAGACGTGCGGCTCTGGCGGTGTATATGTCTCCGCAGCAAAGTCAGGGCGGGTTGCCTGCAGTCTAGTCCTCGCCAACTCCACTACCGACTCTCGCATCCACGCCGCCTCCTCCTGGGCCCTCTCGGCTGCCTCGCTCTCTCTCACCAACTCCTCGGCCTCTCGCCTTAGCCGCTCTTCCTCCTCGGCTAGCCCAATCTGCCTCAACCTCTTCTCGCGGGCAGCCAACACCGCCGCTGTCACGCCCTCGACTTTCAACATAAATAAATAACCTTTTCGATAAATAATCCACACATACGGCTAATAATACCCAAAAAGAGCTTTCCCTCCTGGTTAATTACAAAGAAGCTTCCCAAGTTTCATATATTACAACATTGGCACATCGGCCACCAAAATAAGCTTAAGTGCTAATACGAACAAATTGATAACTTTAAACCGTTCA
>JAOTQK010000002.1:15888884-15902871 GCA_025642025.1 Rhododendron ferrugineum
ACTCGACCGGCGACGTCGGGTTCGGATAAAAATTATACCGAAACACAAAAATCATTAGAGTCTACAGACACGATATAAGGTGAGTTCCGAACTACCTCTCGTCCGGCGAAACGGTTTACAGAGTGATTTTGGCGGCGGATATGGAGCTCGGCTGGAGGAGGTGGGTCCGGTGGTGGGTGGTGGCTGCTACGGAGGAGGAGGAGCCGAGGGAGGTGGGGTAGTTCTCGGGTGGGGTGCGGCAGTGGTGGTGGAGGGCGGTGCCGTGGAGAGGTGGTTTCGGCTGGCTGGGTGCTGGGTCCGGCGGTGATGGCGTGGGAGGGTGTTCCGTGTTCGGTGGTGAGGAGAAGGAGGAGTGGCGGCCGGAGGTAGTGAGGAGGAAATGGAATCTGGCTCTCTCACTCTCTCTCTCTCTCTCTCTCTCTCTGTGCCGAAGTGGGTGTTGGCTGGGAACCAGGGAAATGAAATGGAAAGGATACTTAAATGGGTTTAGAGTTTTTGCCTAAGGGGTATTAACATGTTGGTAATTATGTGGTGTCACATTGTGAGGGAATTGGGGAGTAAAAGGTGGTATTTGGTTCCCCTTCTTTTTTTTTTACTCAGCCGAAATGTAAGAGATGGGGAAAAGTAGGGTTGGTCTGGAGCAACACACGCACACACTCGAACAATTTCTCGCCGGACACGAACACACACAACAAATTACAGAATAAAGTTTTGTATGACGGCATAAATAATTTTTCGAGAAAAAAAAATATTTTTGCTTTTATAATAATAATAATTATTGTATATATATTTTAAAAAATATCGGGTCTTTACACGTCGGCCCAATCCTCTGGAGAGTTTCCACGGAGTCACACCACAACACTTGAATCCACTATACATTGAATGACCCTATATCCACTTAGAAGCCTCAACTCAACTCACTCTTGGTTTTCTATCTCTCTGCCTCACCCTCTCACTCATCTTGTTTTCCACACCCCAAACGAGGGGAATACTACTGAATTTATAAGCCAAGAGAACCAATTTGCCCGTTGCAAATTGGTGATATGGTACACAACCAAAGGGCTCCTTTAATGCTCTGTTTTGCTGCACCTGCAGCTGATAACCCCGCCCTTCTAGAAGCCTTTTCTCTCATTGTGAGCCAAACGGCCCAAACTTCACAGTAAGAACAAATGAAGACACACAATTAAGGTCATATTTCGATATGCTTGGGTTCGTAAAAAGTGAAACATGATTTTAGTGATCATATATGGGATTTAAGGAATTCTGACACTCCTATAATGTTTATGAAAGTTGATAAAAAATTTCAAAAACAAAATTAAGAATAGGTTTCCATTTTTACCTTTGAAACCGTCAAACAGAGTGCAGTATGTGACGAGTTGTTTGATATGAATTTTTAAGAGAGTTTCGTGGGTGACGAATTGAGAGAGATAAGTTTATTGGAGACCAACTACCATATATGCACGGAGAGAGAGGGAAAAAGGTTTGATGCCCCAAGAGAACAAACCCTGATGACCTAGACTCCACCTCAAAAAATGGAAAAAGATGTCTGGTTGGTGATAGCAAGTCACCAAAATGACGTGTTATCACGGAGAAAACTATTTACTTAGTGGGCAGTAATTGACTCTCCAAGATTACTTAAGGTAGTGACCCGAACGCTTGAGTTATAAAAATATATATTATTGTATGCACCCGAACACTTGAGTTATAAAAAAAAAATATTTACACAATAATATGCACACCACAATGATGCGTAGTCTCATTAATTATTTTTTCATAAATTAATGTTATTCAATCATAAAAATAAATTAATGTTATTCAATCATAAAAAGGAAGAGAGAGAGAGACGGTTCCTATAGTGGGCCGAATAGTTTGGTCCAAATAGGCACAACAGCTCAATAGCCTTACCAGGCTCAACTACTTGGCCAAATCATATCTAGAGATCCCTGTACTTTATATAGAGCTCTAAGACTTGCCCTCCAAGTAGGCACGTACTCAGCATGTGCGATAACTGCTTTGGCTGATGTCATACATGATGTAAGGAGCGAGTCGGTCAAGTGCATGTGGGTGAGCTGCCTTCCGTAAATTATGCGGGTCACACCGTTGAAATGCGGTAAGATGGTTACCAAGTAATATTGTTCAGATCTGGATGACCGGATCCGTTTCTTCAGGTCAAGATAACATCGCGCCTCATTAACCGATCGACCCATGGGATAAGGTACGCCGTTCACTCTATTCTAAACCCTTCCTTGCATCTCCTCCTCCTCCAGTCACTTACTTTACCATCGGAGTGTCATCCCGATCACCTCCGACCGGTTAGGCGCTAACGATGGGTGTTCACTGTGTAGGTGAGAAAAAGAAGCTTCACCTGAGGCCGAGCAAAAAAAAAAAGAAGCTTCACCTGAGCTGAGATTCGAATACGAACGAGAACCTAACCAGAACATACTCGGGCTATTTCAATTCACCACAGTTCTCCCAGGGGCATCCACCAGATAGACTTGTACATCAAACCATTGGAAGGAGTCAAGGAAACACAAAGCTTTCAGCCTAACCCAATGAACAAGTGCCACATGAGCTATTTTATAAAGTATTGTGCAAAAGAGGCAAAATATTACTGTATGTCAATAGCTAGCCTATATCTATATCTCGTTCGCTTTCCTCTTTGTGCAAAGTATCTTGGCATGCTGTTCCGAACAACATTTGTACTTTTGCTTTGATCGGCAATCCAACCTAGGAGCTGGTTTAGCATAAATGAAGTAAACAACAGAAACCAAAAACTCCCCATCAGCAGAGCCAATTCCCAGATTTCCACCATTCAGATACCATCTAGACACCACTCTTTATTTTTGCAACGATCTTGGGTAGCAAACCCATATAACTGAAGAAAATCCTTTCAAATGACAATATATATATCCTGTGGTGAAGAACGACTCATAGATGTCACACTCTCGATTTTAAATGTACATTTTAATAATTATCCATAAAAAGAATCCTTTCAAATACGATCCATAATACCCAAAGAGTTAGCTACCCCATCAAAAGTTTTCAAAAGTTCACTTATAAGGGCATAACGGCCCAATATTAACACTAAATCCAGAAGGGGAAAAATAAGGTCAAGTGTTTACAGTTATCATCATAAAACCAATATGATTAAAATTATAGTTACATCTCCAAAATATGAGGTACAAAGGATGTCAAAATAATTCTCCACCAATCGCTTTCAAAAGTTTGTCCACACGTGTGTCAAGCACTCCAAGCTACTGCCTCTCGTTCGTACCTAAAAAAGTTTTTTTTTTTTTTAAGAACGTTTTGACTAAAGATAGAACTTACACTACTATTCTTAGTTTAGAATTCTACTTCACTCACACCAACACTCTCACCTACACATGTGCACGCTCTCATATCTATCTTTAAAATCACATGTTAGTATCTATCGTATCCTCCATTGTGTCCCCTTTATCATATTTTCACATCAACATATCATGATTCGACCTACAGGCACCTACACACGCCATATCTTCTAGTCCCAAGTCAACACCCACTCAAGATTTCTTTTCATTAAATTTTCCTTCATAAGTATACCATGCAAATATCCTTTATAAATCTCTCACAATGTATATCAAATATGCACTCATACTAAACATGTTACCAAATCAATATCAGGACAATAAGCCACAATGATGGGGAAGTTTGTAAGAAAGAAAACAAAACAAATATCGATATTTTGGACGATCTACGATACCAACTCAAGTTCAAGATTCACCGCTTCTCCCATGAGTGCTCCATTCCACCTCAATTACACATTATTGGTTATCAAATTATTTTCATATAAAACTTTTCATACTTGGATTGTAAAATGGTGTAGAGAAACACAAAAACTTGTACGAGTTAAGCTCCATTGATTCAAACAAGAATACCGGAAGATTTTAAAATACTACTCATTTCCAAAACATCAATAGACCTAACCATTTTGTCCATTTTTCCCAAATCTCCTCATAAACCACAAATTCCATGTTTAAGTCAATGGCTCATACCCACAACACCCTGCATTTCCACCCCTTGTGTTGCAGTCAATAATCACCCTTTAGTTGAGTTTCTGCATTATCACTCATTGCATTGCCGTCTGCATTACCACCCATTGCGTTGCAGTTAAATATAACCCATTAGTTGGGTTTTTGTATTACCACCCTTTGCGTTGCAACAACTTCCCCATTACAACCCTTGGACTACAATCAATTAATCTCATCAATCAGATAACATCAACATCAGACATTTTTCCTAATCTCGATATACAACAAAACACACCAATGAAACCAACTCAAAGATTAACAATGCATAAATAATCTCATCTTCACAATTATAACAATAAGGACACCCAAGTCCAACTCTTTCGCATAGTAAATCCACCACATATCTTCATCAATCAAATAACATTAACATCAAAGCATTCGCTTGCATATCGACACATCAATACATGCGACACTTTAATCACGCCAGACATCAAGAAGCTCACACACACACTCACACACCTTCTACTTGGATTCTAGGCTTACCATTGCAAATATCATTTTTTGTTTTCACGTTTCCATTGTTGAGGACTTGGATACGCTCTAGGTTCTTGAACGACCACTTTCTCTTTCTTTTTCCATTTCACTAACCCGCATCTCATTGGCATATACACACTCGTGTCAACTTTTCAAGTTTCTAGTTGTACTCAACCATCTTGTCCAGTCTATTTCTTTTAACCTTTTTTCATTTCAAATTCAATCTACCATCATGTGATGGATAACCGAGCATTTGGGGACCTCACACCATCCCCTTCACATCGTACATGATCTCATGTTCAAGACCATCGACCTCACACCACCGATTTACACCAACACATGTCAAATACGCGATAAAGAGTCCAAACCGTATATCATTAAGAGTTTCATTTCCCAATTGCTTATTCATTTCAATCGTCATTCTCATAGAAATCATATGCCGCTCATAAGGTGTCCGTAATTTCCTGTTTCACTCTTTCTTACTTCATAATGTATCATAAATTCTCATCGTTAACCATTTGTTATACTTTACATGTTGTCATATTCCTCTTAATACAAACCCATTAACGATACCATACGATAAATTACTACATAGTCCAATCATTCAACACCCACACCATGCCACAAAATGCATACATGCCCGTCCCAACGACCTAGGTGTATCTAATTGCCTGTGAAGTCCAATACAACCTAACTTCCAAAATCGACATGCAATCTACAACCAGCCCGCCGTATTTTGGCCATAACATTTTATAGGTTCAGAATTAGATTATGAAATCACCACCATTAGAAAGTAGACTCCGAGCACATCAATTTCAATATAAGGTTTGCCCCAAACAGAGTTCGGATGACGAAGTTATGCCCGTCTGGAGTTACAAGAAAAATCTGCCAGAAATAAGGCAGGGGTATCGATACCCCTATTTGAGGTATCGATACCTCAAGGGAATTTTCCAAATTTGAAGTGGGTATCGATACCCCATTTTGAGGTATCGATACCATGAGTCCGGACGGTGCGATTTTCAACAAAAATGCGAACAAAAAAGGAGAAAACTCGTGATTAGACTTCAAACAATCAACAAGGGGAATATTAAACTCAATATCCAAGCATCAAACTAACTCATAAACACATAAAAGTACTTAGGTTTCCCTACCTCAAAGATTGAAAGCACCAATCCAAGCTTAATCGAACTCTAGAACTTCAAAAGTTGAACTCCACCCAAAAACACTCCTCCGAGCTCTTCCCACGCGATCCGAGAGCCAACGATGCTAGATAATGGCGAGAGGTGCGTGGGTTTCAAGGATCTATCGTGGATTTGAAGCTTTGTGAGGCATTTGAGTGAGAGAGAGGTGTGCCGTGTGGGAGCAGAGAGGGAGAGGCGTGAGTGAGATGAGAGAGAGAAGGGAAAGTGATTCTTTCTTCCTTTTCCTGAGATTTTTTTGACATATATACACTCCAGATTACACATACACACTTCCAATACTCAAGTTTCACAATGGCTTCCCAACTATAAAGCAATCACACTTCAACCCCAAGACATTCCCACATCATATTTCACATTAAAAGCATAATCTCGCATTAAAATTATCAAAATTAAATACGGGTCTTAGTATGGATATAGGTCATACTATGGATACCCCAAATGATGCTAGTCTTCTCTTGGCAACCTTAGACCTGTAACACCACACCTCAAAAGCCTCCGTGAGATCTGGGTATCGAATATGCTCGTTTTGCAACCACCCAGTCAAGATCTCTGCCTGGTCCCCAGATGGCAATGCAAGAATGATTGAAACAAACGCAGACTCCAAGGATTGCCAGAGCTCACCATCCATTTTTAGTGCCAGACCCTCCTCACCATCAGCCGAGGCAGCATCAATCAAAGGCTTTACTATCCTCGTGAATGGAAGCCACACCTTCACCATCTTAAGGCGTTTTGTAGTTGGCAGTATTATGGTTCCATAAGCCATCGGTTCTAAAATCTTAGCTGTGATCTCCACAATCTTCAATCTTGACTCAAGAATATCGGCTTCTGGGCTAGCTTGGTCAACTGCCTTCACTATGTTATCCGATGCCTCCATCCACTTCATAATAAACTCTCTCATTATCTCCAATTTGACTAGTATCTGACAAGCCCATGATAAATCTGTCAGATATGATTGGAATAACTGCAATTTCCCTGTTTCAGAAACTGGTTCTTCGGTCTTGCATACTAAAGACTCTAATAGAGTGGTAAATCTTGTAAAGAGGCTATTGACACATTCGCTTACCTCCGATTTTATTTGGTCATCAGCTGTTAGTAGTGGAGCATCATCATCTTCAGTAAGCATGTACTCGAGCTGCTCTTGAGCTGAGGTCTTTAAATCAGTCAGGGATGGACAAGGGGATGACGTGGCAAATCGAATGGCTGCAAGAAAAATCCTGACAATAGCAGTTGTATTAACAGGTTGGAGACGAGCAAGTATTGGTTCTGCTTGTGATCCCATTCCTGGAATGGTTCTTAGGATCTCCTCCTCCTCAGTTTCTTCCCAAGAGACTGCTTCCAAGTAGTCCACACAAGAAGCAATTATTTGGGGGCACCCAAGCTCATTGGCCACACGGAGAACACCAAGGGCATTTCTAACACCATGACACATGTCAGTCACTGAACAGACATTTATGTCATAGAATAGGCGAAGGACATTAATATGGTAGTCCAGGTCAGATTCTTGACAGTAGACCTCAACGCAGTTGCGCGAATCCAGAATCTGACAGGTGGGCCAATTCTCAGATAAGCGATCAGAAAAATACTTGCTGTTTCTTATGAGGACATAGGAGTGGCAGTATACCCACTCATCTCGGCCTTCCTGCGTTCGTAGCCTTACGACAACATCACTTGTTGATCTATCACCAATCCTGCACGTAGCTCTTGTTTTATTGTCCTGAAATGTGGCAATAGAAAAAATGGGGGAAATGCTAAGCAGTTTCAGTGGAAAATCAACGAAAAACTGGAAGTTTCTAGGATGCTGTACATTATCTATTCTACCTATTCTATGCCAACTACAAGACTACAACTACAGAGGCATTCTGGTGGGAAGGCTGACCACTACACGGCTCTATACCAAGTCATGAGCGATAGCGAAGCCAAGCTGCATGAAGGGAGAACAACTTTTGGTGTGGACTCATTCTTGAAGCTGGCTCACACTTTTGAATGCCTAAAATATCCTCACTACAACAGATTCCCTTGAGTTTGTAGTTTAAATCTCACGGGTAAAATTGTACGCTCACACGATAGTTGCATACATGCATTCGAAACTACTACGGCACTACCCCAGTTGCCGTTCAGATTCCCTTGAGTTTGTAGTTTAAATCTCACGGGTAAAATTGTACGCTCACACGACAATTGCATACATGCATTAGAAACCACTACGGCACTACCCCATTTGCCGTTCAAACAGCTGCCCCATTTGCCGTTCAAAAGAAAACTGCCAACTCCAATATACTTTTTCTTCATTACAAACTCAAATCCTATTTGAAGCGACTCTATTTCTTTTGTCTTCAATTTTCTTTTCAATTCATCGCTAAAACTGCTAAACGTAATTACTGATTCTGTCATCATTTCTCTGTCATATTATTTTTTTTTAAGGGTACTTTCTTAAGGTGTTTACACACGCATTGCATGTGCCACAGCTTCTAGTAGTATTAATTAGACGGACGTAGTAATCAAGTCTATTGGAATGAAGAACATAAGGATCAATCTTAGATTGGGTTAGGCCCCACATGCTTGCTTCTGTAATTCATGGGTTGATGCAAGAGGTAGCAAATATTTAGCAGTACAATGCTTCGAGAGAAATGCGTCAGTTACCATGCTGTCATAACAGCAGTTATTAACACCAGTCTCGGAACAGAAACTAAGAAAAAAGACGAGTGGAAAAACTCACAGGAGACTCCATTATGCACCAAGCAACTACGGCATTTTTCTAAGCATCATATGTCACCTGTAATGTTCACATTAACAAAGAATATGTAAATAAATTGCGGATATATAAAAGATTACGTTTAAAAATTCTAGGAACGTTGTACGGATATATCAAATTTGTTAGAAGTTACAACTTCCAAGATGATAAATTTACTTAGACTTGCATCACATGAAAGGAAATGATCAACTACGCTGCAACTTGGCCTAAAATAATGACTTATTTCGTAACTGAAGCAACTATATATTGCAATGAAATAGTCAACAGCATATGGTCTATGACCCCTAATACATGTCTAACCGCAACTAAGTTAAATTGATTCCAAGGACGAAATGTTCAACTAACTAAGACCAATGGCAACAACTAGCTCAGAACCTAGGTAAACCCTAACACAGAGAAGGCGATATCCACTGCATTGGAACAGAATCAAAGAAAGAGGTATGATCAAGCTTCCCTTCAATTAATCTAGCCTCTTTTGAAAGACCAAATAGGATCTTCAAAGTGCATACCAGCAAAAGGGTCTCTGTCTCCTTCAAATGAACTAACAAGCACGAGGAGTGCGTGAACAAGTCCACGTCGTTCAAAAAAGTTTCCTTCCAGTTGGATGGGACAAATGAAGTCTCGATTGGTAATACCCAAAACCCTCCATCACAAACCCTCTTTTCAAAGCTTTTTCCCATTAAACAGACATGCCCAATCAAGATACACATTTCAACGGGGAACAGTGGAAATGGTTACTATTGCCAAAGACTATTGGAATTTTAGTTACAAAACAATGTATGCAGATTGATCACTTAACAGAAATCTGGTTCACTGTGCTCTTTTCAGTTAAACATCTACCCACATAGGTGACCTATACCAGATAAGGAAATGTCAACAAAATTGTGATAGGGTTATAAAACCTTCCTCCTTATTTTCTTCACTCTACGTCCATGGATTGCGCTCTCACTCTCTCTGTAATAAAAGCATATGTTGCCTACACCATACTGCACTATGTATCTGTCATCCCACAAGCACAAAGTTGCTGATATTGGAATCGGAATTACAAAAAATTTGGTTGGACCAATTTGCCTCTGCCATTCCAATTGCAATTTGAATCTCATTTACTTTCAGTCAATTTGAATAAGCATAGAAAATCCTTCCACAGTAGTAGTATTTACACGAAAAGGACTAACTGGGTAAAGAAACTGATCACACCGTTAAGCAAAAAATAAACAAAATGATGGCATTTCGGAATATGTAAAAAATAAACAGAAAATCTTGTTTATGTTACAAATACACTGAAACAAGTTTCCAGTAGTACATAGACTTTTTCCAAAAATAAAAGAACACAGACAAGATAGAGATTTTTGCTTTTTTCTATAACCGAATGTCCGGGCCAGCTTGTGTTCACCTCAACTAATTCCGGGGCCCTGGAGTGTTTGACATAGACAAGATAGAGAATATTGTGTGAGAGCATCTTCAGCCCTTCCCCAAACTCTTACTCAAGTTCGAGTAAAAATAGGAATAAAAACTTCATTTGATATGAAATACTTGAATGCTCTAACACAAATCCAAGCAAAAAAAATTGAATAAATGGCTGCCATAGTTGTGAGAGGGAGGAAATTGGCGGGTAAAATTTGAGTAAAATTTAAATTGGAGTAAAACTTCGAGTCTCCCTTGGAGTAAAATGAGAGTAAAGTTCGATTTGATATAATTTTGAATTAAGGGCTGGAGTGGGTTTCAATGGATTATTACCTAGATTTTGGTTCTGAGTCGTAAAGAAGAAGAGCCAACCTGGTGAGGATGATCTCCGACGAATAATCACATATTCGTGCGGATTACGTCCCAAGGGTTCGCTCGGATAGCTCTGGGGAAAAAACAGGGGATGAGAGAGAGAGAGTTTACCGTGGGTGAAGCGACGGATTGCAGGGCAGGAATCGTAGAGAGTGAAAGAGCTGAATCGGCAGGGATTAGGAAAGGAGCCTATTTGAGCATACACTGGTATAACCAAAGGTCCAAAAGCAATGTTTACAAAATGTTACAGTAACTTCAAAAAAAAGATAAGTGGAATGAGGTCCACAATGTAACAATCAAAATCAAAAGGTTGCTAAAGTTAATAATGTGTGCTAAAAAAATGTACACATTATAATACCCAAACTTAGCAGTCTCTTACTCTTAGTAACTCATCAAATTTTGGCTTTTGGATAATCAAAACTGGCAACATTTTGCCAATGACCCCACATCTTTTCAATCAAGTACACTCATAATGGGAGAGTAAAATTCACTCTCCATAAAGCAAATACGCTTTATTGGTAGGTGAAACTCTATCCACTTTGGCAAGTCCTTGTGCATTTAACAATATTGATCACTTTATGAATCTTAACAAATGTTTTCCACTTTCAGTTATTTAACTAGAATGTCATTTAATGTAGACCATTACATTAAAAAGGAAAAACTGACCGTTAAATTTAAATTTTTGCCAACTCAATTTGATTATGGACAAAAAGTAAACAATGTGAGACTTGACATTGTTAACTTTAACAACCTCTAAATGGATATTCAAAAGATGATGTGACAACTTTTGATTATTACATTGTGGATTAGTAAGGAAAAGAAAAGAAAATTGGGGGAAAATGGGAAGTAAATTTTACTACTCATTAAATTTGAAATTTTTATTTTCTTCTCTCTTGTCTCTTCCAACCAAACAATTGAATGGAAATTTTATTAATTTTTTTTCTTTTTCTTAAGTTCCAAACAGAGTATTAGTAACGTTGATCTAAAAAATGACTCAAAATATAATAATCGACTTTGGCCTATTTTGGCCAAATCATTTATTTGGCTTTTTTTTTGTCCTTACTTAAAAAGAATTCACATTGTTAATTTTTCATTAATTTTTTGTGGATTATTGTTTCGTCATGACGAGAGGAATCTAAAATGTACAAAATTACGATCGAAATCCAATTCTTTTGAATAAAGACGAAAAAGATTGGCTTATTGACTTATTTTTATTTTTATTAAAAAAAATTAGTTTCGATCGTAATTTTTTACTTTTTACATTTCTCATGCCATGACAATGCTATAAACCACAAAAAAAAATTGATGAAAAACTAATAATTGCAAAAAATTTGAATAACGACAAAAAAAATATGCCAAATCGATTATTTGGCCAAAATAGGCCTAACCTCTTAATCCATACCTAAATTTCAGTCTTTCAATAACCAAAGTTTAGCAATATTTGTCTCAATAACAAAAAAAAAAGTCTCAACAACAAAAAATAATGGATCATACTCATAACAGGTACTACTATGTACGTTTTTTTGTTGAAATTCATTCTCCATAAAAGCAAATATTTTTTTGGTATGTGAAACTCACTCTCCGCTTTGACAAGTGGCTATGCATTTAACAATGTTGGTCACTTTATGAATTTTAACAATGGCTTTTCATTTTCTCTTATTTTATTAGAATGTCATTCAATGTAAACCATTCGATTGAGAAGAAAATAACAGACCGTTGGATTTGAATATTTGCCAACTTATTTTGATTAGGCCATTGTAGAACTTAGGGTTGCTAACTTTAGGCATGTACTCAATGGTTAACCAATGATGTGACAACTTTTAGCTATCTAATTTTGATAAGTCAATTGTGGATGCTTTTACCTTTGCTAACCTCTGCTCACTAGGGCAATAATTTTGAACAAGTTACAGATATTAATACATATTTCACTAATATTAATATATTTTCAAAAATATTAATATACTTTTTTCGGATATTAATGTACATTTTACCTATTATTTATTATCTTTCGCAGGAGGTAAGTATTTTCCTTTTCATTTTGTATATTTTGAATATGTTAAATTTGAGTATTTGAGAGTTGATAAAATGCATTGTTTTCAAGGATTTTTTTTTATGTTTGAAATGAATTTGAGAATGCAGAATTTAAAAATCACATGTTGAGAGTATTTTGAGTTGTAATTGTTCTTTCATAAAAATCAAAACAAATAACCGTGCTTTGACTCAAAAAAATTCCATTACAAAATCTATGATGTACTTACCGGATTCTCATCATAATCTAAAAAATCTAGGAAATTGACTTCTACACTCCCCTTTTTACCATATACTGTCTTTTTTTTGTCTTTTTTTGTGTGAATTTACTCTATTGCCCCTGAATGTGTAAAAAAATGAACTTATGAAAGGGTAAAAAGGTAAATTCATATGAATAAGGACATAAAAAAAGAGTGTGTGTGATAAAAAGAGGAGTGTAGAAGTCAATTCCCAAAATCTATGATCCATACTATAGACATCTTAGGGGGCCTACAATGACATAAAACCCAAATTCAAAGCGCCATTGGGGGGGAGGGGGGTTGGGTGAGTGGTTTGTGTGTGTCCTCCCACTTCCTCCTCCTCTTCCTCTGTCCCTCCTCGCCTATCTCCTCCCTTACCGTTGTGCCTTCGAGTTCCTCAGTTTTCAGCCGGTGGTTCGTTGAACGGCGAGGACTCCTCAGAGTTGGTGCCACCGACAGATGGTGGTTCCTCTGGCTTGTTTCTCGTCCTCCGTTTCCAAATCTGAAGCCCTTGGACCTGCGGTGAGGTAATAAGGTGTGCGGTTGGGTTTAGGAGGTTTTGTTTTCCATTTGTTTGTTTTTCGGCGGTCTTTCCGTCTTTTCACCTGCTGGTTTTCAGTCCTGTCGTGTACCGTTTTGAGTTTTCCCCGAATCTGGTGAGGACGTGGTGGTGGGTAAAATAATTTCTAGGGAAATTTATATAAATGGTTCTTCTAGTTTCATTCGAGTTTCATTTTTGTCCTCCAAGTATCAATTACAACTCTTTTGACCTTCTAGTTTGGTTTTCACACCAAATTGGCCCAATCGATATGTCAGCCAAACTGGACGGAAAAAAAATCAAATTGATGGCAGTTAGACGTTGCAGTTCGTACCAAGTTGGTCCAATTGATAACGTCTACCGTCAATCTGATTTTTCCCATCCAGTTTGGCTAACAAACGTTATCAATTGGATTAATTTGGTACAAAAACCAAACTTGAAGGTCAAAAGAATTGCAATTGGTATTTAGAGGACGAAAATGAGACTCGGGTGAAACTAGGAGGACCATTTCTATAAATTTTTCTTGAATTATTGGATGGAACTAGAATTTGATGAGTAGTAGTAATCGTCGGTCTTTTACAAACTCTGATGAAGATTTTCCGCATGCGGATGGATTTGTCAAGGTTTTATAAATGTATTTCGATATGATACGACACGATGACCGAATAACTTATCTTTGACCAGGTAATTTTGAAGCTTAAGCTTTTGATATAGAGGTGGGTCTCTTGTCACAGGTAACTATTACCTAGATTCATTATAAGAACTAGCTCATTGATCCATCACAACAAAAATGTCCAAAAAATAGCGCTCTATTTTTCATAACTAATATGATTTTTCTTTTTTCTCGACACCCTGAGGGTAAAATTGGCACACATTTTAGCATATAAAATATATTTGAATGAAACCAATTGGGT
>JAOTQK010000002.1:15911358-15923641 GCA_025642025.1 Rhododendron ferrugineum
GAATCCAAAAGTAATACTTACCGATATCCGCTGGAGCTGATTTTTTACAAGGCCCCATAAAATAATATTCAAAAATTTATGAATATTTTTCTAGATTTTTTTGGGACCAAATGCGTTTTTTTGGGACCGAATGAGCCCAAATACGTTTTTCTTTGTGTGGTTCCCTACAAACCTTCCCTGCGAATAGCAGGGCTCTCTTAGTCCCACTATCCACTGTCCATTTTAATCCTTCTCTTAACAGCTTCTCTCCCCATAGAATGCTTCTCCAGCCCCATGACGAATTAGAAGCAGCTTTACCATCCAAAAACTCATTCCAAGAACAATATTTTCCAGCAAAACTGATGAAAGCAACAAATCAGGATTTTTAAAAATCCTCCAAGCCATCTTAGCGAGCAACGCCTAATTCAAACAAGCTAAATCTCGCAAACCTAACCCACCCTTACTCTTAGGCAGACAGCAAATATTCCATTTCCGCTATACCAAACCCTTGTCCTTCTCACCATGCCACAAAAAACTGAGTAACAACACTTTTAACCTTATTTAAAAAATACACAGGAGCCCGAAACACCAAAAGCAAATAAATGGGTATGGTTAGCATAACATGCTTAGCCAAAACCAATCTAGCCGCAAAAGGTAACAAAGGAGCCTTCCAATTACTTAACTTGAATCCGATCCATCACACGAGAAAAAAGACTCCCTTTCCAACAAGTAAAATCTAAATTAGCCCCCAAGTAAATCCCAGGTTTATCAACACATTTGACACCGAAAATACGTTTTAACCATTCCACATCCCTTAACTGCATATTAGGACTCACAAATAACTTAGACTTAACAATTTTGATTTTCTGACCCGCCGGGTCACAATAAATATCAAGAAGCAGTTTAAGACACCAAGCATGATCCATACCATTTTCCATAAAGATAAAACAGTTGTCCGCAAACAAAAGATGTGAAATGTGAGGAGAACGAGGACTAACAGCAACTCTCCTGCACACCTTATTGGAGGCAAACTCAGCTAGACCATCTGAAAGCGCTTGAGCTACCAGGATAAATAAATATGGCGAAAGAGGATCTCCCTGATGAATCCCACAAGTTGGTACAAACGACCTTGATCTATTCCCAATGGCAATAACCACAACAGAGAAGGAGACCGTGGTAAAGCATTGCCTGATCTGATCCAATTCACCCATCTTTGACTAAAACCCATAACCCGAACCATATTGAGCAAGAAATCCCAGCTAACTCTGTCATACGCTTTATCCATATCCAACTTCAACGCAAAAAACAACTTCTTGCCACTCCTTTTCTTCCGGATGAACTCCAAAGTCTCATGAGAAATCATAATATTATCTGAAATGGCGCGCGAAGGCACAAAACCATTCTGAAATCTAGAGATCAGGCTACCAAGAACTGACCCAAAACGATTAACCAACATCTTGGTAATCAACATCTGGGTAAGGGTTTCTTTATTTTGTTACTTTCTCTTCTGTTTCCTATCAAACCAAACAAGGAAAAATTATTTTCCTTAATTTCCTTTCGTTTTGTTTCTTTTCCCTAAGTTCCAAACAAACCCTTAAAATTGAAGGGCATTCTTGAAAGTTCAAATTTGGCAAGTGTAATGATTATGCTCTCTTAATATATTGGATTTTCCGAAATCAACAAACAAATTGGGAAGGAGAGAGTCTAATGCATGAAGTCTTCCAGAAGTAGAATAAGCACTCTAGCACTTGGACAAGAATTTGAAATCTATGTCAGACAATTTTCGTTGGATATTCACCTAAGAAACACAAATAGTATTCAAGAGTACTACTAAAATATGCCCAAAACTTGCCTATCATGCTTGAAACAGTCTATTATAGCAAACACAAATTTTCCTAGAAAAATAAGCATATCAATATGAATTGTAGTGTCCCTGTGCCCTGAGCATGAAACATTGATGAATCCAACACTAAGAGTTATGAATCCAAAGCTAAGACACTATTTTCACGTTCTTGACATGACAATTTGTACCATAAACCACTTGTCATAGACTGAACCGAATGGGGTAAATGTCATGTGTTTCATCAACTTGTTCAGCGTCTTTTTTTATATGCTGTTCAATGTGTAACCGAAGTTGGGTCCATGGTTTTATGATTTGTTGATTATCAATTTGCTTTGGATACCATTCAATTCCAAATATCTTTAGACAGACAACATCAATGCCCAAGTGATCAAGTAAACTCAGCTAATTCAATTTGTGATACCTAAAATATATGACATGCCAAAGAATAACATCTAATAATTTCCATTACTGAGCAGAACCCTAGCAAGAATGTCATCTTGCATGCACAAACCATAAAAAAGTGCAGACAAAGTCAGATTTACAACAAAATAATTGAACTAAAGAAACGGGAAAAAAATGTACTCCCTCCGTCCCAAAAAAGGATGACAATTTTTGAAATTTGTGCCATTTTTCATTGCTTATATCTTTCAATCTATAATGTTTTTTATGAGTTTGAAAATTTTGTCTAATAGAACTAATCGAGAATTTTCAAACAAGATCTATATTGCATATTTTTTGAGATTCATATTGAAAGATATAAGGAATTGAAATTGGCACGAATATCAAAAATTGTCATCCAATTTGGGACGGAGGGAGTAGAAAAGAAAAGAAGCAAAACAAAGTTATTTAAGGATAAAAAGAGCAAAACAGATTATTAACAAGTTCAGAATCACCTAATTGAAAACATGTCCAATGTCATCCAGGAATACCGAAATGCCATCAAATGATCCGTCTAACAAATGTGCAACTTCATATTCAGCAAACTGATGACCTCATCGCAAGACCATGGCTCAATGTGTAAAGTCGTGATAATTTGATAACTGGGTAACCCTTCATTCCAGATAAACCAGTATGTCGCCAAGACCATTGCACTTAAGTGAGCAAACCAGAGTTGCTTGCTTTCTTTAATTGCCGTCACGACATTCTTTACTGAAAGAATGTCATGACATATAACCAAAGAAAACCAGCACCATTAGTTTCAGCCTTTTCTGCACACCCACCAAGTAAAAGAAGGGAGCAGCTGGAGGATTGTGCCTGAGATACTCAGATTAAGAAATACCACAAGATCAATCATCGTGGTTATACCGATTTTCACGTGAAATTAAATCATACAAAGCTTGAAAGCAATTCCTCTTCACAGAAACAAGGAGAAGCATGGCAACCCCAATGACAATGGACCCCGATTTTTTGGCTGTCATCTGGCTTCCTGACATAACCCAGTAGAGTTTGATCAAATTAAGAATCCGTCAGATCAATTTCAACAGTTCTTGGAATTTTGGCACTGCTCGATCACAGAAGATATGCCAACAAACACCAATCCAGCCACCTATGGCGATTGATCCACCAGAAGCTCTAACCTCTCAGTACTTAGACGAAAATAAGAAGTAACCATTAGTCCATATCAATAACTATAAGCAGTAGGGAAAGATCTGCGACCACTTCATTCAATCTTATTATAATGGCTTAGCACAGAGAAATGGTGATTATACAGAAGAACATGGAAGTGAATGAATTTTGATACTTGAAAATCAATCTTGCAAAAGAAGTTTTCGCGAGTTCAACATCCACGCAATCACCATTTCTGCATAAGTTGGAGGATTTGGGTTCTTCATGAATAGCCTTGACCACTGGGCCCTCTCACTCTTAAGAACTCATGCCGATAAAACTCATCAAAAGACAAACGGTTTTCTGCCAAGATGGAGAGAATTGTCACCTTTGACATCAAAATGTGGAAGAACATGGGAATATATATCGGTTTATGGGAGATAAAGAATTTCTAAACCTGGCTTGATAGACAATAGTCTCGAACACATGTCAACACAATCAGGGTGCAACCCTGGAAGGATGAGCTTCGAAAATGGAAGGCACGTACATGACTGGATATTCCGCAGAAGCTGGAATAGAAATTGCTTTCAGAGGAAACTGGAAATGCTATATTTGAGGAATACTTCGAGTATAAGATAAAGATGCTACCTGAACATTCGTTCTACCACAAAAGGGTGGGTAGCCGTGCAGAAGTTCAAAAAGAATCACACCAATGCTCCACATGTCAACCTAAAATAAGGCTGATTTAAGTTTCATGCATTCTAACCGATCAACAGAATTGAAAACTTCTACCTTATCATCATACTCTTGAAACTGGAGGACTTCCGGAGCCATATATAGTGGAGACCCGCAAACTGTCTCAACGTGGTCATTTGGAAGCATCATTCTGTTCCCAAATTATATTTGGAACCATTAGAGAACTTTTTACATTAGCAACCAAATTTCCAATATTTGAAGTCACTACTTTCGAGTTTCCTCAGCCATTTATTACCGGGAGAGACCAAAATCAGCAATTTTAAGCACTGCATCACTCTGAGGGCTTGAAAGCAGGACATTCTGCTTGAACAAGGGCATTAACATTAGCAAGTCTGAGCTCACTCAAAAGTACACAACACTAAAAAATAGGAATTGAGGTCAATATGAATAATATGATCAATGTCAGCATCATTGAGGAAGTAAGTGATGGAATGCATTTTCTTCCCATGACAAAGTATGTAAATAAAATATAAAAAACAAAAATTTGGCAAAAACATTGCCCATTGATTTGGAGTTAGATGATTTAACATGATATAAGAGCCAGGCCTTTGGAGGGGCATGGACAAGACTCTCCATTTCATAGCAAGTGATTCCCCTTTTGTTTGCAAAATGAGGTCACTTTGTTTTGTTGTAACCCATATGTTACGGCAAACTTGGCAGTTATGCATCATTTGTTTACTTCTCCATGTGCAAGTGAGCTTCGCCCATAAGGGGGAGTATTGGACCTTGCCCAATATTGATAACTAACTCAGGATTACTATATGTTGGATTGTGGGCATCTTTTTTTATTTTTGATAAGTATTGTGGGCATTTCTATTCACCGCTAATAATTTTTACGGTGGATGCTTTAACAAGTAAAATGAGTGAAACTAAGGTTTCTTGCTCTTTCAGCATAGAGCCATTTATGTCTAATATTTGCATGACACCCCAAATCCTATTGTTTAGAGCTTATCCTAAATAAGTTAATAATTATTACGTCCAAAACTAGTATATGCCACTCCATTTATCGTCAATTGGTTTTGAGTTGGATGCTTCAACTTGGTAGCATAGCTAGGTTTCAAAGGCTTTTGGCAAGGCTCTCTACTCTCTAGTTCGTACTAATGATTCCCTCTTTGTTTGTAAAGTATGTGTGCGTTGCTTTGTAATCTTCATATTATGGATCATGTGTTTAACTCTCCACATGCGAGTTGGGGATCACACGTGGAGGAGCTTGTTAAAGCTTGTCCCGCTCCCGTATATCATTGCAACTTGGTTTTGATTAAGATGCTTCAACACGTACTATACAGTAAGTATTAAATAGGAGAACCATTCCCACGGTGGTTTTGGTGTTTCGCGGCGGCTACGGCGTCCGGCTTCCTGATCTTGTTTTGGGCTTTAATTGTTGGGTTATTCCCTTGTACTTGGGCTTTCAGGCCTTCTTTGGTGTTTGGGATACGCCCCATTTGCTTTTATTGTTTTATCTGGGCTTTTAGGCCTCTTAGGTGCTAGGCTTTGTCCCTTGGTTGGCATCTTGCCACTTAAGGGCCTGGGTTTCGAATGGGTAATTGTTGCCTTTCTCCTTGCTCCCTTTGGTCTTTGTATCATTCAAAGATTAATAATAATAAAAATCCGCCATTCAAAAAAAAAATAGAATGAGAGCTGGAAAGGCTGTCACACTCTAGAATTACATAGCAGCACAACCACTGATGCCATCATGCAGAGAGAGAGAGAGAGAAACCAACAAAGGAATAGTATCTCTAGGAGTGGATATGCATACAGATATCACATACCTCTGGTTTCAAATCTCGGTGAACGACATGATGGGAGTTAAGCACCTTCAAACCAGCTCCTGCAATAAGGGGACTGATGCCACTTGCAATATCCAATTTCAAACAGGAAGAAAATGGCAATGATAAGAAAATTAGTGGTAACAAGACTGCAATGAATAATTTACCAAGCTGTTGCATAAATTCTCTGGCAATTTGTTCTTGAACTCTTCCATGTAGCTGAATGTAAGAAGATAGAGTCCCCCCGGCACAAAACTCCAAGACCAAGAAGACACAATCTTCAGTCTGAGAAGAAAAAGGGCAGGTACCAGATTAAGGGGGTTGGTGACAAAAACAGGCTTGAGGGAGCTTGCTTTTAAGTGGAGTTTCATTTGGGTCCAGCCAAATTTCAATTTAAAACTGGTTACCAATCTGAACTTCTATCAATCGCCGTGCGAAATGCATCTTCATTTCTTAAAGTAGCATGCACCAATTTACTTTTGTTCCCCGAAAAGAGAGAGCATTTTCTGCACTCTGAACTGCACTCTGAATGCTTGGAACAAACTAATGCGAGGTAATGTAGTAAAAGATACCAAGTATCTACGGTCTAAACGCACAAGAAGACAGAATAAAACATAAACAAAGCACTTTAATTTGTTCAAGAGGAATACAGTTTGCAGCCATATTGCAGCTATTCCTTTCAATATGGGATTCTAGAGAGTAGCAACACAAACATCTTTGCATCGTCATCTCAGCTAAACTGAGAAATCCAGACATTGGCCATCCCATGCAGAAAGAAAATAGAGCACAAGTGTACCGGCGCTTGTCATCTGCCTTGAGACATACTGCTTATATTGGTGTTGTTTGTTGGTTGAAGTCGACAAAAAGTGGTTATGCTCCAGTAGCAGCTTTACATGTAATGGAGGGAGTTCACTAAACACCCTTAAATGAAAAATAACTGGAAACCCAAATGTCCCTCTATCCCATCCTTAATCCCACCTTTTCCAATCCTTCTAAATAAAAAATAAAAAAAGGGCAATCGGAACGTGCCTGATTGTGGTGGGGTATGTTTTCACCTTAAGCACTAGTAACTGGGTAGAAGTAAATGAAGAAGAGCAACAGGAGTGGAGAGTTCACAGACACGTAAATCACTTTGATAGGAAAGATGATGTTGGAATGAACTTCCTAATTCAGATGGGAATACGCATGGCAGAATCAAAGCAGAGCAGTTTCCAAATTGACTCAAAGAAACTGATCACTTCACTCCAAAGAGAAGAAACCCCAGAATTACAATTAATCAAATGCTAAGTCTCCGAAACTGATACGAACTTTCTTGTATCAAAAATAAAAACGGAATGAAAGGAGAGTAGAGAAGAGTCCCACTTCGAGGAGGGAGAAGACCTCCGAATTGCTCGGATTGAGGAGAACCGGACCTTTGTACTTCACCATACAAGACTTTGATAAATATTCACTTGCTCCTATATCCATGAGGGACACTTCGTATTTACACACATTAATCATAATGGATAACAACCATCAACAACACCTCCAATAGGACCAATACTCCCAACTATGTAGGACATAAAATAACTAACAACCCACAAAATTAGAAACACTACTCCCCATTTAAGTGACCGCTAGACACATAAATAAAACTAAAAATAATAACTTAACAAAAACCCTAGAAAACCAAAATTAAGGAAATGGATATGTCTCGGACACCCTAGGAACCCAAATGGGCAAGTTTTTTTTTTTTTTTAATACCCAGGTGACTGGCCAGCTTACGCGCACCTCGACTAATTCTTGGACCACAAAACCCACCATCTACCGGCGGGCCCATAGTTTGAAATATCGGTATCGGTCTCCATAACGGTATCGTATGTGATGTCACGATTTCCGGGCGTATCAGTTTTAGCTTAGCGGTATCAGTGACCGGAGGTGTGAGTTCTTTAAAATTTTGCACATCATATCACCGATTCCACCATTACGAACTGACTCATACCGGCTGTAATGTCCACCGTTACTTATCACCGATACGATACGTATGCGATTTTCCTTCACACCCCAATACCGGCCGTATCGGGACTCGGTACCTACCCATACCAATACCGGTACGTATCGGTAGGTATCCCGATATTTCAAACTATGGCAGCCCCAACTTGAAGCCGGAGCAAATGCTTTCATATGGACTGGCCCAAAGGGATTGATGGCACATGAGAGCTTTAGGAGGATGCAAACCCCCTAGGGTTCAAATGGGTAAGTTTCAGAAACGATTTCTAAAATAATTAATTAAATGGGTAAGCAATTAATGACGAGAATTTGGGACCGAGAGACCAACGTGGAAGACGTCTAGAAGGCGAACAATGTTCGGGTGGTTGACGGAGGACAAGAAGTTGAGCTCGCAGTCCAAGGAAGTTTTGAGGCGGCGAGTGAGTTTGGAGAGGCGGACCTGCTTCAGCGCCACCACTTGGCTGGTGGTCCGGTGCTCGGCCTTCCACACCGTCGACGTCATCCCACCGCCGAGCTTTTCGGTCAAGTTGTAGTCACCGACGGTGAGTGGCTCGGCGAGAGCGGTGGAAGTTGGAGATTCCATTTACAAAGTCACAACGCACAAGGGGAAACAAGTCTTACGATCTAAACCGTTCGTTTCGACAACAGTTAATATTTGAGATTGGAACTCGGTTACTGATGACTTGCAACGTTGTGGTGCAAGAGTGCAGCGCATCCGGCAATCTATGGTTTCTACTTTCATTTTGTTTTTGGATTTTGAGCCGACAGTAATTTTTACGTCATACCTTGTTTTTAAATTTTAAATTCTAACCATTATCATATTTTTCTTCAATAATTACTTTTATTTCTCGCTGATTATTACCCAGATTTTCAATATTTCTCTATTTTTCTTTACACTCATTACCTATAAATCTAAATCCAAAATCTCAAAACAAAGGGGCTCTGTTCGGTTAAGGGTTTTAGATTTTGAATTTTAGATTCTAATCATTATCCTAATACTTTCTTCATTCATTACCCATATCTCTAATTATTACTCTCATTTCTCTCTATCTATTTCCAATCATTATTCAATTTCTTTCTACACTCATTACCTACAAATCCAAATCCAAATCCAAAATTCCAAAACGAACATGGTCTTAAAAAAAAATTATTTTTACCCAAGTATTTTGAGAAATAACATTTTTTGGCCTAAAAAGTGGTTATTTTTCAAAATACTTGGGTAAAATTTTAAAAAAAATACTTTTCCGATTTCACTCGTCGAGACGAATCAATAACCCACAAAAGTTTTGAACAAAACTAACAAATGCGAAAAAAATTCAAATAAGGACGAAACTCCCAGATTTAAGGTTAACTGGTTAAGTTCATAGTAGTAAAAATCCAGAACCAAAGACTGCCAAAAGTTACAAAAAAAAAGTCCGGCCGAATGAGGCTTTAAGATTTTTGTTAAATAAATAACTTTGACTTGTAAATCTGTGAAATTTTTATTACAATTAAAATCTGTAAAATTGACGAATAATTTCAACCGAATTCTTTAACACGTAGAACACCTTATCTGCTTATCCGCAAAGATTGATGCGAATAGGCATAGGAGCACAAAATAAGACCTCGTTGTATTTGAATGCAAAATGCCCACCACTGTTGTTTCTAGTAAGTGGAGTAAAAGATGTCATTGATACATCCATTGGAATAGTTGGGACTTGTTTCACCTCCTACCAAACTTATTATTGGATTATTTCTAACATTACCAGTGAGAAAATTTGACATGGCAAAATAATGTTCTCACCTTTAATTCTGTAACCTTCCCTTGAATTGTCGTCCCTCTTTATCTCTGCTTTTGCCCGAGTATCCGAAAATGTACAGACGAAGTTCTAAAATAAATAAATAAATAAAATTTGACGAGATATTTACTAAATAAAGTTCTATTAACTTACAGAAAAATATTCTCATTATTATTAAGAACTCAACGGGTCCTATGTCTCACTCAGAAGTTCTTCCCAAATAAATCTTCATGCTCTAAAATGTTCATCATTTGCAATACAAAAAAGGGGGCAGAAATAGAATCCCTAGCAATTTGCAATGCTTAAGACTCGTAGCTTGGGATCGAGAGAGCCAACAATTTGCAATGCTGAAGACTTGTACCCCGGGAGAGAGCCAACAATTTGCAATGCTGAAGACTCGTACCCCGGGAGAGAGCCAAACAAAGTGATACAACATTGAATATTCAGCTTACGCCGATGAGTTATGAACAAAAATATGGATCAAGTATATATCACAATGAATCCATACACCCTTCCCTGTATTATATACAATAATGAACAATCGGGACACGGTGAGTGCTTTATACATACAAGTCATATAGCTCAACCCAACATTTGCCCTGGGTCGTATAAATAAACACAACTAGAGATATCCGTGTAATACATATGTATATACATGCACTAAGATATTTTAGCAAACAAGAGGAGACCGAATTCCGTAGTTTAAGCTGTGGCATGAATCTCAACTCCAAAACCAAAATGCTGTACATATCTCAATAGCATTTGTAGCAACATGTGCTCAATACTAAAATCCTGTCAATCCAGTCCTTGATGAAAGACTCGTAGGCTGTGGATCATGGATTTGTAAAGACTAAAGGGCAAGCAAACAATAAGGTAGCCGATTACAAGAAATAAAGCAAAGTAGCTAAATTCAATTCCCTGGTTTTCAAATCATTTCAGTTTCCCTCATTGAATCCCTCCACAAATCCACAATCCAAACACGGCCTTACAGCATGGTTATTTTGTCTGTATATTGGATCGCATGCCTTGCGTAACCAACAAGTCTTTCATATCTATATATCCCCTGAGCTCATCTAATGCATTGGCTGTCGTCTTGGGCAAAATATGCCCAGAAGATGCTACACTTACAGCAGCAGCAACACATTGAACCCTTGGCAGGTCAGATTTTATATTTTGCTCAGTTGAGGTTAGAGGCCTAGAGGATTCCGGAGAGTTAATAGAACTGGAGAAGTCATGGCGGAGAGGTGGGGCCCTCTTCAACATGTGAACAAGAGCAGCAACAGCAGCATCTTGGGTTTTTCTGACCTGAAACAATCCTCCAGGCTCAAGTGGCTCACATGGATGTCCTTTCTGATCAAAAGATGCAGGTCTGATAGATGGAGAAAGAACACAAGTCAAAGTTTGCTCACGCACAAGAAGAAAAAATGAAAGAAGAAAGTATCAAATTCATCTGAACAATTATTCCCATTCAAGTTACATTGACTGATTGACACGGTCCGAATTAAGGAAAAGGAGATCACAAACTCAAACTAAGGCGAAGACTGCGAAGTTACAGGTAAAGAACACATATAATAAAACTAAGGCGAAGTAAGTGAAAAGGGATAGATAAATTGTTTGCGTTGCATATTTAAGTTATCAGGTTTAGTGTCAGAAAGTCATATGGAAGTAATTCACAGAGTGAGATCCACACTGCAATTGCCAAAAACCATCACTTACTTAGGGTAACCTATTCGAATTCAATAATTTGGACCAAAAAAAGGTTCAACACTCTTGAAATGATGATGAAAATGTTCTTGGATCGTTAGAAAGCTACGTTAAATTTGTTGTTATAACGTTGTAGGCTCCTAGTACGCACATCAGTAATCAAACAGATATATTTTTGGAAAGAGAAGCACAATCCTCAGAATATGTACACACGTATTGCTTCTTTTCTTTTTTTTCAGGCAATTTTCTCCAAGTCTATTTGTTTTTAGCATTAGAAACAACAAACAGGGTCACGGTACAGTTTACGACTCAAGAACTAGTCATTAGTGTTGGATCATTTCCTATTTCCAAAACATGAAATAGATTGCGACCGTTCTTTCTTGCATTTCTTTGCAAATAATATAACCCTTTACACACGAAGCATATGTCTACGTACTTTATGAAGCTTAAATTTCTTAATTTTTGGAAGGTTTTAAAGTTTGCCGATTAAATCAATTCACAAAATGAAAGCTAAGTCCTTTTCATTTCTTGAATTATAGGAAACACTAGGGCAGCATATCAGTGAACTTTATATCTTCGAAGATAGTTAAGTCCCCCAAAAGTATCCATGTTCTGAAACGTAATTCAAAAGACGAAAAAGGTCGTAATCCGACAAATAACATAACCACAGAGAGGTAGGCTGTGTTACATGGACTCACATACATACACCATGGGCTACAGGCATGTGTCCAAGCACCAGACATTATAAACCCCAATTACTAGGATATTAGGAGACTAAGGACGGACGGATACAGACACGCAGACACTACAGGGACACAAGCACTGAAAAATAGGGAATTCTCAAATGCATGATCCACCCTAGATCTCCCCCGTTACGTTAGGGTGACTCGAGAAAGCTTGAAAGGGAATTCCAAGAGCCCTTA
>JAOTQK010000002.1:15957752-15969520 GCA_025642025.1 Rhododendron ferrugineum
ATTTTTTCGCGCAACAAGTAATTAAAAATTCATTGAACGGTGCCACCCCCGCGGCCAATTCCTGGCTCCGCCACTGAGTCCTAATACACAGCTATGTCTACAACCACTTGGTGTGTCTTCGTAATATACAGCTACAACTTTGCTAGCACCACACCCAAACACATACCCTCACTCAGATGAGTGGTGGGTCCCGCACATACTGGAGGTTCCAGTGTGGGTGTGTGTTTGGTTGTGTGAGTGTGGTATTAGAATTATTCATACAGCTATGTCTAAAACCACGGTACCACCAGATACTAAAACCACCAGATTCTAAAACGTGAGATTTTGGCAGTTAATTATGAAAACAAGTACCACAAATTTAAGGTGCTCGTCCATGATCAAGAACATGATTGATTTGAGTAATGATTTCGACTAAGTAGTTGCTTTCCCAATCAACATGATAAGGAAAACGATGAACCAACTAGAACTAGCTCAGCTAGCAAGGACTCTTGCATCTCACTAGGAGGTCAGGAGTTCGAGTCTTCCCATCTGCGTGTAGATTTTCTTCCGGTGAGATTATTTCTCTCCTCAATGGGGGCTTGTAGTTGGATTGAATTTGAGTTGTTGGACTTTGTTATCACGTGGACTCTCACACAATTGATATAGCGTGTAATTGATACTTGATGCAATATTCTCTCCTTTCGATTAACCCAAAAAAAAAAAGAAAAAAGGAAAACGAGGATGTGATATGATGTTTCAAAATTCTCGAATTAACAATCAAACGAGGGTTTTACTGTTGAGGAAAATTGACATAAACAGCACAATTATTGAGAGGATTATTTCAGTGTTAAGGTCGCAATCAGTTGTTGTGTCTATGACCCCAATATGCGAAAGTGATGAACTGAAATCTCAAGAGTTTTTGAGAAACGATAAAACTTTATTTATGTAAAATAAAGTTCGTACAACAATACTCGTGCCATCAAACAATCAAAGCAGAACTAAAAGAGACATAGTCAAGGACCCAGCCAAAGAACCGAACCAGGACCGGCAAAACGCCTTCGCAAGAAGCCTAAAGATCAAGCAAGCTCGCCCTTTTACACCAAAAACGCGAACATCATCGCCTGCAAAACAAAAAAGGTGAAGAACAGGAGACAAAGGTAAAAGTCGATGGAAAGCATGACGTCGGGAGCTACCCGGGCAGCAAGCAAGCTAGTTAGGAAAGAAGCCACCTTATACAATAAAGTGCATTTCTCAATTCACTAGCATATATACGGCTCAGGAGTTAAGATTGTCTTCGGGACCAACTATAAAACCAGACGTCGTGTTTTGAACTCGTATTGAAAACACCTCTACTTATTCGATCAATAACGCAAATTACCACTCACAAGCCACAAGTATGGGGTCATATACTTAGTTTTATCCTTCAATTACATTCAAATTAGGTTGTATTTGGTTCATAAAACTTGAACAGAATTCAGAAACTGGTACAGAAGTCAGAAACTTGAACAGGATTCATAAAGGAAAATACTGAAAAACCAAAATTTAGTTCCACAAAATTCAAACACAGCCCTAAAAGTAAGAAGTAAAGTGGAAAGATTGTAACCGGTACCCTATAAAAAAGCTCAAATTGAAATTAAGATGAGCTAGGGTTCACCTTTTTAGGGTTTAGTAGTGGTCCAACTCCACCCACCGACCCTCCAAATGAGCACCAGTTTTCAATAACATGGCCACTTCTATTCCTTCAACCACCTAATGGGTGTCCTACTTAAGGATATTGCTTTATCATAAGAGTCCTTTCCCAGGGACATGTAGTAGGTACGTACGGAAAAGTACAACCTACATGTTTTACATGCTTTTTTTTTTGTTATGACTCAAAATGTTTAGTTTAGCTTACGCGAACCTCGACTGACATATTGGGGGCCAGTCCCTAAGTCACATAATTTGCGTGCGCTTGTGCGAGCATGAAAGTATCTTTAAAACACATCTCAAACTAGTAAAATCAGCGATAGCAAGAATTAAGAGCGAGGATTGAGAACACGAGCGTTAGGCATTTTGAAGGATTATCTGAATAAGGTGACTCCTACTGTCCACTAGTAGGAGCTCAACCACTCAAGTTGCAAAAGGCAGAGTTCTTGTGTTCGGTTGCCATTTGTTTTAGTTTTGTTTTTCAATCATTACCCTATATCTTTTTTCAATTATTACTCTATATCTCCAATTATTAATTTCATTTCTCTCTCCAATCATTACCTTATTTCTCTCTCTACCCACTACCAAAACTTCACTAAACTAAACTAAACTACCAACCAAACAAAGCCGTACATTTCTCTTTTGTCACATGCAATTGTAACGAGAGTCTTTTGTGAGTTGATACGATTTTAACAACTGAGAAGACAACCAATTGAACAGACACAATTAGACACATTAACACGCGCACACGCACGCGCACACAATTAGAGATGAAAACTAGAAGATAAATTTTATATTAGAACACAATGCGAGAACAGAAAAAGCACAATCACACAGTGAACACAAACAATTTACATGGTTCGGCATGAAACCTATGTAAACAGACAAACCGCATAAAACCTATGTCCATAAGCGAAAATGAAAAAAGGAATCTCACTCAGACTGAAAATTACAAAAAGAGCTACCTATGGACATTAACTCTCAAATAAAGCCCAACCATTCCCCCAAATAGGAACAAACGTCGGACCTATTAGTCAAGTCATGCGAGTCACAAACTGTTTATGTTCATAATCCTTGACGAATTCACAAATATCAACATGAACATTTCAAGTTGAGCAGTATTCTATCCATGGTCATGGTTGTCTTAACTAGAGCTGAAAGGTCCAGATTTGTGCTCCTGTTAACCCCAAATAATTGAGCTAAAAAGGGCTTAAAAAGATTGAAACCATGTGGAAACTGTTAGCTGGTAGTTGGCAAAGCAAGGTTTAAAATATGTTTATTAGCCTCTAAAGTAAAGTTCATTAAACCTCACTGATGAGGAAATGAAAATTGAAGATAAGGAGTACACACACTAGATCCAATGAGCTGGTTTTATTATGGACAAAGAACATGCATGCCAGTGGTAGCCTGCTAGGCCAGCACCACAATTTCCTATGGGTGGGGGCTAATCTCCAATCTCTGAAAAAGTGCAAATATCTTACAAATCCATCAAGGGTCCCACTTGTTTAGTGTAGTATCATCATACTCTCCGTTCCAAAATGACAGTCCATTACAAAAAAACGTATCGATTCTCGGATCAAAAGTTAAAAGTATTTTTGCACATAAATGCTTGATTATTTAGTTAAACTGGAGCAAAAAAAATTTAAAAAACATATCCATAAGTGTTTTATCTGTTATCTGAAAAATGACAACAGCCCGTAACAATCATTATTGTATAATGGTTGTATAAAGAGAAAAAAAATTTAACGGGCCTCCCGCAAAAAAAGTTTACTGAGGCCAATCTCAGCCGTCCAAAAGTGTTTTGGACGTTCCAGATTAAAGACAAACTATTAAGGGTAAGAAATATTTATTACCAGTAATAGTTTAAAAATGTATCTCAACCGTTGATTGCCAAAACGGGCGGGTGAGATTGCGCGGATATTCACGGCTGCGCCATGAATAAGTTTCTCTCTTTTATAAAATATGAAATATGGTTGAAGGGACTCTCTAATCCTAAATCTTGTTGATCATTAATTGATCACGTTGGGTTGGCCTCTTGCTGTTCCCCTTTCTCCCAATTTGCATGCCCACTTTACTGTTCCACCCACTCATCTTTTGATAAAACAACTCAAATGAAGAAACAAATGAATACTATTAAATCGTTTTATAAATGTAAAAGTAACCACGATACAATAATGGGATAAATAACTGACATCACTAGAAGAACTTGTATTGGTTTAAACCCATGATTTAAACCTCCATAGTTGTGAGGTGAGAGGATACTTAGGGGAAAGGGATCGAAAGGAAGAGGAAAGGGTTGATCTGGTGATTAAGACGATTAATTCTCAAACATGATGTCTGAGTTTGAGTCATAGTGTTGCTATGGTATGATGCACGAGTTCAAGTATTACGTTGCTATGGTAGGATGTCTGAGTCCGAGTCTTAAGATGCACTATTGGATACTTTGAGCTAGAATACAAGTTCTTTATTTTAAAACTTCACTTCAAACATACACCTTTTGACACCCTCTTACTAGGATTTTACAGAGACCAAGCTTTTCATACCAACTCGAGCTCCGCTTGCATGCTCATTTCACCTCGATTTATTTTTTTCAAAAAACAAGCTCAAGCTAAATTTTTAGGCCCGTATGATAATCAAGCCAAGCTTGCTCAAGAACACAGGGTGTGTAGCGTATATTCATCACGAATTTTTTCTAAGATATCTACCAGTCATTTACTTAAACAGTTAGTGAATTGAGCTCGAACACTCAACTACTCGTCTAGGCTCTAGCTTTACAGAGGACCCGCAATAGGTAATGCCCATAAAAGCACTTAAGGTGCGCTACAATATATCTGGTTCGAGATGATTGGCTCCTTCTTTACAACTATCAAAGTTCTCTTGCTATTTGCTTTTTTATAAAAAAATGTATAATATTTGCATTCTATATGATTGACTCAGAATTTGCATTCCAGTAATAAACAAGCACGTGCATTGGGATTGTTAATTAATCCACCCTTTTCGTGTGACTCAATGGGGGCTATGTGGGTTGTGGGTCCCCGTAGAGCAACTAGACGGTTGTAATTTTCCCCCAAGTGATTATTATTCCGTACTCCTGGAGCACCACCACGTGATGCTACAGAAGTCTTTTCAATCACACAATAATGTGGAAGTCACACCAATGTGTTGTAAAGAAGGTCATTGGAGCACCACATGGCGGTGCTCTAAGAGCAAGTAATACTTTTCACCCCAACTTTAGGGAAAACTATTTGGGGGTCTTGGGACACCGCCATGTGGTGCCCAACACTCTTATCTACCACACATTTTTGTGGGGTCTAGTACTAAGTGTATGGGCTCCCACAAAAATGTGTTGTAGACAAGGGAGTTGGAGCACCACGTGGCGGTGCCCAAGACCACCAAATAGTTACTCCAACTTTAGGTATGTCTAGTGTCTATTGATTGTCCTACTTTGGGCAAATTAATAGTTACTCCGCCATCCCAAATTTTAGTCCAGCACAAAAGTTTGTGCAATATTCGGAGAAAAAAACAAAATAAAAATTCGAACATAATTTTTCAAATTCATTCTCAACAATTTAAAGAACTCATTGAGATCTTTAATTTGGTGCAAAGAAATTCAAAAAATTATGCACAGAACTACGTTTTATTGTATTCGAAAATCGCACAACTTTTTGTAGTGGACTAAAATTTTAGGACAGAGGGTTGATATTTTGATTATTCACTTCTCTAGACACATAATAACATGTTATAGGTGAGTGGAAGGATTATTTTGTCACATAAACCGCAGACACCTTCAAGCTGAAAAATTCATTCGGACTAAATTCAAAATACAAATTCAAATCTTGAACCTTAGACTATCTCTAATTCCTGTATATTATCCTGACAACACATAAAGCAAAAGAGAAAAAAGTTATTCCCTATATATAATCTATTTTAGTATATACTTTTTACTCAGCTGCGAGAGGAGTGGGCGACCAGGCATAGCAGCTCTTCCCTAGGCATGATCATAGAAACTATAGGCCCACCGGCTAATCCGCAAGGGAACAAAGAATCATGGCCACTACCACCCCACCTGAGGAGAGCGCGGCCAATAGGTCGGAACTAGAGCGACAGGGTAGAGGGGCGTCTATAGCATGACTCAAACTTGTGAACTCTCATGGTCCAAACCCTACAAGAGTAACCCTTCAGGCTTCAACCACCAAATTACCACCTCGGGTGGTATGTCTTATAATACATATGTTGTAGAAAAGCACCTTTGGCGTGCCTCACAGATGGTTTTGGAGCACAAACAGTTGCAGAATGGATAGATACAAATCAAGATATTTTTAACTCTTTGACTCTTTCAAGGATTCTATTAACCACCACTTCCTTTTTTAAATTGCCATCGAATATATGAAGATCTTATGGGTAATGCCCACAAAGAGAAGCCAATCCTTTGGGCTGTGTTCAATTTGCAATTAGATTATTAAAAGTGCTTTCAGCCAACGGTATTTCATTGACAAACAAACAGAAAAGGGTGAAAAAGGAGTGACACAAGTGGGACCGTTGCTTCTAATCAAGATTAGATGGTTTACTAAGTGGGGGATTAAAGAGCACTGACACAGATAAAATTTGAGATAACATTTCTAGTAACTTTTTTTTTTTTTTTTGATCCGACATTTCTAGTAACTTGTCATGGGTTTTTTCTATTGCCATCATTTAGCACGAGAATCGGGAGAGGCCATTTTCATATGAGATGAAAGTACTATAAAAGCAGAAAATAAAATATAAAAAAAAGTGAAAACTATGCAATACACTCAGAGCATACCTGGAATGTGTCCATGGTGATCCCGATCAATGGGGTCGCCTTGATCTCCTCAAGATAGTCCAAATCCTAAAAGTCAGCTTTATCCATCCATGCCTAGAAATTTTATGGGTCCTGAAACATCATGTCAATGTACGAAATTATCGTTCGAAGGATACTGTTCTTTTGTGTGAGAAAAACTACTAACATGAAGAGTATCTCCAAACTACAGGCATTTTGCCAAGTCCAAGTACAAAAAGGAAAAAGGTTCCTATTCTGGCATTTTTTCGTGTCTGTGTTCCAACAATATTTAAGCCTTCTTTCTAGTCAAAATACAAAAATTGATACATCAAGTCGTCAACACAATATGTGGCACGTTTCCTTCGGATAGCCGAATTTGCCTTGCCAACAGCAGTGGCTGTCTGACTAGCCAACCCGATTAGCAAGAGACAAAATCCTTAGTCTTTTGGCGAGCAGTTGGATTTGCGTAAAGTACATATAAGTATTCAGTTTGCCTATTTTCAGAGATGCTTTAACGTTTGTGCAAACAAATGTAGAAACTCTCACATAATAGTGTGAGTCCCACACATGTGTTAGTAGCAGAACTCTCAAGTGTTCGTGTTTCTTTTAAGTTCTCAACCTCATTGACTAATGAGCTGAGTTGGAATTTGCAGCTAAACAACTCTGAAATTGAATTGGGTCCGACTCATAAATAATTTGACATGTCAATTACTCACTACACAACTCAAGGCATAACGCAACAAAATAAGGGTGGCTTGTGGCAGTGACTCCCTTAATTCGAGTGTCCAATTGGATGAATTCAACAAATATACAACTATGCAGCCCGGTGTGCTGTTATGCACCCAAATAAAAGTAATTTTGCTTATATTTCCATGTCATTTTTGGACCGAAAATGATTTGGACACAAATGTCCGGACAGAGCGGGGTTAGCAACTATGAGATGCGTATGGTCCCAAGTGTATGTGTGGAGCCCACGTACATTCAATGGTTCCATACACAATCTATATCCGGATATCTATGTGCCCGTAACATTACTCATGTTGGGGTGCGGGAAGCTTCCTAGCCGCTTCCTGCCTAGTGGGACAGATGTGGCATTTTTAAGGATATAATAAGTGAAATGCTAGTGCCACGTGTCAATTCCTACTGCCCAGAAAGTGGCCGGGCCCAATTTGATTGGAAAGCCCATTAAAACTACGAAAGGATTGATAGTGGAGGATCCAAAGGGTGGCAGAATTGATACATTTTAAAATCCAGAGATTACTCTAAACCCTCAGAATATTCGGAAATCATTATGATCAGTTTTAATAATATTAGTTTACTTTTTTCTAACTCAAAAACTGAAAATCACACCTTTTTCACTTTTCACCATCTATATATACCCCTTGTGAAACCAACTCCAGAAAAAGGAATCAACTAGACCAAAAACTAAAAAATCAACCACTCAAGCCAACATGTATGCTTCTACTTCCTCCTCTACTACTACTACTCAGCTCCTCCAAGACAGCCTTACACAATTCTACTCAAGAAGATTGCTCCTACACGCCCCTCTCTACCAATCGCCGTCTGCGGCGGCTCCTCCAACTGCAGAAAACCGCCATGACCCTTCAGAACCCTACACTGCCGGAGACAATAGTTTCGACGCGAATGTCGTCATGGTCCTTTCAGTCCTCTTGTGTGCCCTAATATGCTCGCTAGGGTTGAACTCCATCATTAGGTGTGCACTAAGGTGCTCCAGTCTAGTCACCTCAGAACCAGGCGACAACCCCTCGGCTCGGCTCGCCAACACGGGGATCAAGAAAAAGGCCTTGAAGACTTTTCCAATGGTGAACTACTCAACAGGGATGAAACTACCGGGGTTGGACACCGAGTGCGTGATTTGCTTATCGGAGTTCACGCCCGGGGAGCGAGTCAGGGTCCTGCCTAAGTGTAACCACGGATTCCACGTCCGGTGCATCGATAAGTGGCTCAATTCTCACTCTTCCTGCCCTACCTGCCGGCACTGCCTTATCGAAACGTGCCAGAAGATCGTTGGTTGTGGCCAGGCGGTAGCGACTAGCTCATCTACACCGCCAGCACCACAGGAAACTATTGTGAGCATTGCACCACTTGAACCGGAAGGTTTGATACGTAATTACCGGGCAATTAGTTAAATCTTATTTTTCTTTCCCCATAACGGTGTGATATAGGTGATGGGCTTGAGCTCTGTCCTGTCCCTCAAAGGTAGGAATTTGGTCATCACTTGGGGGAGTTGGTCACAACCCAGTTTAGCCCCCCAGAAGACATGTACTGGAATGGTATAATTGTACATACCTTAGTATTGTGGCTTACATTATTCCTATTTACTTTCCATGAGATTATGGTGCACACCCAGAATCCAGTAACCTGAGAAGTAACATGAAAAGCAAAGTTCAGCCCTATGTTACTTGGAACTTAGATCCTAGCGGTACACGGTATGGTAACAGAAGCATGGTACGCCACATGCGCTAAACTGTGGTAAGCTTTCTATTCTTTCACACGATTAACATCAAATAAAACAAGTATAGTTCTTCAACTTATTCATACAAACAACGTTTCTATGAGCTGAATGACCAGTTTTATAACGTCTTTCCCGCCAAAACTCTACTCCCTAGACTTTTAGTTATTACATTCTAGTCTTTAGAAAAACCTTGCCCTGTTTTGAAACAGAGACAGTCTGAAACATGCATCCCAACATTTTATTCGCTTGTGAATTAGCTTTCCCTGGTACCACAGACTCAGCCACTCAAATTATCATTATGCATGATAAAGCAAATAAATATTTTACCACCAAACTGCACAAAATAAAACTACGCTTATTTACAAAAGAGGTCTTGGAATTATTCCTTTCTTTTCAAAAGAAATTAGGTTTAAATAAGCAAATAGCAACTTTGTCATGGTTATAGTAGTTTATCCATCGCATATAGGGCTGAAAGCGGCCGGAACCAATACCTATCCCTTATGGGATTCGAACCCTTGTCTCAGAGAAGACAATGTGACAAATGGACACTGAATTTGACATACGCCGCACTAAATCAGCTGAGTCAACATATCACGGCTCAAGGCCTAGTGGGGAAAATAATACATTTAGTTTACAAGTTATGCTATAGAAGAGCACAATCATAGTAGTAAAAAAATTACAAAGTAGAAAACAAAGCATGAAAGAAGATTGAAAAGAGGTCCATTCAATCAATCGAGCACAGAATAAATGGAAGCTGAGAGAGATAGCAAAATATGAGTTCAATCAAATAAACATGTACTATAAAGGTGGATTTTGTTTCATAGTACTCACATGGAGGATCCACTCAATGGGCACTGACTAGCCCACTAAGCCCACAGTTAAGATCATTTCCAGTAGGTTATAATAACATTTTATTGGCTGCAACAAAGCATCAATCGCCATAAGATTAGAGCAATATTTATAAAATGACTGCAGCATAATAAAAATATGCAAAATTTCAGAGTCAATCTATAAGAAAAAGCACTTCAACCCCAGCTTTGCATAAAACTAGTATTAACATCATAGTGCTTCAACGATGGTAATCCCAGAGTTAGAGTGACTTGAGACTTATCATGCTTTTCATATATATTGGATCTGATTCAGCGGTAAAGTAATGAAGTGAAGATGCCGATCAAAAAAAGTAATGATGTGAAGGCTTAGTCTTAAACCGTGCTTTTTTGTTTTTCTTTTGCCTTCTTTACTCTTTTTTTGGTTTCTACTACTTCTGCAGCCACAAAAAACATTGCATCAATAGTCTTTCTTCCAAATATACAAACGTGATTGGTGGAAAGGGGACCATGGATGTAGGCCTTTACGAAAATGAAAAGCTATTAGAACTTATTGATAGACACTATGCTGCACTTTCTTAGCACTTCCCAGCATAATATACAACAAAATGCAAATGTTCCGACTGTTAAGTTACCAATTCTCCCAAAAGCTTAAGCTACTAGGGAAACAGAATACGACGGGGAGAAGAAGAATGCAACTAAGGGACACATGCAAATGGAGAGATTTGAACTCAAGAACTCTCCTAACCTAAGCTCCGATACCATATTAAGTTACCAGTTATCCAAAAGCTTAAGAAGTTAGGAAATGGACTAAACAATATATATCAAGCTATAAATACCCAGAATGAGGTTAATGGCATCACTCAAAGACAGCCACTTTAGAAGCGCAGAAACTTAACAATCATAAGCAGTTATGATAGTCACTGAAGCAGCATAAGGGTTCTATAAGGAATAATTGAAGGGGAAATACACACAACAAAAATTGCGAGAAGGGGAAATACACACAATAGAAATTGCAAAACAGAAAGCAAACATCAAAGTAAAATGGAATTATTAAAATTGGTAGCAAACCAACTTTGTTAATTTGGTTATCTTCTTTTCATAATTCATATACAACACCTTTTCCTTTTTGTAGACAGCGGAAAAGTGACAACATAAAGGTTGCACTCAAGCACACAAATCCATCTGGTGGCCACCTTATAGTACCCTACCAGGTCTTTCAAATAAATACTAGGTAGATATGGGGTAGTACCAGGAGTACTCAATAGGAACCATTTGAAACTACATCAGTTAAGCTAATTAGATGGCTTCAACAAGAATTTGAGACATTTAACAAATAACAATTAACCCTAAGCCATGTCAAAAAAAGAAAAAGAAAAAACAATTAACCCTAAGATTAGCAGGTTTGGATTTGGCTATTGAACCATAGCTTGTATTTTTGCCGGTGTTTGACATTAAGATGCTTTTTGACGTAATTTGACATAATAATACAGAACCACCAACCAGTGATCCAGAGACGCAAATTGTGTTGGACTCTAATCCACAAGGTCACCAATTTAATGCATTTAAGTTACAAAACATGTTCCAAAATTTCGTCGATAAGAAGAATCTTAAGTTCTATAAAGAAAAAAGCCAAACAAAGTCCAAACTATCTTCAGTTACTACAACATAATTATTTAATGCAATAGGGGAGTATTAAAACCATGCCGTGATCATGTAATTAACTGTCTAATGTGCACTCAACTTGTAATTGCAAATTTCTTTTTATTATAAGATAAGAAGTCCATTTTGTGCTATCTAATCTCGCATAAAGTATTTCCTCCGACCAGATTTTGATTGATTGGACACAAATGCACTGTGAAAGATGGGTAGAACAACAATAAAAGAATGTAAAGCTATTTAGAAAAAAGAAGTAAAGTATATACTGTTGGGATTTGTCCCACATTGGTTAATTATCTCCTCCAAAACTAGTATATGAGCCTGGGCGGCCTCTCCACTCTTT
>JAOTQK010000002.1:16196609-16208955 GCA_025642025.1 Rhododendron ferrugineum
TTGATCGGGAACTATGAGATTGAGATTTGGGGTGTTTTTTTAGGTGTTTAATTAGTTGTCCGCGGAACCGCCCCGTTATAAAAATGGGGTTGTGATTTGATATTTGGTTGTAACATGCAATGGCACAGGCGGATAATTTTTTCAAGGGAATTGTTGGATTCCAGTCATCATTCAACTTGCACATCTTGTTCTTCTTATGAGATGGATACAAATCCAAATGCCAGTATAGTACCTAAATACAAATCTCCAAGCTTTCCTAAAACATGCCTGGTGGATATTTTAGTGTAACAAGGAATGGCAAGAAGAGATTTCAACTCTGGCCTACTCAAAACATGAAACGTGACATCAACTTTCTTCTTCCCCGTGAAAAATATTATACTCAATATCCTAAGTAAACTGAGATTAGGATGCAATAAATAGTGATTCGTTTGCCTGCACAACATCGTCAAGAATAGGAGCATAGCCCATCATATATTTACCTGAGTCAATCCCATGCCTAAGGCAAATTTTGCAACAGCTTTCAAGCATGCAAGCGAAAGCTCCAAACCCATCTCAAACAGCTGCAAAGGAATTTTAACCACCACAATCTCTTACCCATAAGTTCATAAAAAGCAGACAAAGCATCAACTAAGTAAAATATGAGAATCATAATCTTCTAAAAATAAACAATGTGTCTAATGAATTACAACAAGACATAGAAGCCGTTTCAAATGCCACTTCTAGGGGTGCCCTGCAGCTGATCTTTCCATCCAACATTACCAAGAAGCCATCTTTATCCAATAAGCAGGAAATTTTTTAAATTAAGCAATCCCCCAGCAGATGTTAATCCACAACCCCGTATATATGTAACTCCAATTGTATAATAAGATGCATGAAGGACAACCTTAAGAGTTAAGACTTAAAGACATAAGGTTGTATTGTAATGCAAATCTTCAATAAGAAGATGACGAACTGGCTGCCTTGCTCAATATACGTTTGACATCTACCTTTTACACGCCCACAAATCAATTACACAAGGTTCAAAGTCGATCTTTCTTGAACTTAGAAAAAAAAACCCGACAAGGATGACCAACAGGTATAGATTCCAGATCCAACAAGGTTCAAAGTCGATCTTTCTTGAACTTTGGATCCTAGGTTTTTGAAAAGATCTGTGCAGAGAAAATTATCTGGAGTTACCATTCACAAACCATGTGTTTCCCTTACTTTTTCTTTTCCCTCAACAAGTTCCTCCAAAAACCCAGAATCCAAATACAAGCTGTAGGTACTCGATTTTTCAATCTTCCTCTTAAATTAAGATTTCTTTACAATAGGGTTTAGATTACTTCGTAGATTGATGAAAGTGATTGAAAACCTTGATTCATTTTGTTGCTCCCCATCATCCGCTTTAATAAAGACTTGGTTTCATCATTTAACACGTAGCTAGTCCTACACCAATAATAAGCAGAATCAAAAGAATGGCATAGGGAATCTCTAAATTACCTTCACAGATGGCTTCAATATCAATAACTCCTAAAGCTTCCCTCAGGTTATCCCGTTGGTTGTTGAGAATTCTTGATGCCTCTCCTTAGACAGGAAACACTTCCTCATCATTCCAAGTGACAAGTAAGCAAATAAACAGAACAAACACAGCAAAGCAGGTCTTCACTTCATATTGGTACCTAACATGAATGAATCTGCCCACTTGAACTTTGAAATTAGAAGATCCACTGTTAGAGACAAATATCATAAACATAGCTAGAGACCCTTTTCTAATGACTTCAGCAAACATGTGGGTTTATATTTGTAAACATGTGTATGATGAAATAAATGACAAAGCTTAGGTGGTAACGAGACCCATCAGGTTAAACATCTGTTTTACAAGATTCAATAGAACCATCATCTACACTACAAAAACATAAGAATGCTTGTGAATATGGTACTCTGTCTCTCTCTTCGTCTCTCACCTTCTCTCTCTCATACATATTTCTCAAGGAATGAGCTTTGCAATGGAAAAATATGCCATACATATTTCTGGTCAGTAAATAGAGGGGATATGTCAGCATGGAGCTAAGTTATTGAACGAGAATTATCATCCGTGCAATATTGGCATTGGCAGGTCAAAATTGTGATTCAAGACCAGAGTTCAATCCATGGCATGTAGTATCTGTGCAAACTACCAGCGCCTTAGAAAATTCATAATATTTGTTCTCATGAAAGCAGAGTTGGTATTCGTTGAAAAAATATCCAGATAATTCTGAGGCTGGAAATGCAACCTTTTTAGCAAAAGACATTCCACGATACATCATTCTAATGACAATGTATCGAGTCTAAAACAAGTCAACGGTTAGAGTCTGGTGGAGAAAATGAACTATCAAGTGTAAGAACAAGTTGTGTAAAGGCTTGCAACGGTTAGAGTCTGGTGGAGAAAATGAACTATCAAGTGTAAGAACAAGTTGTGTAAAGGCTTGCAATATGGAGAGCCTTCCAAAACTGTCAGTATTATCCTTGAAAGTATCGACCAAGTGGAGGCTAAATCTCGAACCTGATAAATAGCACTCAAGGAGAAGCAAATAAATTGTATGCATCCCCTGCAACAAGCAAAGTAAACACTTAAATAAATTACGAAAAGGGCGAGGAACCTCGTCCATATGTCACATAATTTAGCTACCACTGCAGCAGGAAAAATCAAGATGGACAATAACTTTACACGGGTTATCCCCAGGATGTTGTTGCTATATTCCTTCCACTTAGCAAAATAAAAAAATAAACTCTATTCCTTCCTTAACAAAATTTCAATACTAAAAAAGCTAATTTAGTCAAATTCAGCATCCATCTTTTATTTTCAGCAACTACGAACTCATATTCAAGCACTTACGGTCACACGTTCTGCAAAATAAGACCATTTCATGCGCGCACACACACACAGTTCCTGGCCCCACACATTGTTCCCAACAATTAAAGGCCAGTTTCAGTAGTCAACAATGCAGTTTTAGCTTCCAATTACACAATTTCAGCATTCGAACTTAAGGCTAGTTGAAATTATACCATAAGATCAACCACACAAGATTAGATCCCGTTTGTACAGCCATTACCAATACCAGAAGCTCTGCTACGTCTTCAATAGCAAAATTAAAATGGTACTTGTCTTCCTAACTCCTATGGATCTCACCCTAATTCTATCGTCATAAAACCCAAATAAAACGCAAATTACATCTTGGTGAACCCCATAAAATTTAGCAACATACCTAGAAATACAAGAACATGTATGTAACTTTTTGGTATTTCCTGCATCACCAAAATCAAACCCCCTCACCGTTCAATAGATTTAAATAGGAACAAAGAGAATTTGGAGCACTTATTTCTCTCTCTCAAATATCGAATAATAAAGTGAAAAAGCTAAAAACTTGTATGTACCTCATAAAGTGAGGCAAGGAAGAGATCACTCTGGGAGTGAACTGGAGGTCCATTAGAAGCAACCTAGTTAAAAAAAACTATTACTATAGGTGTTGACAATGTCACGTTAAACTAATTTGTCACGTATTAATTATGCCAGCTCAAGTACATTGAGACAAATGTAATAAAATAAGTCCAAATAATGCATGTAAGCCTCCAACTCGGGATGTAATCTGCAGCTACATATAGTAAATATGTATTTTCTCACCAACACAATCTCTAGCTACATATAGTAGGCTGTGGGAAATAGTAAATGCCCAAGTTATACCTCGAGGTTGAAAAACCTAAGTTTTAAACAAGCTTAGAACTAAATTTATATACTTGAACACATACAAGAAATCAAAATCTTCCTATTAAATTGGTATTGTACCATGACTTGTATAGCGATTTAGCTAGCTAGAAATTGAAACAAGGATAGTGAGTTAGACTAATCGCACTATTTTCACCTCTCGCATATGACAAGTTCATCTTTTCCCACCAACTATTTGCATCTTCATCATAGGCAACCTTCCATAGTTAAAAATTTGGTGAGTTAGGCAATTATTCCACAACTACTCCCGAATTCTTGGAGTCTTTACCCCTATTCTTTCTTCATGAAGAATACTTCTAAGTTGCTCAGGCATAGCGTCAGGGGTGAAATAAGCCAATGGGGGGAGAGCTTCGGAGGGTCAGGTTTCCTATCCAGAAAAAGAAATCAAATAAGAGTTTTGTTGATGTCCCGTTGGATGCAGAAGACTTTGCTTTATTGAGAGCAAGAAGAAGGGTACACCATCAACACCAACAATTTTGCCAAAATTTTGGTTTCAATAACATGGAAAATTTGTTTGGCGTGGACTATTTTTTGAAAAACTTGCACAAGGCTGAGGCGACATACCTTTGCTGGACTGCTCCGCCAGAAGGGGTCTTGAGTTTATGCTGTGATGGTTCGTACCGATACGGTGACGGTGTCGGGGGCTGTTGACGGTGAAATACTGAAGTCCCGGATCCATTGACATTGTTGCTAAAAAGTCTGCCGCCCGGTTCATTTCACGAAATATGAACACAAAGGTCACCTTACCAAGCTCTCTGGCTATCTCGTGAATGCAAGCAGCCACTTTAGAATACCCGTTCTTTTTTTGTAAAACTGAGACCGCATTCTTTGAATCGGATTGAACACATATCTCCCAAGGTCCCAATTTCATATCTCTCACCATTTCCAGTGCTTTCTTAACTGCAAATATTTCACTTACGAAAGCATCTATTCCCTTGCCCTTGAATCATGAGAGGAGGCGCCTTCAAGGGCAAGGGAATAGATGCTTTCGTAAGTGAAATATTTGCAGTTAAGAAAGCACTAGAAATGGTGAGAGATATGAAAGCAGTTAAGAAAGCACTAGAAATGGTGAGAGATATGAAATTGGGACCTCAGGAGATATGTGTTCAATCCGATTCAAAGAATGCGGTCTCCGTTTTACAAAAAAAGAACGGGTCTTCTAAAATGGCTGCTTGCATTCACGAGATAGCCAGAGAATTTGGTAAGGTGACCTTTGTGTTCATATTTTGTGAAATGAACCGGGCGGCAGACTTTTTAGCAACAATGTCAATGGTCCGGGGCTTCAGTATTTCACCGTCAACAGCCCCCGACACCGTCACCGTATCGGTACGAACCATCACAGCATAAACTCAAGACCCCTTCTGGCGGAGCAGTCCAGCAAAGGTATGTCGCCTTAGCCTTGTGCAAGTTTTCCAAGTTTTTCTGGTGCCTTGATTGCAGCTTCGTTTGACTCGGTCACGGTTTTCAGTTCCTGGGTTAGTTCATCAACTGTCGTATTAGCCTTTTCAAGCAATGGATACTTCGTATTTTCAGCGTTCTTCAGCTGTTCCTCGAGCTTATTTAACTCTTTCTGAGCCAAGTGAAGCTGTGTTTCTTGTGGTAATACCCTCTGCAGTTAATCAGGAATAATTTTAAGCTAATCATGAGTTAAAATACCTAATTCTGCATCAGTATCAAAGGGAAAAGATAAATGAAAATTTGCCAATCCAATGTATCATAATACTTGCCTCAGACAATGATATTACAAGAAATACCATTACAATAGTGCTACAAAGACGGAATCTACAATTAGTAACGCATACTATTTGCCTATCACGTCATTATACCAATACGCATTGTCTGCAATGAACTTCAAAACTATCACCACCACATCATTTTGGATGCGAATTTGAGTTAAAGATCCTATTAGATCAGCTAAGTATCCAACAACAGGATTGTCACTAATTGTGTACAAGTATACATTTTTAGCATTGTTATAATGATGCAGTATATTACCACCACACAAGAAGAAAAATACAGTCAGTGGTGTATGTTTCTATACAAGTACGAAAAATAGTATCAAAAATAGCTCTAGTGCTCTACAGAATGCACCTTTGTCTTCCTGATGGCAGGTTTTTCCCCTGAAAAAGCACTTTCACCAAACAAATCAGCATCTTTGACAGATTGAAATGGTGCCCTGGTGTCCATCTCTCCTACTTCCACTTTGGGAGAGTAGGTAGCATTTTGACGGTCTGTTTCCTCCATAGCGCTTTATGTATTATTTCCTAATCAGCCACCTGCTCATAAAGAAGACAAAAAACTTGAAGTTTGAGTTAGTCTAGAGAAGAATGATGATGATTATCCTAAGTGAAGTTGGACAAACATCCTAATATCACCAACTATTAAGGAGGATAAACTGAAGTGGCAAATAAGGATTGGTCTTGGTCAAGCTTAACAACCAAACAGGTTGTACTTCAGAAAAGTCATCAGGCGAATGCTTTCACAACCAAACAGGTTGCACACAGGGATCAATCTTTGCAGGGGCCTTATACTATAAATCTCAACAGACGTTGAATGGGCTGCAGGTTATCCACATCAACCTTTTCAAATAGCTGCTATGAAAATACAGACATCCAAGGTTCTAAATGGCGCTTGGCGCTAGTAGGGCGGAGACCCACCTCCAAGTGCCAAGCCGCCTAGGCGAAGCCAAGCAATTCGGCGTTTTTTTTTTTTTTAAACAAACCGTTATCCAATCAAACTATATTCCATGTATCCATAATGCAAGTTCAAACTTCAAAGTACAACCCAAATGAAATTAAGTAGTAATATATATAGATATGATTTTGAACTGACATTTTGGCGATTTACGAAATTCAGGCACAATTTGTGGGGACTGCGAAATACCCAACACCAGAACGATCACTGTGTGTGAGCAGATCACTGTGAGAGAGAGAGAGAGAGAGAGACTGAAGAGAGACTCAGAGAGCCGAGAGAGAGAGCGAGAGCCGAGAGAGAGAGCGAGAGCGAGAGAGAGAGACATACCGGCGGGAGAGAGGGAGAGAGAGAGAGAGACGATGGCGTCGACCGGAGTTCTTCGCTTTCGTTTCGTCTCCCGCTTCTGAAGCTCTGATCGACTGGAATGTGGAGGGTTGAATGTGGAATGTAAATGTAATTGTAATATATATAGATATGATTTTGTAAAATTACATAATAAACCCTTTTAGTTTTTGTACTTTTGATCCTAGTCCTTTTAGGTTAATAGTATACATTTTAGGCCTCCAAAGACGCCGCCAAGCCCGCCTAGGCGGCCGCCAAACACTGCCAAATCTCCCTGGGTGCCAAATCAAACGCCAAGGGATATCGGTGTGGCGGCGAGGTACCTCCAAGCAGGCGGCCTCGGCGGCCGCCATTTAGAACACTACAGACATCAAAGATCCTTTGATCCACAAGATGACATTAGAAGATATAGTCATGAGATAAATAAACAACCTGTCTAAGGCGGTACAATACAGCACAGCAAACTTTTTTCTTATGATTGGCGAGCATGGGAAACTTGAGACATGAAAATCTACCAAACTAGCGTTTGTACCCGTTTGATGCATGGGACAAAAAAATAGTTTGTGTGCAGCAAAAATCACGCAAATGTATGGTGCAGAGAAAAGTTAGACCACCATGAGAAAATGCTTCCGATGCATGGAATCATTTTTCCTTAATTTTCCTAAAAGTTTTCACCCCTCCCCACGTTCGCTCTCTCTCACGTCCTCTCTCCCTCTCTCTCTCCAAATTTTTTTTAAAAAAAGGAAAAATCTAGGAAATTAGAAATGGTGGTTCGAAGGCTTGTGAAACCCAAATACATTTCTATAGTATATGTAATAATAATGATGCCAATAACAAGAGAGAGGCAAGATAAAGCCTCAAATAACTTCAAATTGAATTGAGAAGAACCAAAACATCCAAAGCTAATGTAAAAATTGCAAACCCAATCAAATACTAATTGGTAACTAGAGAACATAAAACATGTAAAAATAAAACATATGTTTTGTAACTAGAGAACATAAAACATATGCACATTCTACATATCCAAACATAACGGCATCTAAAAACCTTACTGAAATCTCGAATCAACTGTAAACTGGAGTTCAAAAAATCCTAAAACCCCAACCACTCAACCACTCGCTAGTTACAAAACATGACCGAAACCGGCATACACGCACTTATCAAAGACATGTAAAAATAGCACAAATAGATGCATGTAAGAAACAAAATAACTACAGCAAACTGAAAAACCCTGAACACTGAAACCGGGCAAAGCCCCTTTCAAAATAAACAGTACTATATTTCAAACAAATTAAAAAGGAAAAGCCTGAACATCTAACGATTTCTCCAAAAAGAGGTGCAGAATAACACATCGCAAGGCAAAACGGTAAGAACATCTAGCTCTTTCGTGCGAGAAACTGAAAACCGTAGAAACCCAAACGACAAAAACCCTAAAAAGAGTCAACTCAGCTCGGACCTGGAACCTTCGAATCGCGCATGGGAAGAAAGCCCCCTCAAGTGAACAGAGCCCAATTTCAGAACCCACTACGCCCCGATACGACTCTTCCAACGAACCATTGTCAAAACGGCATAGGACTACTGGTAGCAAGATAAGGAAACTCGCCGTCGATCTAATCACCGCGCGTTGATGGCCATGGAGTCGTGAAGAAGGATCGCAGAAGAGAGAGAGGGAGAGTCGTGAAGAAAAAATCGCAGAGAAGAGAGACACACAAAAGCTGTAAACGAGCCGAATCGAGCCAAGTTTTACAGTGTTTAGATTTGGTTCAATAAGTTTTAAGCAAACTCGAGCCGAGCTCGAACTCTATGAATTTTTGACGAGCCGAGCTCGAGCCGAACTTTCGTAGGTTAGAGTCGAACTCGAACATGTTCACGAGCCTCTACGAGTCAAATTTTTTAGATATTTATACTCTCAAATAGAGCTAGAACTGCAAATATAATCATTATTTGGTACATAAATATGTTCATTCATATACAAAATTATGAAAAAACGTATTAAAATGTAAGTTTATCGTACTTTTAAAGATTTATACATGTATAAGTTATAAAATTTTCATAATAATATACATGTAAAAATTTATAAATATTAAATGTTATATGTGAAATTTTATAAGTATATGCATATACTCCAGATTCGCAAGCCTAACCGAGCCGAATACTGTCATGTTCAGGTTCGGCTCGTTTACGGAACGAGCCTAAAATTGAGTTCAGGTTTGGCTCGTTTATTAGACGAGTCGAATTCGAACGAGCCCTTATCGAATCAAGCCTCGAATAGTTCGCGAACTAGCTGGTTCATTTGCAACCCTACAGTGAGTGACACACCCACCAAACCGAGAAGGATCGATCTGATAAAAGGCAAATGCATTTTATTACCCATTTTGTTCAACCCGGAATGGACGAACAGGATCTGGCCACGTAACAAATGCGCGAAAAGATGGAATTACCCAATTGATTAACACTATATGGCTAGGACTGTAAACGAGCCGAGCCGAGCCGAACTCTAATAGGTTCGGGATCAGTTCTTTAAGGCATTGGTGGGGCTTGAGTTCCGCTCGGGTTCGATTTGAGCCCACACAAGCGAGCTCGAGTTCGGCTCGTGGAAAAATTTTAAGGCTCGGGTTCGGTTCGTCAGGGCTCGTTAAACTTAGACGAGCCGAACCGAGCCGAACTTAGGCTCGAATCTAGTTCGTTGGAAATTAAATTTCAAGGCTCGGGCTCGTTAAACTTAAACGAGCTGAACCGAGTCAAATTTAGACTTGACCAAATGTTTGAGGTTTACCTTTAGATGCTTTCCCCCATTGATCCTACTCGAGTGACCGCCTAGGGATTGTGTGAAAGCTTCCCTTGGTGCACAAAAGAGTGAGATCTTTGTTTATTGTCTTTTCATTTCTTTTGTTTAACCAAAAAAAAAAGGAGAAAAGAAAATACAAAAACAATAGAAAAAGAAGAAAAAGCAACAAAATATTAGTAGTTCTACTCTTGGGGTTGTTGCTCTAGTGCACCCCCTTCTCTCATATGATCTCGCACCTCGGGCGAATGGCTACCTAATCATTGCACCATCCTAGGTGTGTGTGTCTCTTGGGTCCATAAGAATGAGAAATGGGGTTTGTGCGTGAAGTCTTTAGGTCCAAACGACTTATGGTTTGACTTCTTTCATCAAACTTGAGTGAATTCCTCTCGGGAATTGAGTTGGGTATCCCTTGGCACCTATAAGGGCTTTGCTCCACCCTCACGGAGTTCACTTTTTCACAATGATAGTCTAGAGCATGAGATTCTCTTGATGCATGATTTACTTATTGATATGTTCTCATTATGCTTTGCTCTATGTTATCATTGGTGCCTTTGAATTCGAATGCCCATTTATTGAGAAATTCCTCACCTTGTGCTTGGGTATGATATCTTGATAATTAATATTTTGTGCTTGCATGAGTTTTAGTGCATTGTGAATGCTTGTGTGCTCATTTTGTGTAGGCATGTTGTGAGGGGGAGTAAAACATTTGGTGAGATTATATTTTTTTCTGCCCGCTTGAGTTTTTCGCGTGTCAAAATGCATGCATGATCACATTAGGGGCTGTTATAGTAAATGGGAGAGTTTGCATTGGGGTCCTTAGTTTGTGTCTAAGTGCATTATTATTGGGTGATCATTAATTCAAGAATGACACGAGTGTGTTATTGTACAATGATTCTTGTGCAAAGTTGGTTGTTATGGTCTTTCAATTACAAATTTTCACTATTTTTTTTTTATCTCAATTGAGAGCATGGGTGGTCTTGTGTGCTTTGTGTCTTCATACTTGCTGAGGGAGAGCCTTGGGGTTGGATATTTTGCTTCTTTTGGTCTTCACTTGTGTGCTTATTGGCTCTTGTCCATTTTTGCAAGCCCTTTTGCCTTCCCGTGACAAAAAGGGGGAGAAGTTATTTGTTTGGCTTGCAATCTTAGCTTATACCTGAATCTTGTTATTTCTTTTGGATATACTCATCTTATATGTTTTGCATGTGAGAGCTTTACTAGTTGTTTTTATTTCCGCTGCGCTTTGTATTTTGCTATTACCATCATGCTATATGCTTGCATTTGTGTTGGATGAGTTATCTTTGCAGGACCTTGGAGATTATCATGGAAGCTTCACTTTCTAGTTAGTTTGAGTTTTGAAGGTTCTCAAGCTAGTAAGGATTTGTTTCCATGCATCCTTTTTGTGTGAATGGTTTTGTCCCGGGAATGCCAAAGAGGGAGATTGTTAATGTTATTGGCAATTTCCGGAGTCTGACAAAACCATTGGGTTTGTATTATTTCTTTTTTCATTTGGGTTTGAGAGTTAGCTTAGTTGATTGAGTCTAGACACTCCGCCCGATAGTTGAAGATTTGGAGAATTGGTTGTGCCTCAAGTCAATGCCGCGCCGAAGTTTGAGAATCGATTCGAAAAGGTATAAACATGCATTTCATTGAAATACATATTTCTCATGCATTGCATTTCAGTCAAACGAATATTTTTTTTATATTCTCTTGATTTCCATTTGCCCACTAAAATGTGTAATCACTTTTTATGGGTTCATTATCTGAGGGGGAGTCCACATTTTTTGGGTTTAATTGTCTTAACATTATTAAAACTTAAAAGTGTTGTCTATATCTCAATTAGCTTGTGTGTCCACCACATTCAGGAGAGTTAGAAGAAAGTCCAAAAATTTAAGTAAGAAATTGGCCTTATCTGATGACTGATCAGTAGCAAGAACTAGCCTTGCGTTTCCTCAGTGCTTCCACGCTCATCACCAGCACCTCACGTGACTCAACCAAGCATGCTCTTACCTTACCCAATCACTGCCTTGTGCTAGCTGTCCTCAGCCTTATCCGATCTTCTCCTTATTTGATCTGGCCATCCTGGCCGTTCATTTCCTTGCGCGCTAGCAAGGCGCTTCCAGCGCTAGGTAGCGCGTACTCGGTATAAAACATTCCAACCCTCATTTTCTGCAGGCAGATCGGAAAATCCTATTCTCTCTCTAGGGCCTGTTTGGATGGAGTAAAAACAGGAGAGGAAAAATAAGAGGGGGTAAATGGGGTGGGGCTCACTGTTTTGCCCTTGTTTGGGAACCAAATTTGGAGGGGTTTTAGTTTTCACCCATTCTTCCTTTTCACCCATTGTAGGGATTGTCCGGTACAATTTTTGGGCACCTTTTGGCCTCCCCAAATTTAATCCGGCTGTAGAGGGGAAGAATGGGGAGGAATTTGGACGAAATCACCCCCGCTTATCCCCTTTCTCCAATCTGAAAGACTCCTTATTTAGTTTCAGGGCTCTCTTAGGGTGCTCATTGAAAGACCTTAGAACCAAAAATTCATTATAACCATTTAAGATAAAATGATCAAAAAAATAAGATTTTTGCATCGGTTCAAACGGATTGAAAATTGGAACACTTATTTTTTTAAACCATTTATATATTAAAAACTATAGTTAAAAAATTAACGTTTTGTTTGGTTGGGGGTTTAGTTTAGTTTAGTTTTGGTAGTAGAGAGAAATAGAGTAATGATTGAAAATATGGGTAATGATTGGAGAGAGATAGAGAGAGAAATGAAATTAATAATTG
>JAOTQK010000002.1:16225143-16243445 GCA_025642025.1 Rhododendron ferrugineum
CAAAATTAATACCCCCTACTATCTTATCCCCCTTCATATTTTTTACCCCTAATTTTTTACCTGCATCCAAACAGGCCCCTAGGGTTTTCACACTCAAGCACCCACTTTGCATTTTGGATGACTTAGATCTTGTATCTTGTTCATCTTCATTTTAATCTAGAGAATACTTTCATTCCCATGTATTCTCTCTAGGTTGAATTAGTTTTTTTGCAACGACGGTCAGCCATATCGTCCATCTCAGTCATATCATCAACGACGGTCAGCCATATCGTCCATCTCCGTCATTCAACGATGGTCAGCCATATCATCAACGACGGTCAGCCATATCGTCCATCTCCGTCATTCAACGATGGTCAGCCATATCATCAACAACGGTCAGCATGTCGTCCTTTCAATCCACAAACGAAGACCAAAATATCATCCGATGTTTCATTCATTCCGCAACTGATTGTTCCCTAGGAGAGTCCGTCTTGGTCTGTCCTGAACAACAACCGCCTTCAATCTAGCCGCAAGTGCATCTTCCAACAGCCTTATTGCTCTGTCTCGGATGGTTTTTGATAAGGAGATTGGCTCTGATTCCCAACAGATGGAATTCAACCTGCCTGACACGACCTACCCGTGTTTGTTGGAATACTTTGTGCTGAGGATAACTTGATCCCCAGCAACGACGACCGGTCCTGTCCACATCTTTAGCGACAGCCTGTTCTGTCCAAATTCAATCAACAAGCGGCGATGCGATCGTCCACTTCTACTTCCATCCCCAACGATGGTCTGTCCATCCATTCGACCGATCAGGTTCTTTAAGTATTCGTGTCTACTTTACTAGTATGTTCTGCTTTGGATTGCCTTGAGGGGTGTCTAGAAACCTTTGACGTTACTTGTACCAAGTCGATTGTGCTTCAAGTGCCATCAAAGGGGGGCTATTGTAGACTCCCAATCTGGGCTTCCAGATTAGTTTACTTACGGTTTCTGATTCCCCGATGATGAAACGGATCAAGAACACCCCGGGAATGTCAAGTGTTTGAGTTTTGAGTGTTTGCAAAACCCTTAAACCTAGCCTAGCCAAAGCCACTTTAAAAGCCAAAAAACCTAAGCTGACTGGCGTGCGCAGGTCCTACACCAGCGTGCGCAGGTCAAGCTGCCAGGTGTGGTCAACAGTCAAAGTTTGACCGTTGACCATCGCGCGCCGGTCAAACTTGTCCCCATCACCTTTATGGGTTGGTAAGCTTAACCACCAAGTAACCATCAGCCAGCCTCGTGGACTGGCTGAGCTCCTCTCTTTGTCACCATACCTACCTCATCTCTCCCTATACCCCCTCATGGTTCATCCATTAAAAGGGTAGACAAAAGAAAGTTGCAAAAATCCATTCCAAGGTTACAAAGCCAAGCAACAAGCATCTAAGAACATAGCTTGTTCTTCCACCTCAACCTTTTCAGACACCTCAATCAAGCCTCAAACCTCAAAGCTCAATCTCTTTTAAACTCAATCTAGGTATAGCATACCTACTGTTTTCTGTTCTTATCCCTGAGGGGGCTGGCAGGGTCAAGGCTGGTAATCAATACCAGTCCTGGCCCTAAAGCTGGCAAGGTTTCAAGAACCAAGTGGTGGCAACCGGCGCAAGCCAGTCCCATAGTCGTGCGCGCCACTTCGTTGGCTGCGTGCGAAGGACAGTGTGGGGATCGGTTTGCTACTGTTATATGTCTTTTATTTACATACATCATTGTGAAGCATGATAAAAATCAGTTCACTACTTTCTTTAGCTTAAACTGATAGTTGTAAATGTCAATATGTAGTTCTGCTGTTGTGGAGTACCCCTGGGATCTTTCTGGACTTGCCCCAGAACCCAGGATGAGCAAAACCAAACACTAGAAGGTTGACTCATACCCTCGCGCGCCGGGGCGCAACCCTCGCGCGCTAGGGCGCAATAAGTGCGCGCAGGTCAGTCCTTGACCAGTGAGTGGCCTTTGCTTCGATAACTTGGCCTTAGGCCACTGTTTTGTCCCCACACTATTTATGGGGTATTTTATTAGTTTGTAGGGCTTTTTCAGCCTTTAAACTGTATATTAACTGCCTATCAACTGTCCATAAACTGTTTGGTTTGTCCTGGGTGTGCACTGGTCCTTCCAGAGCCCAGAGGGTTCGAGAATAAGAGTTGTGGACTTAGACTTACTGGCGCACGCTGGTCTCATAGTGGCGCGCGCAGGTGTGATCAGCATGCAGTGACTTGATCATTGCATGCTGATTCTTTCCTCCGCACGGCACTCCGAGACAGGAGCCTTCCAGTCTATTTAATTCTCACAGTAGTCTGTTTTCATCATATACTAACTGTTTCAATAAGCAAGCATGCTGTCGATCACATCCTGCAAACATGTTACAATTTAATCCCCGATTAACTGTTCCCCCACCCTAACTGGCTAAAATAGATTAATAAAAGAAGAATCGCAATATTTTCAAAATGCCTAAGTAGAGACTGATCTCCAGATTGGGCGAGAGGGGTGCCATAAAATCATTCCCCTCTCGTAACCTGGCTCCCGAATCCACATATGGTTATGACGGACTGGTGTCTTCACTTTTTCAAATCAAATAGCGCGGCAGGTGCTTCGAAATACGGTTCCTTGGGTGTCGGACCTTCAAACCCGAGTGGCGACTCTGTATTCCGAGCGCTTGCCTCCCCGCTCGCGCTCTTTCGATCCGAGAGAAAGGAACGGAATCCTTTTTCTCAGGGCATGCTGCCCACACCTGGGTGGCGTAAGTATCACGACATTCTCTCCGTTGTTCCTCGTTTTCTGTTCGAAACCTCGATCGAGCACTAGATAAAGGTTTAGAAAGTTTTGATTTCCCAAAGTCTCGTTGATCCAAGAACTTTGAAAACAATAACGTGCACCATCGAGATGCACAACTCTTCATCGGGTCATGGCAGCGTCCTAATAAGCATAAGACAGACTTGACAGCGAGACAACCTAGAAGCCGCCCTAAACATGCTCCTACGCAAAACGGTATGTATATACAGTGCGTGCAATAGGAAAAGCGGTAACACATAGATAGTTTATAGGGGTTAGATGCAAGTAATCTTACCTTGCGGGTACCTGTCCTAGTGTTGGAGAGTTCTAATGCTTTGTATATGCAAAGGCCGGTTTTGGTTTGAGGGGGTTCCTCGGACTAAAGCCAACATATACCTCCTGCTGCAACGCTTATTGCAAAGCAACGGTCGAACAGTAGAATGACTTATCATCGTCCAAGGTTGTTGGGTATTTGAGGACCCTGGGCTCCAGTAAACTATGTCGGTTACCCAAAACACCTCAACGCGGCTAGCCAACATCGATGCACATGAAAAATGCTAAAAAGATTGATTAATGAGAAAGAATTGTAACGTTTGCAAAAATGCCTTTTAATATGTGGCTCACTTTTATTAATCGATACTTGGAGAAAACTACTCAAGTGAACAATCAGAAAAGTCGCAGTCCGGATTGGTCGGATACGAAGATCCTGTTAAATCACCTTATAAGGATAAGATGACCTCCAAAGCTCAGCTCAAATCAAAAAGCCCAGCACAGCCCTAAGGGCTTAAGCTAGAGTCCCAAGAACATGAAATCTAGCCTATAAAGAACTAGCCTCTATTAACCAACCCAATGAAGGAGGCCAGCTCACGAGCGCAGCTCATAGAAGAATATCGAGCTCAGCTCACTAGGTGAGCTCGGCAAATATGACAAACCTACAGCCAGGACCTTATCTCGTCCGAAGAGATTAGGTTGCGAGTCTTGGAGGATAACCACAGAGATTCGTCCACTATGAAGACTCCTAACCTTGATGACCATCACAGGGTCCAATGGTGAAGGGACTCCTCAAACCTGATAAGGAACAGGGGAGTCCTAAGGTGAGGATGACACCATGAACACCAACCAATTCCCGTCATGAACGGATGAGACTTAAGAGTCCCGGTCCCAAGGGATTCCTTCCAAGATGCCTATATAAAGTTCACACCTCCATAACACAAAGGTACGGAATACTACAAAACTCATACCCAGTCCATACTCTCTTCAAAAGTAAATAGACTGACTTAGGCATTGGAGGGGTGATGGTGACAGCCACGCCGATGCCCATAGTTTACCATTATGTTTTGCAAGTTGTTAATCGAGCACATCGGAAGCCGCTTCATCCGCTAGAGTATCAGATGGACAGTTGAGGAACCCCTCCTCCGGAGGTGACCAAAAACCGCTTCATCATCACTATTCAGTTTGAAGAATTGTTCTCAAGAGTATTAGTTTCCAAGTGTAGACCAATGCAATAAGTCCCCAGCAGAGTCGCCACTGTGGGCAAACGCCCTGAAAATCGATCGCGATAATGCAGGTGCGCCCCTTTTTAAAGCGCGGCAAAATGCTCAATTCAGAGTCGCCACTTGGGTTTTGAAGGTTTGACACCCAAGGAACCGAACTTGAAACACTTGCTACGTTTATTGATTTGAAAAAGGCTTGTAGACTGGTCCGTCGTCACCTTGATATCTGAGATTCGAGAGCCAGGTTACGAGAGGGGAAGGGTTTTAAGGCACCCCTTTTGCCCAATCCGGAGATCGGTCTCTACTCGAGCATTTGTAAAACATTTGCAATTCTCTCTCATTAATCACTTTTTAGCCAATTAGGGCGGGGGAACAGTTTAAGGGGATTAAAACTGTAACATGTTGGCAGGATGTGATAGATGACATGCTCGCTTATTGAAACAATTAGAATAGGTTGAAAACAGACTGGACGGCCACTGTTTTGGAGTGTCGCGCGAAGGAAGAAACTAGCATGCACTGATCAAGTCACTGCATGCTGATAAGACCTGCGCGCACCACTCCAAGACCTGCGCGCGCCAGTAGGTTCAAACCCACAGCTCTTATTCTCAACCCATTGGGCTCTGAAAATGACCAGTGCTCACTCAGGACAAACTAAGCAGTTTATAGGTAGTTAAAATTGGCTCAAGAGCCACAAAATGAACAAAACACCCCATAAATAGTGTGGGGACAAAAGCAGAGGCCAAAGCCTAGTTACCCATGGAAAGGCCACTCACTGGCCGAGACTAGACCTGCGCGCGCGGGTAGACCACTATTGCGCGCAGGTTCAAGTCAACAAGCCAGTGTTTGGTTCTACATGTTTTTGGGTTTTGGGACATATCCTGAATGGCCCCAGGGGTATCCCATTGCAGCAGAAATGGGTATTGAAAAGGTAACCAACAGTTTTAACATGGAAAATTAGTAAATTGGTTATTAAGCATGCTCATAATGATGAATAGACAAGAAATAAAGCATAAAAACAGGGATCCTGACCCCACGCTGGATCGACACGCTCGTCCAAAAGTGGAGCGCGAGTGTTCAAACCCATGAGTGCGGGTTCCAAACCCGTGCGCACGAGTTCCAGACTAGTCCCAGTCCCCACGCAAGATCTGTGCGCGCAGCCACAGGGTGGCGCGCGCGTACTAACGACCGGTCCGCGCTGGTCTCTTGTCCACACGGTTTTTGAAACCTACTAGCCTTAGGGCCAGGACTAGAATTGATTACCAGCTTTGACTCTGCCAGCCCCCCCAGGGATCAGAACAGGAAGCAATACAAAGGTGTTATACCTTTGGTTTTAGGTTTGAAAGAGTGGATTGAGCTTGGAATTGATGGGTTGATTGGATGATTGTATGCTTGTAACCTTTCTTTTTTTTTCTAACCCTTTGGAAGAAAGAGTGAGGGGGGTATTTATAGGAAAAACACCCTCCATTAATGGAAACCTTCTAGAAACCTTCCAAAAATGGAAAGTATAAGGTCGGCTGCAACTTTAACCAGCACGCGCGGGTCCAAACGATCACGCGCTGGTCAATGGTCAATCATGTCCATTTGACCAACCCCTGGCACTTTGACCCGCGCGCGCTAGTTCTCAACCAGTGCGTGCCAGCAAGATTATGGGACATTTAATGGGGTTTCAAAACGCTCAAAGCTCAACCACTTATCATTCCCGGGGTGTTCTTGATCTGTTTCATCATCGGGGAATAAAAAACCTAAAATAAACTAATCTGGAAAGTCCAGATTGGGGTGTATATAAATCGGTGAGATAGGAATACGTCGGAAGGGCAAAACGGCGAGAGATGGCAAGAAAGGGATGAGAGGCAAAAAGCACTAGGGAGAGAGAGAGAGAGAGAGAGATGAGGAGGAGGAGGAGGAATAGGAGAGCAGAGAGGGAGGAGCAACAGGGGGAGGTGCCCCCCACCCTCCCCAAAGCATAAACCCTAATCGATGGAGGAAAAAAAAAGGAAAGGAGAAAGGTTCTAGAGAGAGATGGGGAAGGGGGAGTCTTTTTATATCTTGTTTGATTATATTGTTTATATTTCATTAATGCTATGTCTGTGACTTGATTGTTATCATTACGTGAACTTAGAAGTGGACAATTGGTACACTGAGTGGTACTTAGGATCGGAATTAAATTGGTTAGACGTTAATAAGACAAGTGAAACAAATGTTGATTAGTGATACTAAGGACTTGACAATGTAAAGAGCAACCTAAACGGAGTCCCTGAAGCGAAGGGCGGTCGGAAGGTCTCTAATAGAGAAAATGATAGAACAACCTAAACAGAGTCCTTGAAGGCAAGGGCCCCGAAAGGACTCTAATGAAAAAAAAAAAAAAGGTTTAGAGCAACTTTAACGGAGTCCCTGAATGAAGGGGAGCCAGAAGGACTCAGATGTAATTCTGGTTATGACATGGAATGATTAGCTTCGGTGGGACCTATACCTCTGGCTATGGTCGTAAGTGAGTTCAGTAGGTAGATAACTTAGATGTACTTACTTAGCATCCCGATGTAGGATAACCAAGAGGGGAGTTAATCATGGGACAATCATAGTTGAAGTTATTGAGAGGAATGCTCGGAAGAAAATCATAGAAATCACTTAAAGACAAAAAAAAAAAATCGTAGAAAGGCTACTTGCTACTTCCTTTTTATTAGATGTTCGCTATTGTTTGACATGTACATTTGTGTAATGCAAGAGTTAGTGACATATAGATTATTTACTAAGTATCAAAACTCATTTTAGTGCCGTTTGGTCTAACGTTTTGTGCAAGATACCCACGATACAGGAAGTGAGCAGTACTTTCCTGAGGAGAACCAAATTGTGGAAATCAAGCCGAAAGAAGTTTTGGGATCCTTGCCAAACTTATTTTGTTAAACTTATTACTTCGAATTCGGGTCTGTAATGAACTAAATTATTACTCCCTCTGTCCCTAAATAAGTGTCCGGCACGCAAACCTAGACCTTATAAAAGATGTATATTTTTTGTTAAAAAAATTAATTTATTTTCATAATCTAATAGAACTCATTGATATCTATTCATTTGTGAAAAAAAATTAATTTTTTTAATGAAACAAATGTATCTTTTTAAAAGCCTAGGTTTGCGCGCCGAACACTTATTTAGGGACGGAGGGAGTATTTTGGAATTATTATACTTAATTAATGAAATTATTTTTAATTAACTACTATTTTCAAAAAAAATTCCCAGTTAATGCCACTGAAATTCGGGGTATTACACGAAGTTGTCACTTACCTTGTGCATCTAATTGCTGTGTCAATTTTGACTTCGGAATGGTGTTGTGCACCTCCGAGCTGTGGGATCGTGCATCCGCCGGCTAGGATCTCATATCGACAACCAACGATTGAGAGCCATTCATTGCCGAGTTGAGATCCGAGCCGTCGGATCGATGCAAGATCCAATGGCTCGAAGGTGCGCAGCACGGTGCTGCACACAACACCATCCCCCAATTCATCAATTATGGTTGAATACTCCCGGCTTCTTCAAAATTTTCATATTTTTTTCACCGCCCATATAGGACATAGGAGCGGTTAATTTTATAAGTCTCATTGAGTGTATCATGTTATCACAAGATAAATGTAGATCATTCATATATACCTAAAATCAAAAATTGTTCGACCAAGCTTATGTCGAAATCATATCAACTTGATTTTTAATTAACTTCCATATATACACGTTGACATTTGCAAAAACCAGTGCTTCAACTTATCTAATGTACATTGGTGATAAATCTCATTTTACATTACATTACATAAGCAAATCTCGATTCATATCTTCATGGTATTTCCACCCCAAGGCTATTGCGACCCTACTAAGAATGTCACGAATAATGTCACGAAGAAATGTAAATATATCCAGCCTTTCTAGCTTTGAAAATCACATTCTTCCCTCAAAAAATGCTACTCTACGTACCTAACGGGAAAACTGCTCGACTGTCCCAGCCATTAAGCTAATTATTCTGTTGGTGGGTACAAACTCTCTCTCTCTCTCTCTCTCTCTCTCTCTCTCTCTCTCTCTCTCTCTCTCTCTCTGTGGATTCCAGCAACGAGAACTTCAAGTTCTTCATTTAAATAAGCTGGTTCAATTTTACAGACAATTCAAGAGCAAATCAAATTGGAGATTAAAAACCGTGAGGGGGAAAATTTCAAAAACAGGGATAACTTTATGCCGCATTTCGGTAATTAATTAACCCCGTTTTTGGTGTCCTTTTGTTCTGTAGTGGTAGTACCGTAGCGGGGAGGGGAGGGGAGAATTGGGCCCAATCACCGGTGCCTTCCTTGAGAGCCGCCTTTATTCTTGGCAAAGAAAGTATTCTTTGGCTTTGGAATGTCGTGAATATCCATCACCTGAATCGTTCTTTGCTTTTTGGCTTCAAAAAAACAGAAAAGAAATACAACTTACAAAAGCAGAATCTGGGAAAATAAAAGATAGGAAACAAGAAAGTATTAGCGTGTTAGTGCACCATTCGAGCCATCAGTTCGCCAATTCAATGGTCCAAATTTCATTTCGGCAATGAATGGCTCGGATGTTGAATGGTGGAGATGAGATATGGACCATTAGATTGCCGAACGAGCGGCTCGGATGGTACTATGCACCCCCACACAGCACAATTCCCTTGCCGACGTGGTGTCGTCAATTCATTCATGTTTGGCCACATAAGCCCGTTGCAAGTACACGTGGCCGAGCATGAATTGTATCTGTGACACCACGTCAGTACACCATGTGGTGTACTCGTTTCACAAAGTACTTTTCTACAGGAAATTGTCAAAAATAAAAACCATTCTGAGCTTCTTGGTAGTTCTCGTGAAGACGTTTCCTAGCTGAAGCCAGCCTTTCATCTATGTTTGAGTCCTTCTGTTCTCTCTGCAAAATTACCGTGAACTTGATTCAAATGGACTTTCCAGAAACTGTTTCAAAAACAAAGACACTCTTGGTATTCATTTTCTCGGGGAAATGATAATCAAACATTTTTTTTTTTAGTCAGTATATTCAAACATTTCAGTGCATCATTGTTATGCTTTCTTAGAGCAAGTCCACCTGCATGTCAAAACCCCTTGCTATTGCTAAAATTTAGCAAAAGTAGAAAAACGGCAACCTATCGGGTAGAGCCAAATTTGCTGTCAAATTTTGACAAAGTTTGCTGAGCAAAGATTTTTTGACAAGTTGCCAAATCAAGGGCAAACCCCTTTCAAATCAAAAGGTTTTCAAAAAATAGTTTTGAGCAAATTTGGAACCCAACCCATCTTTTCGGAAGAACAAAAATATGTTTTCAAATTCCCAAAACATATTCCACACTAAAATCAAATGGTTACTAGAATGAAACAACGGTGTTCCATTTTTTTCTCTCAATTTTTCTCAGTAACCAAACAGACGAAATTTTTTGAGTAACAATAACAAATCTAGATAGGGTACCTTAACAGTAGGAGGGGCAGATGCAGATATGGGAAGGGAATGGGACTGTTTGGCTGGAGCATCTCTTCTAGGAATTGGTTTTGGTTTTGGCTTAGGTTCTGGTTCTGAATAGTTCTTGTCTGAACCGGAACTCCCATCTACAACACCCAATTGGTTAGCATATACCAAATCATGATGGCATCACATGCAGAAAAGATATACTCCAGGAATCAATCAAATAGAGAAAGAATAAGATTGGAATCAGATTCAGTAGTTACTGTGTGGATTTGGAGAGTACGCGAAATCAGGAACCTGTAATAAAGACAACAACTTTTAGATCTCAAAAGTTTTCCAATTTCCATTTACTTTTTTTCCAGTCAAGAGGGAGAAAAATGCATCACAGTACTTTTGAGAAATCATTTTTCTGAAATTAAAATAATTACCATTTTTCTAACTTAGTACTTTCTTTTAAACCAAATTATTTTCAAGGATTAATGTATATACGTTATTTTGCCTTTTCTTAAAAATCATTCTTTTCCAAAAGAAATAGATGGAAACACTTGCATTTGGGAAAATTATAAGTCAAAACATTTATCGAAAATTGATTAAATCACAACGCCAGTACTAAAAATTGAAACCAACAACAATGTTTTAAATATCATGGCCGACCAATTCAACCCCTTAAACGGTCCTTCTTCCAATCCGGTCATCTAAAAAAAAAAAAAACAAACTTGGATTTCAAAACCAACTTCTTTATCTAAGCCCAAAAATTATACTCCTATATAACATAGCTTCTTCTTTTTTAAACATGGCTCAAAAAGCATTTTTGTAGGCTCTTTTTTTTCCAATACCCAAAAAGTCTAAACAACGTACTACAAAGGAGTAATTTTTAGGCTTTCTTTTCAGGCAAAAACCAAAAGAAGAAAATGAACTCTTTTTTTTTTTTTTTTGTAGACAACCCAACCTGGTGATGACCGTTTTGGGCATTCCTCGGCGGTACGCTCTGCAGCGGGGAGTCTCCATCAGCTGCCGCCATTAGTAAACCTCCTTTTCAGTTCAAATAACCAGTAATTCTAAAAAGACTAAAAGAGAAAGTACTAGAGAGAGAGGAGGAAGGAGAGAGTACTTTAGAATGAGTTTCGGTCCAGTTTGCTACGGTCCAGTCCTCTGAAGTTTTGGTATGATACTCTTCTCAATGATTCGTTAAAGTGAACAATTTCGATAATTTTTTTTTTCAAGTTTGAAAAGGATTCACGACCGGTCAAATGAAAAAGATTCACGACCGGTCTAAACTAGATATGACTAGACCGTATCAAACTGGACTGGAACTCAACTGAAGGAATTTCGGGTGAAATTACCAAGGAGAGTAGAAGACGCGTGCTCATCTGTTTCCTTCAATTTGACCCATTCATCAACCAAGTCTTTCCATTTTCTGTAAAAGAACCAAGAAACAATCCTAATCCAACAACTTCCTAAACTACAACTACTCTTTGTATAAAGCTGCAAAAATCACGATTTCCAGAAAAAATAAAAAATAAAAAAGAGAATATTTTTCAGTTCAAAATCTACAAACCTGACGAGTTGTTTAACCAGTCTCCGCACTTCATTCGAAGGGTGCTTCCTCAAGTGATTCACATGCCTCCCAATATCGGTTTCCTGAAAAATGGAGGGAGGGAGGGAGAGAGAGAGAGAGAGAATGTAGCAGATTTAGATCACAAACAGAGCAGAAAATATTTGTTCATGAACAAATGTGTGAAACCAATGAGAAAGAATTGACCTTGAGAGCTTTGAATGTTATATCCATATCTGCTAGGCCTTGAAGCAATTCAACCAGAGAATCTTCAGACTGCCAAAAAACAACACCGAAAAATCAAGTCTAGAACAACAAAAACAAATGTTCTAATAATCGATAGGCGCTAGTCGGACGGAGGAAGGGCTCCTATCGCTGACTAATCGGCCGCCTAGTCGGCTGCCTAATCAAGGTGTTGTACCACCGCCTAATCTAGCGGTTGTACCACCAGAAAGACAAACCATCAAAATCACTCACTACAGCAGAGTTCATACAAATTGCTTATTACTAAAACACAAACCTCATTAAAACTGATTCCAATAAAAAGCACCAAACAGGGAAGTAAAATTGAACCAGTCAGGTCTACCTGGTCTGGATCTTCAATCTGTTCTTTGATTCTCAGAATTTTGGTTTCTTCATCATCGTCGAACAAATCCCCAAACAGATCTCGGACCCGTTCATCTTCTCCTCCTCCTCCTTCTTCTTCTTCTCCGTCCTCAACGTAGTCGTTCCCGTGAACGGTCCCCGGGGTCGAAAAGGGCGAACCTTGCTTTTGATTTTCGCCCATCTCGATCGAGACCTTGTGTTTCTCCTCGACTTGCAGCCTCCGACGACCGTCCACGTCGCAGTTCTCGCAGCGTGACGTGGCGGCGTAGAGGCGCTCCACGATTAGGTCCCTCCGGTCCTTCAACTCCTTCCCGTAGTCCGACGAAGCTACGCTGATCGCCGCGTCGATTATCTCCCACACGTTTACTCCTGAATTCGAAAGAATCGTCCGAAACTCATCCAAATCCATCCCAGGTCTCTCTCTCTCTCTCTCTAGCTTTCAATAGCTCTTCTAAAAAATTGGCGCATACATGTCAATATACATCTGTTACATCTGTATATGTAGCGCACTCGCTCTCTCTCTAGCTTTCTCTCTGCTATTAAGACCAATTCTCTCTCTAAAACTCTCTGTCTAATCCGTCGATGACTTCTGTCAAATCCGCCGACGATTGTAGCTCTGCTCAAAACTCGGTAGATACAAAAATATACATCAACACATGTGCATATACTCTCTCTCTCAAAATATCATGCGCCGATAAGTAGAGCTGTTATTCAGCCAAAAAATACAGAAGTATCGGTAAACATATGTATATAGCTTTCTCTCTCTCTCTCTCAAGTAATTGCAAATTCAATGAGAAAGATATCAGCAATTACGTCACCGGATCGGGAAATCAGTAAGACATGATTTCTGAGGAAAAACAGATTCAGATTCAAGAAACCCAACGTCGTAGACCAATTACCGAAAGTAAGCTCAGAAGCCCATAGATCTGAGTCAGAAACGCACAGCCGCAAGAGAGAGAGAGAGAGCGCGCCCTGGGAACCTTTTTTCCTGAAAGGGTCGGACTTGTTGGCTTATTTGCGGATATACCTCGAGGAAGTATCCAGAAATTTCGAGGAACACCCGAGGGTATGAATGTCCGAGAACGAAATTTCGGAGCTTTTTTCTTTTCCGTTTTCGGTCTGGATTTGGAATTTTCAGTTTTCGTGGGGTTTTCTGTGAATATGACTTTTGAAGTGGCAAACGTTTTTGAGGAGAGATCTGTACTCTCTCTCTCTCTCTCTTCTGTCTGTTCCACTGATTTTGGTTTGTTATGGATTCGGATGACAGCGCAAGGAGACAAAGAGTGAGGAAAGAGAAAGTCCGACCACTCGGGTTTCCTTTTATTTTCTTTAATTTGCAATGACAAGTTGATGTAGAGTATATATTTTATTTTATTTTATATACTCCTATGAAAGATGGAATCAGGTCCTCGACCTCCTCTCGGATCTTCGTCAAGCGTATTTGAACAGAAATAAAAAGGGTCTTCCAAAAATATCTCAAACCTAACTTACGTTACAAGAACAATTGAGAACGAAAAATGTTGAATCAGAATGAGAATATTGAAAGCAAGAACAAATGTCCAAACCGTAAAATTAATGACGTAGCTTAAGCCCCTTTTTCTGTCTTATTTGGGCTCATTAATTGGTTCGCCCAACCCATTTGAATAATCGAAATTATTAATTTTTTTAGAGTTTATCGAGGACATTATTCACGTTAAAAGACTTCCAAATTTTATATTGACTATTGGTTTATATGTTTTGAAAATATGTCTCTAATCCTAAATTTGTTCATATAAAGGTGTTCCGAAAAAAATCAACTGACATCAAATATTTATGTTTTGTGTCGCTAATAGTATTTTTTACGAGCTTTAAACAAACAATGGACAATTTCAATTATTGTAATTGACACAAGAAAGGCTCACAATGTGCCTATAAGGCCCAATAGTAATCAGAGAGCAGTGGCGGAGTGACATGGTGGGGTGGTGTCACCCGACCCCAAATTTTGAACTGTATTTTTATATTAGTGTAATTTTATTAAGCAGTCCTACTATATTCCGACAACTTTATATTTCATAGAGGTAGTGCAAATATTCCGTTTTAATAAACGAATTTGTACAAGAAATTTCTTTTTACGAAAAAATCATCCTAGTCATATTAATACGAATATAAAGTACAAGTAAAACAACAAAACAAAAACAGCAAACAAAAAACAAAAAACAAAGAAAAGTTGCGTGAAATCAAACATCGAAGCAAGACCCATCAATCATACTTGTGAAGGTGGATAAAGTGACCAAATCAGTAACAACTGGAGCTCATTCCTGCCATACACTGAAGAACCATGGAGCTCATTCCTGCCATACACTGAAGAACCATCACTGGATCCATTGCGGATGCCACCACCATCGCTTACGAATTGCTCAAAAATCCGTCGATAAGGCTAATCAAATTCAAAAGCCAAAACTCAAATTCGATCCCCCAAATCTTGCTTTTGAGTCTAAAAATGACAGAGAGAAATGGAGATCTTGTCTACCTAAGGAGAAAATTTTAACCATCTCACAATTATGGAGGTAGAAGATGAGGGAATGAGAAGGGGAAGGGGGAGGCGGGGCCCACAGGGGTGAAGGGTTGGGAACCCTCACTTAGACACACTCTCCCTAGGAATACCTAGATAGGATCACGAGAGAATTGGACCAATCTCATGTTTATTTTAGATAAAAACAGATCCTACCAACGACAAAATCCAATTACATGGATATACAAGTAACCTTATTATTCTCACATTTACGAACAACATGCAAGAACACAAGTGAAATCTCATCAAATAATACCATTTTCGAATCTAAATTTTAGCTCCACCACTGTCAGAAAGGATGTTGTTTCTTCTACTATAAATTTTTGGTGAAATTACACGGATATCCTTTCATCTATATATTTTAGATAGGATCACGAGAGAATTGGACCAATCTCATGTTTATTTTAGATAAAAACAAATCCTACCAACTGCAAAATCCAATTACACAGATATACAAGTAACCTTATTGTTCTCACATTTTTTAACAACATGCAAGAACACAAGTGAAATCTCATCAAATAATACCATTTTCGAATCTAAATTTTAGCTCCACCACTGTTAGATAGGATGTTGTTTCTTCTACTATATTTTTTTGGTGAAATTACATGGATATCCCCCCATCTATATATTTTGGACACGGAGACTCTTAAGCCCTTGTTCGGTTGTGGGTTTTGAGTAGTGTTTTTGAATAAAGGTAGAGAGAGAAATGAGAGTAATGATTGTGGAGAGAGGTAAAAAGTGGAGAGAGATAGAGTGAGAAATGAGAGTAATGATTGAAAAGTTAGAGAGAGAAAAAGTACAAAAGTAACTTTTTCCAAAATCCCAATTTTGGGAGTTCCAAACCGAACAAAGCCACGTTAAACCGCCATTCAAACCCCCTTATCCATATGAAATAAAAAATTGGTTGACTCTGTTAACGGAATAAGGGGAAATGACGATTCTACTCCATAAAACTCGCCCACAATGACCCCCTTGCCTATAAATAAATAAAAAAAATTTGTCCACGCTGACCCCTTCATCTTAACAGTCTTTTGACAAAAAGATGTGATTGATTAACGGTTATAGATGATGGGGTGTTTTTGGGCATTTTTAAAGGTTATGAGGTATTCGATCGTATCCAAAACGTATAAATGAGGGGTTTTCGTGTAATTTTACCTATTTTTTTAATCAATTGTTTTCTTCTACTGCTATAGGTTGACTGTGTGGATCGAATTGAGATCATAGTTTTAGGCTCCGTTCCAGTTTCTTTAAAAAGAACTTATAAAAATTTCAAACTCAAAAATTATTTGTTTGCGCAAATAATTTTTCTACAAATATGGATCTTATTTGATAGATTTCATTGAGATCTTTTAAACGGTGCAAAAAAATTAAAAAAATATTTTTTATTTTTATTATATTTAAGTTTAAAATTACCTTCTTTTTAAAAAAGAATGATTAAAAAGAAATCGGAACGGCACTTTATCCACATTCTCTCATTATTTTTCAGTCTATTCTACACTCTATCATTTTGCCACGTGAGAAGTTTTCAAAGTGGACCCACTCATACATTCAAAGTGCCTTCGAATTTTTATTGGGAAAGTGTGGTTGAACTTTTAACTCGTTTTCAAAGCAAGAAAATGAACGGTCCTGAGGCAGGTAGCTAGGTACTATTACAAAGTAACTTGTATGATATTAAATGTAACTCAATTATTCGAAAAGTCAGTCCATCGTTCAAGTTTCATTTAATTTTCAGAACAGTAGGATGATATTAAATGTAACTCAATTATTCTTTGAATTGATTTTGAATAACTTTTTACTCATGTTGATCAGAAATTTTTAAAGAGAGCTTATTGATCATCGTACTGGATTATTCGAGTTTCATTTAAAATATTTACAAGTAGCTAGGACTGTAAATGAACTGAGCCGTTCTTGAACTGTTCGAGGCTCGACTCGATAAAGGCTCGTTCGAGTTCGATTCGTCTACTAAACGAACCGAATCTGAACCTCAATTTTAGGTTCGTTTCAAAAATGAGCCGAACATGAATGCAGCAGTATTCGGAGCAGTATTCGGCTCGATTAGGCTTGCGAACCTGGAGTATATGTGTATCATGGGGATTTTATATAGTTATATAATGAAAATTTTAAAACTTGTACAAGTATAAACGTTTACAGTTAGTAAAAATTTACTTATGTATATGTTTTTATCATTTTATATGTATATGAACATATTTATGTATAAAATGAAAAATTTATTTGCAATTTTAGATATGTATGAGAGCATAAAAATATGATATTATTGGATCATTAAGACTCGTGAACAAGTTCGAGTTCGACCCAAACCTGGGCAAGCTCGGTTCGAGTTTGACTCGTCATAATTTTCATTGAGTTCGGCTCGAGCTCGCGTTCGATAAAAAACTTAATGAACGAATTTGAACATTCTAATATTCGGCTCGATTCGGCTAATTTACAGCCCTATTTACAAGTTTGAAAATATGTTCAAGCATAAGTTGTTCATACTACGAACTCATCTCAAATGAACTTTTTTAAACTGAAACGGAAGTGTGAGTTCAAAAATAGTTTGGATGTTTAATATTTTAATGGTTGGTTCCTCGAAAGCTTTGATGAATCTTTATTTGCCAACCACATACTACTAGGTTTTTATGAAGGACTTTACTATTTCAGCCCCTCCTAAAGCAATACTTTTACTTTTTTTTTTATCTTCTTTAAAAGGAGCAAATGATTTTTATCTGTCCCTCAACAATTTAGGCCGCCTTTGACATAACTTTTTTGTTGCTTTTAGAACGGTCTCTTTTTTTCAATTGATTCTTATGTTTGGTACAAATTTTTATATCACATCGTTCTTCTCTATAAAAAAAAAAAGTATAAAAATATTAAATTTTAAAAAGAAATTATAAAATACGACATAAAAATTCAGAAAACAACTAAAAAAAGAACCGCTCCAAAAAATAGGCCAAAAGTTGGGTCAAAATTGTGCCGTAGAATACTTCTGGAGTCTTAATACGAAAGTTTGAAATCCGTCGCTGGACTCCACTTTTGACTTCTAAAAGAGCATCTCTTGTTTATTAAAAATCATTTTACTGCTATTTTACCATAATATAAATGTTTTTTTATATGAATTTGTTATGACCAAGATTTTGAATATTGTACTGGTTTTTCTACAGGTACAATCGATACATACCGATACCGGTCAAATACTAGGTACCTTTTCGGATTTAAACTCTATAATACCATATTACATTTACTATAATTTTCCCAATACCATCCAATCAATTTCAATATATTATTTCTACGTATTTTATTTGAAATTATATTATCTGGAAAAAAATTATTGTACTACAAGAAAAAGTGTAATCAGTGACGAAAAAGTTGAATATCGTCGCTAATTAAGTATACTTGGCGGTGAAAAAAATAAATTCGTCACTATTTTGAAAACTTCCGCGAAGAAATTATTTCGTGACCAATTATACCTATTTTAGCGACAAAAAAATATTTCCGTCACCAAAGGTACCCACATATTTGGCGACGAAAATAACCATTTGGTGACGAAAAGTTCCAGATAATTGAAGATTGTTGAAGACAATTGAAAAGAGTTGAGGACAAACTGTTTGTGTTACATTTGTGTATTGGTTTGACTCAGAAAGTTGATTTAAGCTTGAGATCTAATTACGTTCGGATGTGCCTGAAGGCACGAGCATGCACTAGTTATCATGACAAATTTCTGTTGATTTTGGGTTATAAATGTCCCATAAATTTTATGTTCATATTTAAGAGACAAATTGACATTCGGTATATTCACTACAAGAAAAAACACCATTCCCGACTAACTGTTTAGTCGGCAATTGTAGGCATTTTAGTCGGCAAAAGCCTT
>JAOTQK010000002.1:16246654-16258508 GCA_025642025.1 Rhododendron ferrugineum
GTGATTGGCTTACATTTTCCGACTAAATATTTTTTAGTCGGGAAATTTAGTCGGGAATTGTGTATTTTGTTGTAGTGATTGTAAGTGGTGTAGAGCATTGCTCTAAAAACTCTCAATTAATTAATAACCTCTCGAGTTATATCTGTATCTTTCGTTCTCTGTTTCTTCACTCACCCAACATTATCGTGAGAAAACATGATGAGAGAACCTAGAGTTGGTCTTTTATTTTATAGGATATTCTAAAAAAAATCTATCGGGCTATGACTAAGGTTTAAAAAATTTAGTCATAGCCCAGGTTTGTGCGGTGGTGGTTGCCGGAGTAGTTAGGGTTTTGTGGTTTGGTTTGGGCGGGCCGGCCCAGGTTTGGGCCGGTTTGGGTGTTTGGGCTTTTTTGCTGTATTTGGGTGATGGGTTGTGCTCTAATGTCTTATCTTGTTATGGACCTGGTAGACCCTTAGGTGCTTTGGGCTTTGCCCTTGCGGTGTATTATCCAACTTTCTGTTGGATTTCCTTCCCCTTTCCCTACTTTTTAATAAAATTTTATCTTTTGCCGATCAAAAAAAAAAAGTTTAAAAAATTTATTAAAATATGTAAAAAGTATAAAGAGGTGTGTGATATCGTATTGATAGAAGTAACAAGTGTGTTGAAAGTTTTTTTTTTTTTTTTTTTGTGTGTCAATTTTGTTAGACCGCCCCCAATGGGCTATCTATAGAAGGAACCTATTTTACAATCTCCACTACGCTAAAGCAACAACATCAGCTTAGGTATATTGAAGTTTTAGCTATTTTAGATTGTGAAAGTACAAAAAAAAAAAAAAAGCAAATGCAACAGCCTCAACAAAAGCTATGGTAGAATACATGGTACATTTGTCTACGGTGCTTTGACACAAGTAGAGAAGCATTATTTGTACATCAGGTATTTACTAATATTTTATATTAATTTCTCTCCCCTCTCTCTCTTCTTTTTTGAAAATTTTGCACTGCAGTGCATTGTTGAAAAAGGAAATAAAATATATTTTAACAGAGGATAGGTAAAATAAATAGTTATTTTTTTTAGCGTTGAAAGAGATGTGAATAGATAAAAAGAAAAATGTGTTCACTACCATTTTTTGCTAACAACTGGCATGCTCTAAACGTGTTAGCTAGTGTTGCAAAGTAATTTTCAATTTGACACGAGAAAATTACTTATGTAGTACCTTTCTGTCTTTTTTCACTTGCTTTTATTTTTTATTATGTTTCCATTTAATTTGATCCTGGTTGAGCACTTCAACATTAAATGACAAAATTTCAAAGTCGAATAATAAACAAAGATAAGATATTATATGAAGTGCATACATACAAAATTGAAAAAAAGAAAACGTGAAAATCATTTGTGGACCCGTCTTGAGTTCACTTTGATCGATGATTCAAATTGTTCATTTTTTAGAGCTTAGTGGTAATGTCAATTACACTAAAAATCATGTTGATTGGATGTCGGTTGACATAGTTTCGGAATGCACTTATCTGAAAATAAAATAGGGACACCGGATTTAACTTATATCAAGATAAAGACACTTGGAAATCATATCAAATGGTACCTAATCATGATTCTTGATGAAATCTAAAAAGTAAACAGTTTGGATCATCGAAGTGATTTGAAAATAGCCCACAAACTGACAAACTAGACCATCCATCTCCTTTTATTTTTACGGCGTCAATGTACCTTTTTCCGGTTGAGTTTTTTACTTTTATCCCCCAAACTATCCACATTGTTTATACTTCGTTCTTAAACTATGTAAACAACAATTTGGGTCCCTCCAGCTTTCTGTTTTGCAATCTATTTCGTCCAAAATAGTACGGAATTTGACCTAAAATTGGACGAAATAGATTGCAATGAGAAAGTTAAGAGAAATTTGTTATTGGATGAAATAAATTTTACCTAAAATTGGATGAAGTAGAAAAAATGTGTATAATTAGACATAAAAGCCCAAAAAAAAAAAAAAAACCTCTTTTTTGTTTAGCTGATAAAGTCATTGGATGGAATAATAATAACTTCGTTGATAAAAAAATCACAACCTACCGTGATTCTGTAATTGGAACCCCAAAAAAGAAGAATAAATTCAGTGATTCCGTCTGCGATGCATCATGCATGTTAATCTTTATGCAATCTTGCAGAAAGTCTGTGCCCACCTCTCATTTTTCACCACTCTCAATTTTATCGTCTAAAACGGTTCAGTTTTTATAAACTTTTCTTAGGAAAGAGTTTAAAATCCGGACAAGACGAATGGTGAAATGCGGTGGGCATAGCACCATTGTTAATCTTGTCCCTAAATCCAAATTGGGTCATAAAAACTTAATTTCATAATATAATTTCCAGAGGCACAGCTCCTTAGTGGAGAGTTTATTCAGATTTTTCTTTATTCGAAATCCGGAAACTCAAAATGTACACACTACGGGTTCGAACCAACAGAGGTGTTCACACTAGCACCGCCGCCGTGGTTCGGCGGAGGCAGCACCGACACGGACCCGGCGGCATCGCAGTAACCACAGAGGATTCCGCCTTCTTCCGCGGTGAAGCCGAGGGAGCCGAGCATGGCCGGCCAGCACTGGTCCTCGATGGTTCGGATGGCGTCGCAACAGCTGGGGCCCAGGTAAGTCTCGCCGTTGAGGAAAAACAGGACCACCTCGTTCGTACAGGACTGGAGCTGGGACAATGAGTCCCAGCACTTGTTCGAGCCCTCTCCGCCGCCGCTGTTGGCGTCGAGTTTTAGACGAGTTGGGAGAGATAATGTGGGGGAGTAGTGTGGTGGTTCTTGTCGAGCTGTGACGGCGGAGGCTGTGAAGAATGTGAGGAGGATTGGGAAGAGGAGTTTGAATGGGTGAGGCATTTTGAGAGAGAGAGAGAGAGAGAGAGAGAGAGATGTGAGAGGGGAGGCAGAGGTGTTTGGTATATGTAGAGAGAGAGAGAGAGGAGAGAGGATGGGAGGACGTTTTTTCCTATTTTTTCTTTTGGAGGGAGATAAAGAGGTGAAAGGGAATTGAAGTGGGAAGACCAAGAGATTTGAAGTGGGAAGTGATTCAATTGTCGATTACTACTTGTAAGATGAAGAGGTTATGAAAGTGAAACTCATGCAATATGTAATGGTATCGATGATATGGACACATCGGTTGATATCGGATCGTATCGGCATAAGAAAGTAAATACTAACTAATATCGAAAGTTTAGAATCACGGAACGTAATAGTCGATACTATGGTATTGATTTAAAACCATACTATGCATGCATGCTGTATTCTAGTAGCATTGTCGTATGCAGAAATTTTGGCTTTATGAAATATTTCACTTCAACCAAAATAAATATGAAACTTCATCTAATTCATTGAATCAATATACATCGATAAATAAGGTGGGAATTTAATGGAATTAATGTCAGATTGTATCAATATGTCACCAAAAAATATACTATTGTAACAAACTAAAAAATATATATATCTTTTGCAAAAAATTTTGAATACCAATATATGAATTTACTCTGATATATTTGATACAAAAAAAAAAAAAAAAAAAACTAAGGGCACACAAAAATGCGTACAAGTGCACATCAGTTGTGTGGGACCTACCTCGAGGCTCCACACAAATGATTTGAGTCTTTTAATTTGTGTTAAACATTTTTTAACTTGTTCCATTTAAAAGTGAGCTCAATCAGATATTGATAAAAAAAAAGTCTATTTATTAATTCGATTTTTGGTCTCTGAACTCACAGAGATAAAAATTTGAATGAATTGATTAAGTTTTTACCGGTATCAAACTTAGGTAATTTGTTACTAAACTTTAAAAAATTTAAAACTAATTAAACAACTCGGATCGTTTGTGAAAGACTCAGAAGTAGATTCCACACAACCTAGTATACACTTGCGTACACAATTCTGGTGTACCCGTGGTCCGGCCGTTTGATACCACGACCATAACGTTCCCATCACAGCTTTTGGAATACCACGCTTTTGAGTGAGGGCCAGTTTTCAAAAGAAAGAGTAAATATGCCTTTTTGTTTTGTTTTTATTTAGTTTTATTTTTTATTATGTGTCAAAGTTTTTTTTTTTTTTTTGTGAGTTATTTGTTCATCTCGATAGGTGAAATTAGAAAAATAAAAAATTATTACTTCTACTAAATTTTTTTTTTGACAACTCAAAATTACTTCTACTAAATTACTAAAAAAAAATTCAAAATATCCAAGAAAATACCCAAAAAGTAGTCCATCTTGTACCCAATTTATTTTAAAAATATCCAAGACAAAACAAAACAAAACAAAAAAACCCAATTTTTTTTGGACTTTAAGAGTTTTTCTTGAAATTTTTATTTTTCAATTTATCCCATCGAGATAAATCAATAATTCACGTAGCGCAAAATTAACAAATGTGAAAAAATTTAAATTAAAAACAAAAAAAAAGAAGCCAAAAAGCCAAGTGGCCGGCCATGATCTCAACGTAGTTCTTGTCAAAGTAATAAGTAGCATCTTGATCATTAGGTTTGGTTGTCCTCGGTTACCAAAATATGCCTTCAACTTGAAATTGAAGGTCAATTTTATATCAAAAAAAAAATTACTCCTACTACTAGGATTAATTCACATATATGCCGGTCCAGTTTTACACAAAATATTATAGTGAACATTCATTCCACAATCTTATTCGATGACGGAGGTGTCATGTGATTGGTGCTCCTTTTAAAAAGGTTTTTATTATTATTATATTACAATTTTGCTTGTGTTGCAAATTTGACCCACAACACAAGTACTTTAGTTGCCAACAAAAAAACCTAATCAAGTTCTATGTTTTCAGTACTCTGCCCGCTGTGTTCTCATCTTTTGGAAACGCCCCCAACATCTTTTTTTACACTGTCGATTCTTATGGGAGGTTTGTTCTTTGATTTTCGATTGGTGACATGTGAAATGGGTGTGTCCTGAATCTCTAATAGATCTCCTTATCTGGTGGTTTGATAATAGATTTAGAAATTTGGAGATTCATTTGTGGGAAGCGACTTTCTTTGCTACAATTTGGTCCTTGTGGTTGGTGAGGAATAACTACGTGTTTAATAATGCTTTGACAGAAGTAGGGCAAGTAGGTGAGTTGATCAAAACCAGAGTTGCAATGTAGATTAAGGTGAAGTTCGATATTAAGGTATACACAATGGAGGATTTTAAGGGCTTTTTTGATGGAATTAGGAAGGTGAAGGTGTAGTGTATAACTAAGGAGTGGTTCCATCCAATTCTCTGTTAGATGTTTGTTTTGTTCTGTCTTGCTTTCTTACTCTTCTTTTGTTTGACCTCATAAGCATTGTCTGCTTTCGATGTATCCCTTTCGAGTTTTATAAAAAAATTCGTTTGCCGAGAAAGAAAAAAAAAGGGTTCTATGTTCATCCTCTCTGTGTGTATGAATTAAGCACTATGCTTGACCATTTTTTGTTTTATATAATGACTGTGCTCGACCAGTGAACCATGTCAAATCGTGTACGATGAATGATACGCAGCAAGAATCGCCTGTCGCAGTCGTGAATTTTTAAAAATATTCAACTTTGAGGAACAAACTACGGTCGACTATGTATCGGTTTGTAAAATTGTTAACGTACGAATACGTAAATGGAAACCGGCTGAAACGCATCCGATTTTTACTCTCCGGTATATGATGGTGTAACGAGGGTAGTCCGAATATAATATTTCTCCTAGTGAAACATGCCTAGCTCTTTGATATTGATGATACCAATTTTTCAAGTTAAAAAGGAGTAATAAAATTGCTTTGTATGAGTACCATATAGATAGAAATAAAATTTGGAAGAACGCCGAACAAACATACCGATAGTGGAAAACCACATTTATTTAGTCCAATTAAAAGACACAAACCTAAGCTAAAACTGGACATGACTCACAAGTCATAAACATCAGTTCTACTATTTTAGCCCTCCCATGCACCCCACTAAACTTCCCCCATTTCAATCAGCCGTAGCCCGTGGCGGAACTCTTGTTAATTACATCGACATCGGACTAGGAGCAGGGCCGCCGCCGGCGGAACTAGCATCGCAGTAGCCGCGCAGTATATTAGTCTCCTCCGCGGTGTAACCGAGGGCGGTCAACATGGCAGGCCAGCAGTGGCGGGTGATCATGCCGATGGCATCGCAGCAGGCGGGGCCAATGTCGGTCGCGCCGTTCATGAAGTAGAGAATTATCTCGTTCGAGCACGATTTTATCTCGGTCATCGCGTTCCAGCACTCGACCAGGGAGCTGCCGCCGGCCTCCAGCCTAGCTGTGAGGTTGAACCCCGGTTGGAGCGAGATCGGGACATCCCTCGCTCCGGCCGCAGGTGCATAAAAACATATTATTGCAAACAAGAAAAGGGCGCATTTTAGAGCCATTGGATATGTGTTTTTTTGCTAGAGAGAGGAGGGGTTAGAGAGTGAAGAGAAAAGTTGAAGGAAATAGAGGAATTTATAGGGATGGTCCATAGGTGAATAATTATTACAGTATTAATTTTTTTTGAGTGTGGGTTTTTAATGAAGAATCGAAAAGGCAGAGGAGGAGAAGGTGATGGGTATCGAAAACTGTCATTAATTTATTAATCAGGGGTTAATTTGCCCTCTTGGTCCTAATAATTTTGGCAAGATTTTATTTCGTTCCCGTAGTTTTTCATTTCATCAATTTAAACCTTGTTGTTCCACTACTTGGATCGATGTTGTCCCTTTATCATAGCCCTTTGGTATGACAACGAAATTACACATTTGAAATTAGAGGGATGACGAGATCAAGGGGTTGGCCTACTGGTTATGGCACTCCCTTACCAGGTAAAATGCATGGGTTCTAGTCTTATTGCTGCGAATTGCAGCACCCATTTCCCTATTATCTCCTATCGATTGACAAAAAAAATATAAAATTAGAGATATGACAGTAGAATCTCAGTAAAGCAAAGATACAATCCTCCATGAGGTCACAGGTTCCATTCTCATCGATGTCAAACATTGGACCCGGCCACTGGGGGTTATGTCCGGTCGTTATCTTCAGAATCTTGAAATTAGTGGAAGTGCGCGCAAACTGGCCCGGACATTTAGTTATTAAAAAAAGAAGAAGCAAAGATACAAAGATCACATTTGCACTTGACTATTACTAGATCCGTTCTATTTTGTTGATTTAGTTTTTAAAAATGTGCATTTTCTTAGACAAAGAATTCTCCAAATATTTTTGCGACAATCAAAAGAATTCAACTACAACTTTTAGCCAGTACAAAAGGTAAAACAGAGAATTAACAAAAATATGAGTATCTTTTATCGAGAAAATTCACTTTTTTCATGGAAAGAGTACTAACAAAAGAACACAGAGGATCATGATCTTTTTAGATTGCAGTTATTTTGAAAAGTCTGAAATATCCTTAAATTACTCATCTGATTCCTAGGTTCTATTTTCCACGTGGAATATTACTAAGAAATATGACAACGGAATTGCAAGGAAACACAAATGGTGGATGACTTGAGTTTAAACTCAATTTGAACTTCTTCTATTTTTCTTATTCTTATTGTGTATTTTGTTCGACTTTTCTGAATTTTTGTTAAGATTCAAGTGATGTTTTTTTAAATTAATCATCCGTCTCTACGAGAGGAGTTTAAAAAGTACAAAATTATGATCGAAAGCAAAAACAAAGTTTACTAAAAATGAAAAAAGTATCAAACAACTATCTTAATTATTTGTCCAAAGTGCCGTCTTAGTTCAAAAAATTTAACATCGGTCCATATTTTTATATTTTGCCAATTCGTCTCATCGAGGTGACCGATGAACCGCCAAAAATTACGACGAAAAGCTAACCAAAAAGTTACGAAAAATAAAAAAATACCGAAATAAATTTCAGACTTATAAATTTACGAGAATGTAGAGTGAAGTCGTACGTGGTTAAATTACAGGGACTGATATATGCAGTTTACCCTTTTATGAAGCACCCTCACATGCAGAGGCATGGCTGCAGTAAAGTCATTTGTTCGTGCAAAGTCGAAACAAAGGTGAAGTAATGAATTTACTTATTTTACCAGCAATAGGAAGATGAAATGAAACTAGGGCTGTAAATGAGCCGAGCCGAGCTGTGACGAGTTTGAGCTCGGCTCGTTTACTAAACGAGCCCAAAATTCGAGCTCGAGTCTTAACGGGCCAATCCCTTGTCAAGTCGAGCTGAGTTATTTATTAAACGAGCCTCTTCAATCGAGCCGAACCACCCTTAACGAACCAAGCTTTTGTCAAAACTAAATGAGCCAAAAACTCGAGCTCGAGCTCGGCTCATTTAGTAAATGAGCGGAGCCGAACCGAGCCTTAATGAACCGAGCTCGCGAGCTGTTCGATTCGTTTAGAGCCCTAAATGAAACTATGTTGTGAATGCCTTCTGCGGTGCTTTAAAACAACCCAAAAAAAAAAAAAGCACAGAAACAGAAAGTCACGAAGCATTCATGGCTTTCGCTTTTATGGAAGCTTTTAGTATTTTTAACAGTTTGCTTAATTAGTTTCTTGCACAATGATGAGTTGATGGACTCATGGTGTTCCTGTTTTAGAGGAACTCAAAGTAATTAATTAACCAACTACGGTGGCAATTGGCTCCGCCACGAATCCGACCGGAGCGGGTTTTCATTAAATTTTCGGGTATCAGACAGGTTCGGGAGAAATTTACGAAGACCCGATCGATTCAGGTTGATATCATCTCCTGCCCCGATGTATTTTTACATATACGAGTATACGATTATATTTCTATCCTCATATAATTGTTACTATTATACTTAGAAAAGTTTTTTTCACCCTAATATTAAGATCAATATACTAGACGAGGAGTATATTTTTACCCTTATATTTTCACCTTTATTCCAAAATACCACCATATACGTAACTATTTTCTTCCATTTCGTTTTTATGGTTTTTTTTCCTCATTTCTTACAAGGCGGGTAAACCCATAGGGCAATGCCCGCCCCATTGACATACCTATAACCAGTGCCTGTGTTTTAATTTTTTAGTTTTCTGAAGAGTCTGTTTAAACTAATCAATTTTTTTAGACAGAAAATATGCTTGATGTTTGGAAAAAAATTTCAACTTTTCTGCAAAATATTTGGAATTAATCATTCGCCTCAAAGAAAGTAATCAAAAAAGTTTAAAAATATCGAGCAAGTTTTTTTAAAAAAAATCAGAGTAGAAAATAAAATCTTCTTTAGAGAACTTTTTAAGTAGTTTTTTGTCTTAATTTTTTACTTTTCAAATTTCTCTTGTCAAAAAGAAAGATCAATTCAAAAATATATATATTTACAAAAAATTAATAAAAATAAAAAAAGACAATAAAAACTTGAAGCTTTCATTAATATAGGGAAACTCACCCTTAAGCCATTTTTTTTTATGTGTTTTACAACTTTTTGGTAGTTCAAAACTTTCCCAACTTTCAAAAATATATCTGAGCAATGACCAATGAGGGGTTGGTTTAGTGGTTAGGAACTTGAACTTGGTTGGACAAGATCCAGGTTCAAGTTCTTATAGCCCTTTATTTGGGCTAAACATACTCCTAAGTCTAACACAACCCACGCGTGGTAGGACCTTAGTTTCGGCCTCGACGTAGGTACGATGGGTTCTCCTACAGATAGTGGTGTGGTGTGATAGGACAATACTCCCTGGAGGAGGTGACAGTTTACCATGTATACTTGCACTTCCATTTTGTGTGCCAAAAAAAAGGGGGTTTTAGAGGTCAGCCCTTTTTTTTAGCTTTGGTTATAGAAAACGGGCCGGCCTCTAAATTCCAAAAAAAAAAAAAAAAACTATGGAGCAATGGGTTTAGCCCAGTTAACGGTGGGAGTAGGCTGGGCCTTTTCAAGCTCACAAAGATCGTTTGGGTGTCCAAAAGCCCATTCAATGAATTAGAGGCCTTACCCTGACAATTTCAAGCCCAAATTTTTAACAAAGAAAAGAAGAAGATATATTCACATCTCATGTCACGTTTCGTTATACTATCAAAAATATGTGTGTGTTTGTGTGTGTGATGTTTTACTTTAGTTACTTTCAAATGAGTGTGTAAATACCCTAAATGAACTTATGAAAGAATGTCACCAAAATTCACATATTGAAGAAACATCAAGAAGTTAAGGTACGTTCCAAGATTTCATTCCATGAACGAAAAAAAACGAAAAAAGTGGTATGATGCTTAATTTTTAGGGAGATTTAATGATAAGTCCACTATAAGAAACTTGTAAAGTCTCTAGTCTACCTCAATAATTTGTAGAATCCCTAGTCCACTTGCTTAATAAGCCCACCTCCATCACCCCACCCCTCCCGCCACATCACCACCGAAACGTTCGCATGGAAAGTTCGCCGGAGTGCCTAAACCACTAAAACCTTATGAAACTAAGTGCACCCTAAAACCCAATGAAAGTGCCTAACATCCTAAACCCAATGAAAATGCCTAAACCACTAAAATCCTATGAAACAAAGTGCACCCTAGAACCATATGAAAGTGCTTAAATTTTTCGGCGAGCTTTCCGGTGCCGGTCAGCTTCCCGGTGATGATGTGGTTAGAGGGTATAAATATTACATTGAAATGGAGTGGACTGGGCCTACTATATATAAAACGTCAAAAATGGAATATAGACTTTATTAACTTAGGAGGTGGACTAGAGACTCTTCAAGTTCTTTATAGTAGACCTAAGACTAATTTTTTATTTTATTTTATTTTTATATATGGGCTTTCTAGGCCTTTAGAATGTTTGAGCTTTATTTTGTATCAATCTGGGTGTTGTAAGGCCTATAGGGTGTTTTCTGGTTTCGGGAAATTACCGGCCGATCCTAACTTTTTGTTACTGTTCCTTGCCAACCCCATTTTGTAGAGGGTATCCTGTTCGCCCTTTTTTAAAGTTGCTTTTACAATTTTGCCCTCCTTTTAATGTTTTTGTTCCGCTCCATTACTTCGTTTATGACAACTGGCAACGATCACTTCGTTTACGACGAAGAGGGGAATTGCAGCGAGAGGAGTTGGTCGATGATTCAAACGGTGATGATGGAATTACAATCATGTTGGAAGTCCTGGTGGATCTAAATTGGAAGTCCTGGTGAGATATCTCACCAAGATCTATCTGGTGGGTTACAAAGATATTGATTGGAATTTGGAAGTCCTAGTGGATCTCAAGTTGAAGTCTTCGAAGTCCTAGTGGATCTCATAAAAGTCTAGATCTGAGGTCTAAAGTGGTGAGGTGTGAAATCTGTCAAATAAAATAGAGCATGTGAATTCTGTCAAATATAGAGGGGTGACTTCTGTTTTTAGGCATTTGAATTCTATAGGGGATGAATTCTTTTTTTAGGGAGTGAATTCTGTCAAATAAGGCATATAGGACATGCAAATTTGTTAAATAAGGAGGTGAATTGTGTCCAATACGAGTTTTGAATTCTGGGGGGTGAATTCTGTCAAATAGAGCACGTGAATTCTGTCAAATATAGGGGAGTGAATTTTGTTTTTAGGGCATGTGAATTCGGGGATGAATTCTGTTTTTAGGGAGTGTGAATTCTATCAAATAAAGCATATAGCGCATGTGAATTCTGTTAAGTTAAATAAGGGGGTGAATTGTGTTCAATATGGGTTTTGAATTTTGTTTTTAGGGAGTGTGAATTGTTTCAAATCGGGCATGTGAATTATGTTTTTAGGGGGTGTGAATTTTGTCAAATAAGGCATGTGAATTCATTAGGGTGTGAATTCTTGGAGGTGTGAATTCTTTTAGTGTGTGAATTAGGGTGTGAATTCTTGGAGGTATGAATTCTGGGGGTGTGAATTCTTTTGGTGTGTGAATTCTTGAAGGTGTGAATTTTGGGGGTATGAATTCGCACCCCCATAATTCAC
>JAOTQK010000002.1:16384144-16398967 GCA_025642025.1 Rhododendron ferrugineum
CTAAAAAAATACCTCATATTCTCGATCAAATTTTAATGATCCGAGCCGCTCAATGTGATCAGAACGTGATTTTAAGGATAACTGAGAGAAATCAGCAAAAAAAAAGACCGGAAAAGGCTTGATCCGAACAGTTCCAAACAGTTTTTTATTAAACGGTTCAAAGTTTCCTATTTAATTGTATGCTTCACTGCATACCTACCAAGATATGACTCATTCAAAAAATTCCTTTACCATCTACAAAATAAACAATAAACACCCAATTAAGTGGCCGGACTTGGGGGCCGTTGTCCTTAAGGAGCCGTTGCGGCCTTAAGGACAGCAACCCCCCACCCCAATCCTGAGTGACAAGGGCAGAGCGCTGTTGTGGGCTCAAAAAATATTTGGACGATCACACTCGTGTCATTGGATAACATAGTACTAACAACAATATCTTGAGATTAATTTTTAATTTATTCAAAAATAAAAAGTCGAATGACTGAATGTGATTTTGAAAAATTATCCTACGACAACTTATGCCTCATAACTCGGTCCCTCTATCTTGAGTTTTCTTAATTTATAGTAATATACTATTACTCACATATTTAGTACTTGTCAAACACTGGAAACAGTGAAACAAAAAACAAAACTAGAAACAGCCTTTTTCACATTACAATCAAGACCGCCTCGTAGGTGGCAGGCATTACAAAAATAATTGTCTACACCGCCACCCCCAGTTCCTTGCTTATTTAAACGTTTGCTTGGATAGGAGTTAACCTGTACTTGTCAACGTTGTCCATTTGGAACTTTTTTCTTTTTCTTCGCAAAGAAATCAAACTCTAGTACTATTTTTAGCACGATTTTTGTGAACGAGAGTATTATTACATGTGTGGGTTGAAGGTGGCGAATTCAAGGAGCTCCGGCGGGAAGGCGAGTTCAAGGCGGAAGGATGAGGAGAGGGAGAGAGAAGATGGGTTGCTGTCGTCGCAACTACCGCAGCTGACTATGCTGTCCGGGTATAGTAGAGAGGCGGAGATGTCGGCGATGGTGTCGGCGCTGGCCCATGTGGTGGCCGGAGAAGGGAGCAGAGGAGATTATGTGAATCAACCGGATGTGTTTTTGTGGGGTGGTAGGGAGAAGAGAGGCCGTGAAGAGGAGGAGGGTGGTGGTGGAAGGGTGTCTGAATCCATTGCAAGAGGTTCTTCTGGAGCTTATGGCGACAATATTTCATTTGGTGATTCATCATCTTTTTTGAAAGGTTAGCTTTTATTTACTCTCTCTCTCTCTCTCTCTCTCTCTCTCTGATTATCGATCTTTTTTCAGTGTTAAAAACGATTGTTTACCTTGCTACAATGTCATTCTCTGTCAATCAAACAGTAGAAAATCTCTCTCTCTCTCTCTCTCTCTCTCTCTCTCTATATATATATATATATATATTTATTTATTTATTTATTTGAAATGCATTTTCGTGTCATAACAAATCCTTGGATAGTGAATTATTTTCCAAAGTTTAATTTCTTGCAAAATTATTTTTGGAGAGAATGATTTTCTATCCAAACTAATCGCGGGTAATGTTTGACAATAAGCAGCAAAGTCAGCTCTACGTATATATGCCATTGCAATAGATAGTTTGAGAACTCTTGTGAACTAAAACTTAATTTGAAAATAGAACTCAATATAACATACCATTGATGATACTCTTATACTAAAATTTGGCTACCATGCATATAGGATATCTAGGCTATGTTTGGAAAAGTTATTATTTCTAGTTTTTTTGTTTTTGTTTCCGATATTTTTTAAAACATGCACCATAAACATATTTGTGTTACTATTTTTGTTTACAAAATACATAATCAATTTCACTAGTTTACGGAAATTCTAGAAACACAAAAATTGTGTTTGCATTTGTTTTGAAAACACTTTCAGTAACCCAAAAACAAATAAACAAAAACTATTACGGTTACCAAACATGTTTTTTGTTTTCATTTTTTAATAAATAAACAAAACTAATTTTTTGTTTTTTCATAAACAAAAAACTGACAACTTTACCAAACAGAGCCCTTGCATCACCTGCTTTTATAAACTAGTTTTGAAAATGCATGAGCAAGCTTGGATGTTGTTCAAGGACACGCCATGCACGTTGTATATGGGAATCTTGTGTTCTTATTCTGTATTGTTTACTTCAAAAAAATTTGAAAGTACGAAATCTCAGCGAGATGATGCTATTGGAAATGGAAACATGTACATGTTGAGAATATAAGTAGTAAAGTTGTCTCTCTCTAACAGTTTAAGTTTTTAGATGAGTTAGTGTTTAACAATCTAATATAGTATCAGAACATGCAATAGATTATGTGTTCGAACCTCACTAGCTATTTAATGATTAAAATTTATACGTATTTAGCCCGCTTATAGAGGAGAGTCTGACTACAAGTAAAGGGACGTGTTGAGAATATAAACAAAAAAGTTGCATTTTCTCTATTACAGCTTAAGCTTTTAAATGAGTTGATGGTTAACGATCTATATAATAGAACAAAGCAAATTCTATGTCTGCATGCATAATAGTTTCTTTCACAAAAGAAAAAGAAAAGAGAACAAAGGTGCTATTAAAAAAGAGGCATACCGCGGAATATTGGATAATGCAATCGGAAATAAAAAAAACATATATAGTAGCTCTTAATATATAGTATATACTAACTTCGAATTCTTATTCAAAATATTTGGAACAGTGGGAATATATTTGACATTTTCTAGATTATCGTACCACAATGGTGGACATTTTGTATCGAAAGGTAAGGATCACAAAAAGCCATATTATTTACGTACATATGTTCCTCTTTTTAAAAAGAAAAAATTTGTTTACCTATTTATGTCCAGACACTGTATTTAAAAGTAATTTGAAATGGAAGTATTAGGAAAAGGAGAGTTCTGTTTTGATTGTCCACGGATATCTTGTTTGTAGTACATTACCTTATTATCGAGTCAAGCTTTAGTTGATGAAGCATTGGCCTATTGTTAGGGCTGCAAATAAATCGAGCTCGCGAGCAGCTTGTGGCTCGGCTCGTTAAGGCTCGACTCGTTTACTAAACAAGCTGAACTCAACAATCAAAAGCTCAGTTTGACTCGTTTTATGGGCTCAACTCATTTAAAGAGACTTATTAAGTAAATTAGTCAGACTCATTTAGTAAACGAACTGAACTAAAACACTGTAAAACTCGGTCCAGCTCAACTCATTTTCACCCTACCTGCTATAGTAACTTGCTAACTAGTATTAACATGCTAACCCTATATCACTGTGGCAAAAATAATTAATAATGTGATGCAATATTGATGTTTCAATTGCTGATCACATTTGTTTCTCTTGCTTCTATTTCCTACTTCAGAAGGTTCAAGTAGTATGCCAAACAACATCCCAGCAGCAGCAGCAGCAGCAGAAACAACATATACATACACTCCCACATATCCAAACACCACTAGAGATTCCTATCAAGAAGGGGAGCCAATCCCTAGAAGAAAATACAGAGGAGTGAGACAGAGGCCATGGGGGAAATGGGCAGCTGAAATTAGAGACCCTCATAAGGCCACTAGGGTTTGGTTAGGCACTTTTGACACTGCTGAGTCCGCAGCAAGAGCCTACGATGAAGCAGCCCTAAGGTTCAGGGGCAACAAGGCCAAGCTCAACTTCCCCGAAAACGTCGCACTCCGGCCGTCTCCAGCGGTTTCTGCGGTGGCCCAGTTGGCCATTTCCGATCCTTCAAATACCCTTTTCGCCATTTCGTCATCGAGCGATCCAATCGTTCATTCTCAGCCTTCTGATGATCATCACCTGTTGCAGGGATACGATGAGAGTTATAGAGACTACATGGATTACGACTATTCTCAGTATCAAAGACAATTACCACCCATGAGTCTGTTGGACCAAAGGGTATTTTCATCTTCAAATATTGGTTCTCATTTTCAATCTTCTTCTTCTTCAATTGGGTACAGTGTCCCATCATCATCTTCTTCACCACCCACTTCTAACTACCCTATGCTTTTTCCGGCTCAACCGCAAAGTGGAGTCAGGCCAGCCGCGGGCAGTAGTACTGCAGATTTTCCGGCGACAATGTGGTCAGATTTCAGTAATCAGCCCTCTTCTTCAAGATAAATTTTGTTTTACTCTCGGGAGGTTTCTTGAGTGTATTGGTCGATTGCATGTTGGGATTGTTTCACTTTTTTCAAATTTAATTTTGTTTCTAGCTTAGGATGATTTTTACATCATTTGTGCATGGTAAAGTATAAAGGGTAACTAAACATGCATTTCAGTAGAGGGATTTTTTGGGGATATATGGGGCCACCACTGCACTTTTTTAGGGTGCATTTCAGTGTTTTGAGTGGTACTCTCATTACTGTACGATCCTGTGTTTCTCATTCTATCCTTGATTTCATCCTTGTTACCGGTATAAAGTGAGGATACTCTTAACGATGCATTATGTACTTATGTGCTTATATTACTCAAAACTAGACACATAACAATCTCATTTGATGATGTGAGACATTCATTTTGTTAATCTCTAGGTGTACGTTAATCGTTAATCATACATGCGAAAAAATCAATAAGATTGAACATTAGTGAAGACTTCATCAATCATATTCCTCTTGAAGGCAATGAACGGTCGACTCAATTACTTTTAGGACAAATATAATTTGTACAAAAAATCAATCTAATTTTGTATATCAGTGATGAACACATTGCCTTGTTTGTTTGGTGGGTTTTGAAGGAGGTTTTTGAGAATAATGAGTGGAGAGAGATAAATAGAGAAAAATTTATTACAGACCGTGCCCAAGAATTTTGAGACCCCAAACAAACGAACATAAAATCGTATTGAAAATAATTTTGTGCTTCATGACCTATCTCATGAGAGAATCTTAGTTCTATGCAGACAATGCAGGAAATGCATTAATAATAAGGTGATAGTACAAGGAACGAAAAACATATGGTCAGAACAAAAACTAAAAATCAACGAAAAACATACGGCCCACTCTCAAAGGAAAACAGAACCAACGAAACGCATTCATGGATAAAGATCCTCTAGCACTGGCAAAAAACCATTAGAAAAGCACGAGCAGAAAAAGGATACTAGCGTATCACACGACGCTACGGTGCACGGAACATGAGGTTCGTTGCAACTATCGTCAATGGTTTGCCTATTAGCCCTGCGTTTACTGGGACTTGCCATCTGGCAACCTCCTTCCTTAGCAATGATATCCCGAAAAGCCCGAATTTGCATAGTCCTGGTATGCCTCAATTTTTACATTGTTGAGCGAGTCATATGATGACCGCATTCCTTAGAATCATTGTCCTTCAAAGCTAGGGTACGCTTGAGCTTCAGGGTCTCAATACACTTGGACGTCAGGTTCTCCACAGTTGAGATATCTATTGCAGTGTCATTCAGCCCAGAATCTTGGTTGAAGGTATTCTCGAAATCATTGTCCCAACAAGCCTTTGTTCCACTATTTTTTGTATTAAAGGTGATGTATTATGAGAGAATAATTTGTCTCATAAAACGGAAAGTAATTACTTAAAAAATAAAAACCTTTGCGAAACGGAGCCTAAGAAAAACGAGATAAATAATCCTTGCCCCAGGTTGAGGTACACTATTTTGCATTTGACCAAACATGTAAAATGCATTGTTGAACCAACCCCATCCATGTCAAACAAACACCGGAGAAAAATTCCAACAAAGAGATACTAGTCAGAAACCTTCAAAAGCGCTGAACTGGGAAATGTATAATAATCCACCTCAAATTCATAAAATTCGGTACACTGTTGACTAATACAAGCATCATATGTCCCACTGATTTCCAGTTTCGATACTACTATCGTTCTGTTATCGTGACGAATGAAATCCAAAAGAAATACCACAATGACTAAGATGGAAATCATGCGGCAATCTAATCCAACGAAATGAAGGCGATGATGACTGGAGGAAACAAATAACAGCAGATAAGAGATTCCCATGACCAACTCATTTTTTGGTTTCCTTCAGTAGTCCTTAAAACACAGCAGAACACAGAGCCACCCTGCAATGGTTTTAAAAAACAATTAAACCTCGATGAAAGTATATCACTGTTTTCAAGAGTAGTGATTTCCGCACTTCCTTTTTGATATCCGCATTCCTTTCTTTGTTTTTACAAGTGTGAATTTACAACATTGCCTGTTTATTTGTTCACCTTTTCAGACAAGGAAAGCAACATCATAAATTTGCATGAATATAAAGACAAAAAAAAGCAGTGCAAATGGTAAAAAATGGAGTGAGCAAATCAATTAAGATTTTCAGTTGCGAAAGTAATCGATCATTTGTGCTAATAGCACTAACAGAGAACAGGGGGAGTCTACCTGCAATTAGATCCATCAGCATTTTCAAACTTTCAAGGCAACTTTGTGAACCATAGTTTCCTTGTGGATTTGGTGGCAACTCTTCTCCACAAGATCAAGCAACTTCTCTAAGTTCAAAGACCATGAATTCAAAATGTCATTGCTGTCCTTGGCTGCCTGGAAACAGACTATACCCATTGGCCGGTCAATCTTTGCTACCAGCGCTTTAGAGACAACCATATCTGAAAGATGCTTTTCAGCTTCCTGAGACATGAGAGATGGAATATTTTACCCTCCATACTGTGGATGATGATGAAAAGCATACAGAAAAGGAACTTGAAAAGCCGCTGGCATTCTCCACCACAAGGAAAAGGCAAAAAACGGCACATCATGCACCACTAGATATCATGCAATTTAGTATCAATTAGTCTGGCTTGAAGCCTGCCGAAAGGCTTGAACTAGGAAGTGAAAAGAACGAGAGGGCAGCTTAAAAAAAGGACATAGGTTATGCCACAAGCTCGTGTATAGGGCAATAAAAACTCTAAAGCAATAAAGGTGGCAGCAACTGTAGCACCATAGCTTCACATACCAATAAAATGCCAACAGGTAAGTAGTGGCATGGTAAGGAATATAATCTTGAAAATTCAGTTTCAATTTCAATCGGCTGTCCAACGGTGAGATTTAGAGAAAAGTAACTCTTTGGACAGCACAGTTGACAGTAGATGAAAGTTAAGCTGTGTACCCAATGCTTCCAAGATTAACCGGAGATATCCATGCATTTCAAAGCATGGAGAGTTTGAGAAGAGCACAGGTGCTATGGTGGGAGCATCGATTCCCCAACAGCTTGGAGGTTTGTGTAACACAGCTTGGTAATGACTAGTTTGGCGGTGCTATCGAAATGATGAAGTGCTCTTACACCCAAATCACCGGCTGAAAGGGTTTTTTCCCCTAAAGCTGAAGGGCTAAGCAGTAGTTGAGGGAGGCACATTTAAGGGGGATGCACATCAAAAAAACATCCAACACTCAGTTTGGATGACAGTAATCTCGATGGGGAATGGGATAGTGATGCCATATTTTCAAGTTTCCTACATTTCGAATTGACAAGAATAGGAATGTGATTCCTGATGACATTCAACCAGATATCACATTCCCAAACCAAGTAGGAATCTTATCACTCGCACCCCCATGGGAATCCTAGATTTCTGGCTCAATGCAAACAAAAAGGAAATTTTTGACTTCAAAATTTTCAAAATAAATGATTCCTGAAGAAGATTACTGAATCAATCCCAACGTCTGAATGAAAATTACCCCAGGTACTGAATTAAAAGGGACTTAATTCCTGGTAATCAAATTCCTATTCCGCCAAATATTATAGGCATGCAAACTGAGCTTATCAAGATGGGAACTACTCTTCGAAATTAATCAGACAAAAAAAAAGGCATTATAAACAAGTGACATGGAATAACTCCTAGTTTTGCAATGAGTCTATATGCAAAAATACGTTACAACCATTTCGCAAGAACTCTTCTGCAAAAGTCCCCGACATACCTGGACACTGAGACATAGCAGCTGAGCAAGTCTCTTCAAGGTAATCCTTGAGTAATACTTCGAGACCACAAGGATATTCTGCAAAGAAGGGAAATCTTGAAACTGGATTTTACAAGTTCAAAACTAGCAAACAGATATTGAATGAGTAGTGGCAGATTACATGTTCTATTACTCTCTGTCTTAAATCTTCAGCTGCCTTGTCACCCAAAGAGCCACCAAGCATGTTCTTTTCATTGTCAAACTCCTTGTTGAATGTATTCCACAAAGCCGTCCACTGAATGACCTCCATAGTAACAAGCTGTTTCAAGAGCAACCTGCAACAGAACAGAAGGACAAAAAACAAATCAATAGGATACGAAAACTTGAAAATCTTTACCTCTTTCAGTCAATTTGGTTTTGGGGTTTATTAGGACGTACCTGAAATGAGAAATTTCTGATAGATTCTTATCCTCCAAGGTGGAGTTAAGAAGGCTTGACTGCATAGGATCGTGCGGTGACAAGACTAAATACCAGCAAATTTTCCTCAGGACCTGCATCAAGTAAAGGGTAAGAGAAGCTGAAAAGATTGAAGAAGGCATCCTTATTGATTATTGCACTGACAGAGATGAAAGCAATTTCTTTCTCTTTCTTAAATATAGTGGGGAAATTGGGGTCAGTTTCTTTACCGGTATCCACTGTGTTGGGTCTTCTTTGACAGAGGGAATCTCATAGATTGACTTGTAACAGCGACATATTTCAAGGTAATCATTGCTGTGCGAGTAGAACCTACACGGCAGGACATGCAAGACAACCAGAAAACACATTAATGATTCATAGTTTTATACATTTAAAGCTTTCGTTTGCAACTTGCTCACGTAGAAATTAATTTTCTTGAGGACAGTTTCAGAACAAGATATAAATCCTACTGCAACAGGTACATTTCAAATATGTTGATGCTGCCATCGACTTTGCTGCTTAAGCGAATTATCTAGATTTAGGCTTTATCTATGCGTAATTTAGGAGTAACAATGGCACGCGTCCTGGAAGACAATTTTAATTCATGGAAGGAACACCTGGTTTCCATAGGTTGCTACCGAAGGGGAACATGCCCAATGTGCTCAAGGTGTCAACAGGATAAAATTTTGCAATTGTACTTCATTTCCTCATTGTTTGAAGGAAAAATACTTTCGACCTTTTACTGTTTCATGGAAAAAAGCCTTTCCTTCAGTTAAAGTTTGAAGCCAACATCAAGGGCTTTATTGCGTTTGACACTAAGAATGCCAATTTCACCTTTGTCCATATTTAAGTCATATTTAGGACACAATCAAACTCAGATTGACCAATGGTGCCAGACATTACGGGTCTTCACGCTTACAAAATGCCACATCCATGCCACATCCACGGGACGAGCCGAAACATTGAAGAGTATGTATGTGCACCCACATGGAAAAGATTTTGAAATTGGGTACAGTAATCCATACAAATGTGTGAAACAATCCCATTTTCCATATTTCTTCTTTCTTGTATAACGGTAGAAAAAAGTTTCCAACTTCTTAATATATCTTTGGCTAAAATTTCCCCTATTCCAGAATTTCAACCAAACTGCAAAATTATTTGGACTGCAAACAAATTAAAAAGCTTATTGGGCTTTTTAGAGGGTAATATAATCAACGCACTTGTGCAGTAGAGAGAGAGAGAGAGAGAGAGAGAGAAATCCCAAAAGCACTAAAAAAAACTTGAATTGAAATACCGTAGGTAAGATAGAGCTAATAGGCTAGAAAACTCCAGCATTACTAACTGCTCCTTTGGAAGGGAAAATAGTGAGAACTTCAAACTAATTCTAGTAGTTTTAAAAATTCGAATTCGTTCATGCACTCACAATAATAGGGAAAGCTAAGGATAACTGATACGTCTAATTCATTGACTCCTGCTAAAACTTGACCAATGCTGATTCAGAAGTCTTTTACCACATGTTGATATTAGGTTAAATTAATACCTCGAATTGGCAAATAGGTTGTAACCTAAATTCAAAACCATAGATGGAATTCTTTAAGTGAACTTGGCTCAACTTGTATAGCCAAATGAAGCATACTTCTGCAAACTAATAGCATAACCAGCCAGCTATGGTAAAATATCAAACCACATCTCAAGTCCCAGAGGAAAGAAGTACATCTCAAAATATTAACATCATTTTCCAGCAGGGACCCCTTTAATCAAGTGAAACAGTAAATGTCACATGCATCATCCGATCATTGATGGAAGGATAACATGCATCTTTGAATCACTACTTCATAAAACAATCGGAAAATAAACAGGGAGCTAAGTGTGAATCAATGAGGTTGAACCAATGATGCATTTTTGGGAGCCAAGTGCTCTTGGTTCCCGATTTGGGATTTAATCCGTCTAAAATCAAATTCTAGATTTTTTGTTAAGGTGACTACTTCTCGGCAAACAATGGAACAGGTAAACTGGGGGCAAAAGGTCAGGCATTGACATACCTTATCATTAATTCATAGTAGATCCGCTTCAACTCCATCAATGATGGTATATCTGCTGGAGCCTCTTCCACAACATTATCACCTTCTTTAGGTTTTTTCTTTTCTTTTGAAGTATCAGCATCAAAAACTCTAGGACTAATTTTCCTCGAGAGTATCTGTGCACGCACATAGTCTTGGCGGTCTAAACATAGACGAACCTAACAAAAAATAAAATAGTGCACAATCATCTTTCCGCCAACCAGAAAATGACATGATACAAAACAATTAAAAAGGCAAGGAAGAAACCCCATACTTGTTCAAGAATGAAGGCTATCTTTTCAGTTTTTGCCATTGCGCCAAATGTTTCCACCTGTAACTCAGGGGAATGAGAACAGTGCCAAAAATGGGAAAATAACCAAAATGCAGAATGTAACTCATAATGACAGTTGGAACAACCCAGAATCTAATGAATAAAAGTACATCCTGAACTGATACATACCGCAATTTCTTGCATTAAGTCAGCAGCCTCAGCTATCTGTCCTTGTTCTTCCTTGATCTTTGCAAGTTTTTTAATCAACCGCGCTCTCTCTATCTCAACATATATCTACAATGCAACAAGGATAGTAATTTAGGAAAAAAGGGCAAGGAGAGATAAACTTCATATAGATAATCTAGCAGCAAATATCTTTGATCTCAGGATAGAACATTAACCTTTCCCGCAGAAACACTATTAAGCGCCTTAATGAGCTCCACTTTACTTTCAACATCTGGGGTCTCATCAATATATTGCATCGCTTGTTGGACCATTGCAGTTACAGCCTACATGTAAACAGTAGAGGAAGCCCATGAAAGAGGTTACCACCAAAACAACGTCCCATGAGTACAAAGATTAAAAGACAAGCCAAATGTCACAATCATAACAGAAAAAAATTAGGTATTAGGGCAGTAGAAGTAGAGTAAAAAATACTTGATGCATAGAAAGTAAAATGCCAAGCTGTTCTTTGTCCCTAAAAGGGCCTTCCAAACCGTTCTTACATATTTGGAGGGGCACAATTATTGCACATTTGGAGGGCGGGAGGAAAGGAAGAGAAGAGGGAGGAAGCAACTCGAGCCAAGTACAGGTACCTAAGAAGCACAGACACTCCTATGAAGTGTGTTTGGTTGCTCTTGATTGTTTATAGGGATCTTAGAACACTAGAGACGCTTGTCTTCTTTTCTATGGTGCAAGTTTTGCCATGTTTTGAGGGATGTGGTCAGAGAGAATCGCAAGAATTTATGAAGAAAAGTTTAAGGAACTTGAAGGCTTATGGGATGAAGATAATGAGAATTGCAAGTATTTATGTTTTGGGCTTTTACAATAGTATCTTCAAAGGAGAATCTTTTATTCTTGAGAAGTACATACAGGAGAGCTATTTGTGACATGCTTGTTGATTACCTTCTCATATTGTTCCTCTTGGTGGACTTGCTATGATATTTTTCCTGTCCCGTCTATTGATTGCTAATTTTTCAATTTATTCAAGTCACGGAGCGTGTGTGATGTAGGACAATGAAAGAAAAGAGAAGAGAGGGAAGACACACAAGGGCCAAAGCCCTAATTTCAAAAAAACTCTCAATCTTTATTAATTTTGTTGATTACAATATTAATCATCTTATTTATAGGCTAACAAGCTAAACAAAAGATAACTTTCAAAATAGAAACAAATCCTATCCTAATACAAAAACAAATAACTTTTTCTCCCACACGGCTTGACTTGAGGCCAAGGAGGATTATTCTGCTCCAACCAATTAAGGTGTGCAATCAGTGTTCGCTAAATCAATTGCTCAAAGATAGTTTCATTTATGTAATTACTACTAGAAACTTGTAAATTGGAACTGTTGAAAACAAGATCATCAAATAACAGTTGAGATGAAGTTAAGTGGATTGAGACTTTTGCAACTTGGGATTTACTACCACTGTCATCAAATGCTTTCATTGTTTTTGTCAAGCCACAACCACTGTAACCGATTCCAGTAGCAGCACATAGCTTCCTTGGTTATTGTTGTATAAATATTGTCACGTCTATGACTTGTAATGAGTAATTATGTGTATGGACAATGTGAGCATATAAATGTCTCAAGGAGGAAAAAGCAGAACATACAGTACTTCATGGTTCCAAAAGGTTTATAATTGTATGGATGGGAGTAGGAAAGAGAGGATTTCGTTGACAAAGTTGTCCCCGACTGCCAAATTCAGAGTCACGTGTTTCACAATGTACAAATTGCAGGGGTTATGGGTGTGCCAAACTCAATTAGAGGGATGAGGTGCACCAGGGTCAGCATAATTTGGTATCCCAACTAAATCACATCATGGATAGCTTCATATTCCAGGAAGAACAAGGGTTAACTAACTGTTACAGAATCCAAACTGAAACAAATTGCTTCCAATTACGTGTTTATTAACTCAACACACACCTCCCTACATGTATGTTTAATTGTTTATGTAGATCATTATGAGTTAAACAAAACAGAGAAATCACACTCGTGTGTCAGATACACCTCTCACTCCGGCATACTAGCAGTACAAACACATGCATATATACACATAGAGAGAGCTGCACAACCACTCTGCCCAACAAACAGATAAAAAACAAATCTCTCCTGCAAATGCATGTAGTCTTTGTCCAACCATTAGCGTATGCGCGGAGTAAGATTCCAATTAACTCCAAACTTGAAACCTATTGGAAAAAAGCCTTGTAGTTGTGGTTGACGTGCGGGAGCACGACCGTGAAACGGTCTCACAAAAAACATTCCAATTCGTAAGTGCGATAATTGAGAGCGCGAGAGCAGAGCGAGTATTGACGAAGGGAGCAATGGCGCCCTTTAAGGCTTCTGTGACAAACAACAGCTCCAATATATCAAAAAACCCAGTTAACCTTTTTTTTCTTGGGTAATAATCCACTCTCATATTAGGATTCATGTTAAGTAATTGGCCAGAACCTAATCTGTAACAAATTGCATCCAATTTTGACTAAACAATATATTACAGGTTTATTTACATGAAACACACAACTCTTCACATGTACATTTATAATACACAGTCGTAAAAAGTTAACACATAACAGAAAAACTCATGCCGCACCTCTCTCTCTCTCTCTCTCTCTCTCTCTCTCTCTCTCTCTCTCTCTCTCATACATTGTCGTACAAACACAAGCATACATATGCGACAGCCTTGCCGAGCAAACAGATCAAAAAAACAAATATCTCCTCCAAATGCACGTAGGCATTGTCGACGCACTTTGAAGAGAAAAACTACAATTAACTCCAAACCTAAAACTAAAACCTTCTTTTACAGGCAATAATTTACACGTTTATCTATTCTGTTCACTAGTTCACCCTAATGTAAACAGATGGTAAAAACTTACAAATTCCGTAGAAACAAACGTAAATTGCACGTGTACTTGAAGACACCGATACTTAAAAGTCGCAAAGGTTCTTTCCGTACCTGCTTCAACTGCCCCCGGCGCTTGGACAACAAGACAATCTGGTCATTGAGGGTTTTCCAAGCCTTGGCTTCGTAGCAAAGCTGCAAGATGTCGGTGACGGCTTTCTTGGTACCGGCCACGTCGTTGTCGAGCCTCATCTTCTTCTCCACGTTCAGAAGCGACTCTATCTTCGCCTCCAAATCGCCTGCGACTTCCTGCAGAAACGCAAAACCATCGAAAGAAAATATACATAGTTTAATAATCGTTCGAGCCAAGGTTGAGATCTACAAACAGAGTAGTTGAGATTGAGTTGGAATGTTACCATCTTGGATTGGATTTCGAGATTGAAACAGAGACGTCGAATGAGCTGGGTTTTAGAGAGAGAGAGAGAGAGAGAGTTGTGAATCTGAAACCCTAAGAGAGAGAGAGAGAGAGAGAGAGAGAGAGAAAGTGCTGAGTTTGCCTTAGTGTGCAAGACAGGAATACCCCTCTCCCTTCTTCTTTTTCGGTTTTTAAAAGGAAAAATACTCCTCTCCCTGTGACTCGAACATAGGCCTATTTTGGCCGGATCCGGGGTGCCGTAGTGCATCCCGTGTAATGTATGTGTAAGGCAGCACACAATCGTTGATCTCATCAACTAACGGTTCAAATTAAAAATAATATTTTTTCGGTAAAAGATATTTATTACCGGTTAAAGATTAAAAATACATTGCAACTACTGATTGACGAGATCAACGATTCGTGTTTTGCACTACACCGGGGTGCATTACAGCACCTCCGGTTCCATTTTGGCCAAATTATCCAAATTGAGTATATATTTTTGCTCCTATTCAAAAAAAATTGTATTTATTAATTTTACATCAATTTTTTTAATTGTTGCTTCTGTAGACACCCCAATTTGGGCTTCCAGATTAGTTTACTTACGGTTTTTGATTCCCCGATGATGAATTGGATCAAGAACACCTCGGGAATGTCGAGTGTTTGAGCTTTGAGTGTTTGAAAAACCCTTGAACCTAACCTAGTCTTA
>JAOTQK010000002.1:16399148-16430359 GCA_025642025.1 Rhododendron ferrugineum
ATTTTTGGGCCGCTTTGGAAAGGAACGAAATCCTTTCCGAGAAAAGGGAACGGAATCCCTCTTTCTCAGGGCAAGCTGCCCACAGCTTCAAAATCTAAATAGTAAAAAATTATGATCGAAATTCAAGATTTTTTTAATAAAGACAAAAATAAGTCGATTATGCGAAGCAATAATTCACATAAAATCAACGTATGGGTACATATATTTCCCGATAAACCAGTCACAATAAGAACCACAGAAACACGTATGAGTTCAGGTAAAGGATCTCCTGAATATTGGGTAGCTGTTGTTAAACGAGGTTGAATACTTTATGAAATGGGGGAATCACAGAAAATATAGCCAGAAAAACTATTTCGATAGCGGCATTAAATTAGAACAAAAAAATAATCCGTTTGGATTATTTGGCCAAAATATGGTTAATTATTCAATGTCTCTCAAGCACTTAAGTAGCATGCCCCGAACTCTTTTCTACCACACATTTGTGTGGACTAGAAGTCATTTTGTAATGGGGTGACAATGCCAAACATTGAATAATTTTCCCAGTAACTCAATTCGGTATTTGGAGTTTTTAGGGTTTGTTCAATTACTATGGAAAAGAAATGAAGGGAAAATATAAAAAAATACTTCTGTTTTGAGAGGGAAAAAAAGGGAAGAAAATAATCAAACAGGGGCTTATGAACAGTAAATTTTTCTCCAAAATTTTCTTCTCTATTTCTTCATTTTCCATTCCTTTTTTTTTCCATAGGTACAAAAAGGTTGTTAAATTTGGGTGGGCTTTCCTGATAAAGAAAAAAAGGAAAATGACGGCCCAAGACTTGTTTTGGGTGGGCCAAGGAAGTTTTATAGAAACTCAGCCCAATTGATCTTAACCCGAGGCTCGGTCCGTCGTCTACTTTACCCGACTTATCACTTTGATAAGTTTTGGGCTATTTTTCCCTTGGACGTTTGAATTTATTTATGTGAGACGCCAAGGCATGCACACTATCAGCCTGTTTGGATGGAGGAGATGAAGGGGGATATGTGAGGCGCCTTGATTTGTACTCCGGCTCTCCCTCAAATCCTGTGTTTGGTTTAGTTTTTTGGAAGGGGGAGATAAACACTATAGTGGCTTCATCTCTGCCTGGAGGTGGATTTGTGAAGGGGAGCTCAGACCCCAGCATTGGCAAATCCGGGGGGTTTCAAGATGGTTTTACCCCTCCAAATCCCCCTTTGATTTATCTTATCTCATCCCATTTCTTCTTTCATCGTGTTCTGAAACCCAAACCAACGAAGAGAGAAGAGAGAGAGAGAGAAGAGAGGAGGTCGCCGAATAACTCGGTGACTCCATCGCCGGACCGACGGTTACAACTCTCCCTCGTCTTCCTCCTTACACGGGCTGAGGTATAGTTGTTCACTCCATTTGCGATCATTTAGGTGGTTTTTGAAGACTGTCTGTATTCGATTGAGTTGAATTTGTGATTGATTTGAGGGTTTTTGATGTTGGCTATGATTTTCCACCCACGGTACTCCATAGATTACATCTGAGTTGCCTTGTAAATCTTGAAACTCCATATATGGTGATTTTGCCCTAATTTTGTTGTACGATTTGTAGATCTGAGTTGCCCTAACTCAAAATAGTTGTTTTTTGATCTCATTCTGTTCATTCCGAACCACGATTTGAGTTGAGACCTGAGTTAGAACCACTGTTCAATGACTGAATAGTCACTGATCTTGGGATGTGAGTTGCCTTAAATCTCCATTTGTTATAACCCAGATTTTGCCCTTTGTGATTTTGCCCAACGGATGTTTCAATACTATTGTTTGCCTAATTTGGTACGCCCTACTAATTTTGCCCTAATTTCGGACACCCTACTGATTGCCACCTATTGATTTTGCAATATCGCATCTATAATGATTAAAATGCATTGAGTTGCACTAATAAAATAGGATTTGCCCTAAAGTATTATTTGCACTAAATTAATTTTTACCCTAAAACAGATGACAAGACTAATGAACCGTGAACGAAGGAAAAAGACAAACCGTAAGGCATTGTTAGCAACGTTATGTATGACAAAAGTACTCAATAGCATTATTCAACTTTACTTGTTAATTACGGAGTTGATTGTTGAAAGGCATCGACAAAGCCTCATCTTCGTGCCAATCCTAATACTTACCAAAGCCAACTAGACACACTTAATAGGTTGGTACGCGGGAATGACAAAACTTGTCATGACAATTTGAGGGTAAACAAGCATACATTCATGACATTGTGCCAATTACTTATTGAAAATGGGCTAGAGCAATCTAGGAATATCACCGTTGTAGAGAAGGTGACAATCTTTTTGTGGATCCTCTCACACCATAAGAAGAATAGGCGTACCATTTTACAATTTTGGAGATCGGCAGAAACAATTAGTAGGCATTTTAACACAGTTTTGATCGCGGTGTTGTGCCTTTACAATGTCTTGTGGTATCATCCTCAGCCTATTCCTTTCAATGAGCCGGATGCTAGGTGGAAATGATTTGAGGTACATAATTGTTATGTGTTAAGTTCTAGTAATGCACTTATTCATTATAAATTAACTATTGTAATAAAAATTCCCTTGTGTCTCGTAGAATTGTCTAGGGGCTTTAGACGATACCTTCGTACCTGTCCTCCCCCCAACAGAACACAAGGCACAATATAGATCAAGGAAGGGTGACTACGCAACAAATGTGTTAGGAGTTTGTACTCGTAACCTACAATTTGTTTACGTGTTGTCTGGTTGGGAAGGCTCCGCCACAGACTCAAGAGTACTCCGAAACGCCTTGGTAAGGCCTCATGGGTTGAGAATTCCACAGGGTATGTGACTTGAAAACCTTTCCATTAGTGAACATACCTCCGCATTTGTGTAAACATGCTCATGTAGGGCAACTAATCTTATTTGTAGGTCGTTACTACCTCGTCGATGCCGGTTACACTAATGGGCCGAGATTATTAGCACCTTACAAAGGTCAACGATACCACATTAACATTTGGAGGCAAGGACACATGCCCCAGAGCCGGGAGGAGTACTTCAACATGAAGCACTCTAAGGCACGAAATGTTGTCGAGAGATGCTTTGGAGTGATGAAGATGAGATGGAAAATTTTGAGATCTTACTATTTCTACCCCATTAGGACTCAATGTCACATCGTCACTGCTTGTTGCCTTCTCCAGAATCTCATTAAGCGTACAATGGCGGTGGATCCCGTTGAGGCTGAATACACAGCGTGGGAGCAGGCAAACCTACATAATGTACCACAAGAAGTATACATTACAAGTGTCGACAGTACAAACAAATGGACCCAATTTCGGGATAACTTGGCAACCTAAATGTACAATGATTGGTTAGCTCATCCTGAGCATGGCCATTAGGATATGTGTAACTGAATTTGAATGTAACAATTTGGACGTGTTATTTATTTCTGTTAATCATATGTATCTGTTGGACATGTTAAACTTGTTGAACAATGGTCGTGTTAACTATTTGAATGTAATAATATGATCTTTCATGAGTACAATACCTATGTCAAATTTTGATCGTCATTTAAATTAGGTTACCATACCGATGGAAAGTGAAGGAACTTCACAATCTCAACCAACGAGTCGTAAGAAAAAATAAGATCATAGGCTATGGACCTTTGCGGAAGAAGAGGCCCTACTTACTGCCATGATGGAGTGTATCTCGGATAAATATAGAGCTCATAATGGTTTCAAGTCGGGCTTCTTTAATGAAGTTGAAAAGGAGTTGAGGAAGAGATTGTCTGGGACGACGTTTAAAGCGCAACCCAACATTGAGTCCAAGGTGAAAAATTGGAAGGAAAAGTATGGTGTAATTCTCAACATCACATGTCTTAGTGGGTTCGGTTGGAATCATACCACTAATTCCATTGTAGTGGATAATGAAAACGTGTGGAAAGAATATGAGAAGGTAACTTCTCTCCTCTTACATTTAAACTTACGATTATTGTTGTTGCCTCCTACTTAATGTATGTCATTGAACATGTATAGTCCAATTCCAAGGCGATAGGGATAAATGGGAAGGCTTTCCCCATGTATGAGAGTTGGCAATTCTTATTTGGGAGGGATAGGGCCACTGGTGAAATGGCCAAGGATGCGGCGGAAGTGTAAGAAGTTGTTGAGACCCACCAAGATGAAACCAATATAGAGCTCGATGACATGTTCAATGAATGCTATACTCCAAAGTTTGCAAATGGTGACATGGTGCTTCCACGTGAGACATCATTTGTTGACATATCAACTTCTTCCGAAACTCCAACAAGCAATGTCATTCCCGCCGCTCCAAGAACCAATGCCAATACTCCCACAAGCAATGCCATGCCGGGAAGGCCAAAGAAAAAGGCAAAGGTGAACAAAAAAGAGGCATTCATTCATGTGGCAATGGAGAATTAGTTGGCTCAAAGCAATACGGCGTTCAACAAGAAAATCGATGCGGTTGGATATGAGGACCAACTCTCTACCAAAAGAGATAAGGTGTTTGCCGAGCTAATGAAGCTTGACCCTGAGATGATGGATAGGTTTGCTGCAAACACCATGATTGTGTCGGCTGAAAAAAATGTGGACACATTCTACGGCATACCGGAAAACTACAAACAAGCTTGGGTCGAGGTCGTATTATCGGGGCAAATCAAATTGAAGACCATGTAGGGATGTCTTACTAATTATGGCCCTTTTGTTGGAATGGTGGAGGATGTGTTTACTCCTTTTTGTAATGAATTATATAGTACTTTAAATTTTGCCTAAAACATGTTGTTTATTTGAGGGAATAGGCCCCTTTTATGGCGTTGTAATTAAGCACTTTACTACTTTAAACTTGTTAGGGCAACAATGATGATCCATGTGATACATTGACAAGTTAAGGGCCCTTTTTGTCGAATGTTAAGGCAACAATGATGATGCTTCTATGTAGGGCAATGATGATGCAATGTTAATAGACCTAAATTGTATTAGTTCGTACTGATATTGGCAACTATGAAGGCCTTTATGGCAACTTAGTTACCTGTTAGTGTGCTACTTTAATTATGTTAATTACATCTGAGCCCAAGTGTTGTATTCTGGGTAATGTGGAGGAGCATGTGTGTGTGTTGGCAGGTGTGTGTCTCCTAAGTTGGAAACCAATGACTGTTATCATTTATGAATGTGGCTGGCTGTTTTTACTATAAGTTTTGGTATGCAGTTATCTAGATATGCTATTATCTGGTGGTTGTTTTCTGGGTTTTTTAGTTATGCAATCTTGAGATGCTTGACAGGTTTATGGGATTCTTTCAACGTGTGTGTTATACTTTAAACTTGTTGCTGGCCCAGGAGTTGATATTTTGTGCAAATGAAGGTGGAAATTAAGGCAGTTTTGTTGCTATTTTCTTGGCAATTTTATTGGTTTGGTTGGCTGTTCTCTGCTGTTTCTGGTTTGGACAACCTATTTAGTGGTAGTTTTTTGCCAGTTTAGTTGTTGTTTTATTGCTATTTTCTGGGCAGTTCTTTTTGCTATTTTTTGGTCACTTTTGTACATGTTTTCTAGGCAGTTTTATTTGCTGTTTTGTGGCCACATTTGTACTTGTTTTCTCGGCAGTTTTGGTGCTGCATTCTGGGCAGTTTTATGGCTGTTTTCTGGGCAATTTTGGTGTTGCATTTTGAACAATTTGATGACTGTTTTTGTGGCAATTTTTGTGCTGCATTCTGAGCAATTTTATGGTTGTTTTGTGGGAGTTTGGTGCAGGTTTCTGGGTAGTTTTTACCTACTTACTCAGCTGAAATTAACTATGTTTCCTAGGCTATGATGATATGAGACAAATTTGAAGGCGAGGCATTCGTCTTGGCGAGACAACTTATGAGGGTCAATGGTTTAATGACCGTTTGGCAACATAAGTTGTAACCAAGTGGTGCACTATGTACCGGTTAAATCTGAGCCAAAGAGTTGATACTTAACTTATATCAGTTTTGTCATGTTTTATGACCTGTTTTTTGGCTGATTTTATGGGCACTGTTTTATGGCTTGTTTTTTGCTTGTGATGGTTGTTCTTTGAGTTGGAAAGCTGTGTGTGTGTGTGTGGTGTTCTTTGAGTTGGAAAATTGGTGCTATTTTAATGTCAGATTGTGCAGTTCTGGTGTTATTTTCAGGGGTCATCAGTTTCTCATTGTTCAGCAGGTGTGTGTGTGTGTGGGGTGTGTGGCTGGTTTCAGCAAGAGTGTGTGTGGTGTTTTTTGGCTGCTATACATATTTTTCTTACTGCATTTCATATGGTCCAGTCACTGCTTCTGCTATACCTGCTTTGTTGCATTCCTTGGGTAGCTGCTGCAGGTGTGTGGTTTTGTGGACAATTTTGATGCTGCTTTACTGGTTTATTGGGCAATATTTTGTTGGTATTCTAGACAATGTTGGTGTTGGTTTCTGGGCAGGTTTAACAAGGCTTTTGAAGTTGTTTTCTTGATAGCTTTGCTACCTAGATCAAGTCCTACTTTTGGCATGTTTTTTTGGCTGTGTTTTGAGGCTATGATGATATGGAATACGGTTTTGAATGTGAGGCACTCGTCTTGGCGGGACAACTTATGAGGGCCAACGGTTTAATCACCGTTTGGCAACATAAGTTGTAGCCAAGTGGTGCACTATGTGCCGGTTAAAAACATATCTAAGCCAAGAACATATATAAATCATGTTAGTATTCGGTTAACTGTAATGTGATGATCGGTGTTTTCAATGACAAGTGAAGATAAAGAATACTACTGGGTGGTTTTTGTCGGCCGTAATCCGGGAATCTATACAACTTGGAAGGTCGCGGAACTACAGGTTAATGGATACTCGGGGAACATGAAGAAAAGATACAACACGTTGGACGAAGCGGAAGGAGCATTGTTACAATTCCATGAGAAAAGATACCGACTCATTCAAATGCAATCGGTTCAAACCGAATATCAATCAAGTGACGATACTTCAACATCTGCAAGTTCAACATCAACCTAGTCTATCAACATACTTTGTTCTAATTTTTTTTTTTAGGTTTCATAGGTTGTATTTTGTTAGCACATCTATTCGATTTAGAATGAAGTTGTAAGTTTAATTTCTCCAATTTGGAAATGAAGACTGCATTATGTAGAAAAATATTAGTAATCTCAAATAAATATAATTACTTGAGATACAAACCGGAATGGTACAAATTTATTCCTCAAACATTTATTATCAAAAGTTCGAATTTATTCTTCGACCACCCTCTTAGAACTTCAAACTTCTAGTTTTCTTGTCGAACAAATCAATGGCCCCAACGATCGAAATTGGAAAATTTCATGTCCCAAAAATGTCTCAGTTGTGGGCGATCCTACATAGAATTAAGGCAAACAGTTAATAAATTTACTAAACAAGACTTAATATGAAATTTGAAACAAATTGAAAATTACTTACTCGGACAAATTCATTCCAAACATCATTTTTCACCACCAGTTTAATTTCATTTGGATTCCACCCAAACCCCAGACTTCGAAGCATAGTGTCTAGATCAAAATAATCACACTTCCATTTTTTGATCTTTACTTCAATATGATTTTGTTTAATACCTACTTCGGGGAAAGAAACTCACATTTGATTCTCAAGAACTCCTAAGTAGCCGGAATGAAATCCGTTCTCGGCTTGGCAAACCCCCTGATCTACAAGGCTCGTAAGATTTGTAAGTAACATTCCTCCTCCACCTCACTCCAAGCTCGACGTGCCATTTGAAGGAGTAAAAATCAAAATTACAAAGTAATTTTTTAATGGAGATAGATGTGTGTGTGTGTGTGTGTGCAATGATCTGAGATAGCTAGTGGTATTTATAAACCACTTTACCAAACAATTTTGGTAAACACGTTTTTACCTAACAAAATTTGGTGCACCTACTTTTCTTTTTCAACTACCAAAAAATTTACTTTTTTAATTACTAAATTGAAAATATATAATTCGGATTTCTTAAAAAAAATAAATCAAATAAGGTTAAAACATTTTAAATATAATTACATTTATATTTATGCAATAATTAGTTCTAAATATGTATTTACTGTAATTACAAAATGTACTTTTTAATTACTAAATTGAAAATAAATAATTCAGATTTTTTAAAATAATAAATCAAAAAAGTTTAAAACATTTTAAAGATAATTTGATTCAAATTTATGCAATAATTAATTGTATATATGTGTTTACTGTAATTATAATGAAAGAAACCTAATTTGTCCATTAAAATACTAAAGTGGGGGCAAATAAGTCATTTAACACCTTATCCCATTATATCCACCTTCCAAATTCTCCTTCTCAAAAAATCATCCAAACACCTCATTACAAATCCACCATTTTTAAGAGGTGAGGTCACCCTTCTTAACATATCACTCCTCATTACATATCCACCTTCATTCTATATCCACCCAAAACAAATCCTCCATCCAAACACCCCGTATACATGTTAATGGAAAGGATGGAAAAATAAAATTCTTAAATTGGAATTATAGAAAATTCGGAATGTGACATATTCTTTTTTGTTTTTGCTTTTCTTGGCAGTTTATTTGGAGCATCTCCAACCATGCTCCAAATCTCCATATTGAGAATTTTTTTTTTGTAATTTATCACCTATTTTTTGCAATTTATTGCCATTGAGCTCCATCAGCACCACCACCAGAGAGCTCCATCACGCCCTCTCGTCACTCCCTCTCTCTCCTCTCCACCACACATTCCCATTACTCATCGGCAACACCACCACCACTAGCATTCAATTAGTCTGTCCCACCATTGTCAGATTTTAAAATATGAAAGATTGACGATCAAAAAAATAAAATATGAAAGTTGCACATAATTTCGGATTTTAAAATATGAAAATTTCATGTATTTTCGGATTTTAAAATATGAAAGTTGGACATATTTTGGGATTTTAAAATCTGAACATTGTACATACCGCGCATAGTTCGAAAATCCTTTGGATATTAAAAATTCAAAAAAAATTCTAACTTTCATATTTTAAAATCCGAAATTTTGTGCAACTTTCATATTTTAACTTCTGACAATGTTGGAACAAACTAATTGAATGCTAGAGGTGGAGGTGTTGCCGACGGTGAGTGATGGGAATGGGTAGAGGAGAGGAGGGAGGGAGTGAAGAGAGGGGTGATGGATCTTGCTGGTGGTGAGTGGTGATGGAGCTGGAGCTCGATGGTGGTGTGGTGGTCAATGGTTGTGGTGGTAGAGAGAGAGAGAGAGAGAGGCGAAGTTCAAATTTTTGGGTATAGATTTGGTTTTTTGGTGGGGAGAGTAAATAGGAAAATTAAGGGTATTTTTTTTGGTTATATTTAGCAAATTGTTATAACTACAAAAAAAAATAAAAAAATAAGGGGTGTGGGTTTTCTTTAACAAAGTGTTGTATGTAGCAAATTTGTGGTTGCAAAAAGAAGCTGCCAATGAAATATTTCACACCTTACCCTAAAGAACTTCCAAAAGGCTACCCACATTCTATATTCCATCACCGAAACACATTACCCTAAAGAAGACCTACACTAAAATTGGAGTTGCAACATTTCCAGATGGTATCAATGGCCAATCTTAAACTGCACAAAACACCCACACCAAACACACCTATACGTTGCCAACCGCTTTTTGGGCAACCGCTTTTTTTTTTTTGTCCTTCGGGGTGCCGTACATACTTTTTCCTACGACTGTGTTTCGATCGTAAATTTGTAGAGAGATTTAGCGCAAGGAAAGCAAAATGCCATGGATCCGAATAAATAAATTTGATCTGCGTCGCTTCATTATCTTTTTATCTTTTCCGTTGCCTTCTCATTCCCTCCATAAATCCATCCACATACCCATAATCCAAGCACAGACTATCAATTCAGGTTTTCAACGCAAGACCAGTGACATTTCTCTAACTTCAATTTCTTCTACCCAAACTCAAGTGGTGTCTATCAGACAGAGATCCAGAGGTGCCGCATGGAGTTCCAAACCCAAACCTAATTCAACATCCGGCGACTTTTGAGGCAAACCATTGCTAACTCTACTCCGGACGTCACCAACATCTGCAAAATCAATGGCACTGGGAGATCTTCAGAACATCGCCCATTTCAAGGTCATCTTCCACTTTTGCCCATCGGCTTCTGCTGGAATCATCGACTTCCGCCTCTCGAGGTGGGGCCCTTGGCGGCCTAGGAGCCTCTTCTTGTACGTACGCACAGAAATTGTTTCTTGAAGGCTCAATCTTCGTGCAAAACAATTCAAGAAAATTATTGAGGCAGCCACGATCGTAGACATTGGGCCTGTTGTCTGCTCTGTAGCGAAAGTTCTCATATGTGGTCCGGAAATACCATTAAAGATCCAATGAGAAACGACATAGAGGCATTTCTGCAATTAAGAGAGGAAAGGTAGCTTATAAGACTAAAAGCATACATGGGATCTAGCAAAACAAGTTCACTGCCACATATAGAACAAGCTGGTTGCATTAGGTTCGTCACTTGTAACATTACGTCCAACTAACAGCTAGGATACTAGCAAGGAGTCTAAGAGCAAGGCAGACAAAGCTACCATCACAACCACCATTGTCCTAGCTCCCAGAACATGAACAAAAACACCCCACGACAGAGGTCAAAAAAACCTTCTGTCCTCACACAAGTAGCGTGGGGCAAAAGCTGTTATATAGTAACAGGATCTGGAATTGTTAAATTTGATCTTTTGGTTTTAATATTTGGTTAACCACCTATAAAATAAAGAGCAAATTCTCCTACTCAAAGCTTTATCAACCGAGGAAATATCTTGAGGTTTCAAGATTTTAAAGTGTAAAAGACTGAGTAGCTTATACTGTTGAGCTGAAAACTTGCTATGGACAAAGGCACAAAGCCCATTAGGCCCCTTATGCAACAACCACGACAAAGATGTCAATCTTTGCTTTGATGAAAGAATTAAAAAGAAAACACATCCAAATTCCAAAGGACATACAATTTTTGCATGGAAATACCTTTTAAAACTCTTTCTGCTTTTTGTTCAGTTATTCCGTGTACCCGCTATGTAGCACCGACACTTCGCCAGAAGCATAGTGTCGGTGTCGGTGTCGGACACAGACACACTCTGGACACGTGTCTGACACTTAATCTCAACATGTCCTCTTTTTTTTTTCCAGAATTAGGGGGTTGGAAACTCTCCCGACACGAATGGGACACTTTAGAGACAATCATTAAAGTCTCCCTGAAGTGTCCTGTGGGTGTCCTCAGAGTGTCAGAGAGTGTCCAACCCCTAAATATTGGAAAAAAATCAAGACACTGTGAGATTAAGTGTCGGATACCAGTGTTCTAAATGGCGGCCGCCGCGCAGCAAGTTGGCGCCAAGATTTCACCCTCGGCGGTCGTTTGGCAGATTTGGAGATTTGCCAGAGCTTGGCGGCTAAGATCTGGCGGAGCTAGGCGGCGTCTCGGGCCTCTCGGCGGGCTTGGCGGAGCTAGGTGGCCATCTTGGCGGAGCTTAATTGCCTTAAAAATATTTAAAATATATATTTTTTAAAAAAACGCCGAATCGCTCAGCGGCGCCTAGGCGGCCTAGGCGCTTGGCGACGGGTCGCCACCCGACTAGCGCCGAGCGCCATTTAGAACACTGTCGGATACGTGTCGGACACTGGTACGTTGCTTCCGGCAAAGTGTTGGTGCTAAGTAGAACATGTGGTACTCATCTTGAAACTAATTGGGTATAGACTGGGGTCATCAGTTCATGTGGGCAATTTACCCAACATGAGGGGGCAGGGCAATTGATGATTGGTGATGGGTACCACTTGGCACTGCCATGAATCTTTTCCCAAAGAACACCTTGGCTAAGCAAAACCAGACTCGTCAAAATAGCAAATAGAACAAATCAAGGATTCCAAAGCTTTATCCCTACATTACAAAAAAATTGGCAGAAAAAGCTCGTACTTGATCCTTTTGAAAGAAAAAAAAACTCCTATCGTGCAGAAGAAGAATAAATTATTTTTGTTTTTCAGAGGTGTTAGAGGTAGAGTAAGTTCTTGCCATAAAGGAACACTCACCTGGTTTGTGCCAATGAGATACAAATGAAAGCCAGTGAGACCCCCCACAAACCACAATGAAATGAAACAATAGGCCATTAGTATCATAGATGCAGGTGATTTCTTCATAGCCTTCCAAACAGTTCCATGTTCATCCATGAGGAATTTCATTGTTGAAAAGATGAAGATGGAGATTTCATTGGTGATTGGTCAATGACAGACACGGAGTTCTTCACGGAGGATTGTGGAGAAGGAGGGTAACTTTACATTGTAGAAAAGATTCACCGAACAAAGCAATTACAAATCTCTCTATCAAGGTAAAGGAACATAATTTAAGCATCCTCTTGGGCTGCGAGAGGTTTGGCATCGTACTCTGTCACACAATTTGTTAACTTTTCAGAACACTAACAAAGATCATAGGCAATTTGTTCAAGATAGGAAGATGCCATTTCTGAAAGACAAAAGCAAGTGATTATCTTCGAACCTAAAGGAAGACAAAAAATCTCAATTCTTTCCTGACCAAACCAAATATAACCAGGGAAGAAACAAGGTGAAACAAGGTAGGAAGGATTCAGAAGTAACTAAACAAATGGCTGAGACATGAGGACTAAAAGAGAATTCCAGGTTAAGGAATCCAAGGAAATTGAGGTTCAAAAGAGGCCGAAAAAAAATAATATACAGGCAATCTTATCACATTTGGAAGTCGCAGATTGGCAGACATGGGTGCTGAAGATCAACAAGAAGGCAATTTACTTAGGCGATGGATCTAATTGGCAGTAACAAGAAGACAGCGTCAGTTAGGGCTCAAGTTTAGTCATGATGGAACTCATTTAGGCAATGATGGTATGAGATGATGAAATGGCCACAAAGGTGTCAATTGGAGTATGGCCCCTATAAGGTAGGAATTTGGGCTAACATGAACACTGAGGGATCCTTGTGGCTTGGAACACTGTAGCTGTGGTAGAACGCTATAACCAACTGCATTTGAAATAAAGTGCATGAAATTAGACCCTCCCTCCCTCCCTCCTTGTGGCTTGGAACACTGTAGCTGTGGTAGAACGCTATAACCAACTGCAATTGAAATAAAGTGCATGAAATTAGACCCTCCCTCCCTAGCTGTGGTAGAATGCTATAACCAACTGCAGTTGGAATAAAGTGCATGAAATTAGACTCTAACTAACTTCATGTGGCATCTCTCTGGATGGACAATCATTGACTAGTTTTCGGAACAGTCTTTTTTGTCACACCCAAGGGAATGTATGTGGAGCTAAAAGACATCAGATACGTTCCAGAGTACTACCAAAACATTACGATATTAGATAATTGTAGACAGAAAAAGGAACAGAGATGCAATCTCATTGCTAAAATTCCTGTATGGTCTACTTATATCGTACCTCTCCTCATTCCTCAATGAATACTCTAATTCTATTCTTCTAAATACTTAAATATTATCTTATTGACCGTCTTAATTAAAAGAAAAACCAGCTTCCAAAGACCCTTTTCTTCCATTTTGTAAAGTAAGCACCTTTTCCCAACCAAATAAAACTGGATCTTCGTCACATCAAACTTTATTTCCTTTTTTAACCTATTGTGTGAAATCATTATCGCATTTGTGTAGAGAAGTGGGGAAGGATCTGCTCAAGAAAAACAGGACAATAAGCTAGAGAAGTAATGAATTATCAAATAGCGAAAAAATTGATACTCACCAAAGAAAAACAATTGACCAAGTCACTGTCTGCAGGTGAAGGGAACACAGTATAAATTGACCTAAACAATAGCTTGTTGTAAGATACTCAATAGACGCAAAAACAGAATTGGATCTTAGAAAAGAGACTAAAATGCATATAAGTATTCGTTCTACCTAACCGCACACGAGCACACACACACACACATTTATGCATACATAGATCATATTCTATTGTTTTATGGGTTAGAATCACGATCATGACATACCTTTTTTCTTGCAATCAAAACGCATCCAGTGGAAGTATTTTCTTTATCTGCATCCATCAGAAGTACTATAATTTACTTCTTATTCATGATTTTTCCTTATTGTGGCATGCCGCATGCTATAGTTATGTCTGCAGCATTTTAGGTATTTTATGTTTTCCAATTGATGTTAGGCTCCGTTCCGGAAACCTTCTTAAAAAATAAGTACTTATTTCACCCATTTCTTTTTCGAAAATAAGGACCACCTTCTTATTTTTCCCAAACAAAAAGTTTCTTTCACATTTTCAAACTCAAATATAACATAAATGAATTTTTTTTTTGCACCGTATTAAAGATCTCAATGAGATCTATCAAACAAGATCCATAGTGATAGGAAAATTATTTGCGTAAACACATGATTTTTGAGCTTGAAGTTGACTTATACAAAAAAATAAGACTGTTGGTATGGTAATTGGTATGTCATATGTACACGGAAAAGGGGTACTCGGATCAAGCACCCTACACACCTCGGATGCCGTTGATTCCCGCGTAGGCCCCCTCGGTTTTTTTTTAGAATTTTTGGACGGCTTGGATCTGCCGTCCGGTGGCCGGAGACGGCCCGGCGCCGCTGCCGGTACGATTTCCGTCCGCCGGCGCCAATTGGAACCTATAAAATTCTGGACAAATAAGTGAGTTCTTCTTATTTTCATGGAACAGGGGTTCTTATTGGACAAAAAATAAGAACTTATTTAAGTTCTGGAACAGAGCCTTAGGTTAAATGCCATGGCCCTGCTTTCCTCTCATGGGCTCTTGCTTTTGAAGGGCATTTAGGATTACCCCGCTAATCAGTAGAGGCTCAGAAATTAACCCCCAACAACACACAACGTTAAAACTTGCTGAGCAAAAAAGGTCTTATAGCGGTGATCCGCGGTGGTTCTAATACCAACTTTTGGCTTGATAATTGGTTAGGTCAGGGTACTCTTCGTTTTTTGATTGAGGGTCCTCTAACCCTTCAAGATTGTGAGTTAAAGGTGAGAGATCTGTGGGTTGAGGGAGTTTGGGATCTTGATAGAACGTCTTTAATTATCCCTCCGAACATTAAAAACATGATTTTGAGTCATCCTGCTAGGTGGTTCAATGATGAACCTGATGGAGTTTGTTGGAACTCATCCTCGGGTCTCTTTAGTAGTGAGGAGGCTCATTTTCTTTGTATGAGTAGGGAGTGTCTTCCTCCTCTCGATGATTGGAAATGGATTTGGAAGATCCCCGCAAACCCCCGTGTCACTCACTTCAGGTAGCTCGTAGCACATGACAGACTTGCTACCAAGCATAATCTCTTTACTCGTAGTATCACTCCTGATCCTTTTTGTTTGCACTGCCCTAATAAGATTGAGGATGCCTTACATGTTATTAGGGACCGCCCCGAAGCGAGAGACGTGTGGTCTCATCTCGTTGATAATAATCTCACATCCACTTTCTTCGATAATTCCATCCCATTCCCGACTTGGCTCCTAGCTCAAAGCAAGTCATCTTTCAACCATGTATCCGGTATCCCTTGGCCTATCATTTTTCCTCTCGGGTGTCGGTATATTTGGCTCAATCGGAACAAACATCACTTCTGCTCTAGTCCTTCCACTAACCCAACGAGACCTCACCTGAATAGCGTGATTTCACCGTCCTTGTTAAGCCACGAAAAGTGGTGTTTAAATGGGCGCAATAAAACCAGTTTAAAAACAACAAACGCACACAGAGTAAAACTAAACTGTGTGTTTGGATCTCGGATTTGAACAAGGGAAAGAAGACGAAGGGGAAAAGATTGGAGAAGGAAATGTGCAAGAAACTCAGTTGTTTTCTTTTTTGGTGACGAGAATGAAAAGAAAATGAATGCCGATAGGCCTTTGGCTCAACGACATTAGGAATATACTGACTTTCACTTACAAAAAAATAAAATAAATGAACAACTGTTCGGCATAAAAATCTGATGATGTGCTTGTAATACCACTTACCTCTCGTTTATCTTTCTCTTCACTATTCCGAGATCCAAACAAAGCATAAAACTCTTGTGAGCTGAAGAAAATGATGCCAACCTGATAGGCCATATTACGATAAAACATTCATAGAATAGCCATATCAAATAAAAATCTGCCAGTTCTCTTCTCAGGAAACATCCCAAAACAAAAACAAAAAAAACATCTTCTATTGTTCATCCCTTGCCTTCCATGACCGGAATGGCTCGACAACAATAATATTGCAAAGCAAAGAACAAAACAACTAAACTTCGACACTTCGACATAATGGGAAGAACCAAATCCAAAACAACAACAATTGCGCATGTTATATAGAAACAAACAGGAGAATCTACTCATACCATTGCTAATATTCCTAGAAATGCTGCTAGTATAATGCTTGATCCGCCCGATGGAATAGTTGCATCTTAATTGGTTGTTGGAGAAGGAGACCAAGGGGCTACATTGAACTCTAAGCGCCTTCACTCCTTCAAGGCGAGCATATTCATGAAACATGAGCAAGTTTCTCGATAAATCTTGTCGGGGTCAACCTCCACATGGTCCCTGACAGCTTTGTTTCTCCATAGCCAAATTTTTTCCATGAAAATAACTGCGAAATTAAGAAAGTCCGTCTCATTGGGAGGAGAATCTCCGAAAATTGCGGATGGTGTGAGGATATTGCTGATCCAATCTGCAATAGATAGGTTTGAGAAATCATCGGTCCTAATACCCCACTGGGCGAACCAAATCATTTTGACAGGTTTGCATAAGAAGAATAGATGGACCGCTGATTCAGGCTCAGCACCACAAAAGGGACATTCTTTGGACCCCGTTGGAAGTTCGTCTGATGCTATCTTCGCTTCACTAGTTTCTTCCAACTTCTCTTTATGACGCATCCTACATTCTTTGGACCCCGTTGGAAGTGCGTCTGATGCTATCTTCGCTTCACCAGTTTCTTCCAACTTCTCTTTATGATGCATCCTACATTCTTTGGACCCTGTTGGAAGTTCGTCTGATGCTAAGTTTGCTTCACCAGTTTCTTCCAACTTCTCTTAATGACGCATCCTACATTCTTTGGACCCCGTTGGAAGTTCGTCTGATGCTATCTTCCAAAGAAATTTTTTCTTACTTTTGCTGATTGTTGACTTCACCAGTTTCTCCCTGATTTGAGACCCAAGTATGATAGAGGTCTCTGCAGTGTTATATTTGTTAACCGAGTTGTCTTCATGGAAATCAAATCGATCATTTCTAAACGTATCCCATTCCCCAGGCATATCTGTGAACTCCAACATCTGGAGAGTCCTTGAATCTCGCCATTCATCAGGAAGCTTCTTCAAGTTTTGACAGGATCTAATCTCTAAATCTATGAGATCAGAGAGCGCTCCGTTCTCCACCTTCAATTCCTCGAGTTTTTCCAGTTTCCAGAGTTTAAGGATACGAAGCCGAGGAAAGCCTCCGGAAGGGCAAAGCATTTTCTCTCCTGAGAATGATTCAGAGAACAGCCTAAGAATTCTCAGGAGTGGAAGCTCTCCCAATTTCGGCATTGGATCTTCGGTTAGTCTTGATCCCGACAAGGTAAGTTCAATTACGGCCGATGGTAACCCTGAAGCAAGAAAGTTGTTCTCTGCTATCCTTCCAAGCAAATATAAGCTAGACAGATTTGTGTGACCTTTCAAATCCAGTTTGGGTAGTTGCCAAGGTTTACCCTGTTTATCAAAAGATTTCAACCTCAAAGATTGAAGCAGCTTCAATTTCTGAACCCAATTAGCCACTGCTTCTAGTAGTGAGTCTTGTGACGGCATTGCCTCCAGCCTAGATGACATTAACCGGCTCGTAACTCCCAGTCTCTTCAGATTGATCAATCTATCAAGGCCATCTTTGACTGGACTATCTTCGTCAACGAACAGGCCCCATAAAGTTTGGAGGTCTGTCAGAGAATAGTCACTTGGTTCAGGAAACCTACAACGGTAATCCTCATCCAAGTATAAATGGCGCAGCTGTTCCATCTTCCATATTGAAGTAGGCAGAGTGTTGATGGAAGTATGCTTCACATCCAGTGTTTGGAGATTCAGCAATTCTTTTATGAAGGATGGAAGAAACTCTAGGTAAGTCCATCTCAGACCGAGGTACCTCAGCAGAACAAGTTCACCAAGTGCCTCGGGCAACTCGGGCCTAAATACACGTTCAAGATCAAGAACACGCAGTGACAGCAAATACCGGCTAGAAATGCAGTCCTTGAGAAATTTCCCCAATTCTTTTCCAGGTTGACTTCCCTCCCGAGTATCAAATGACTGAAAAGAAATGACATGCTTATAATCAGGTAACAAAGAACCAGGAGAAAGATCCGTGGTGTCACCAAGAATATGATCGAAACAGACACCATCCCCATCAGAATGGTGGGTGAGATGATGAATTTTACGACCGGTTGGAGATAACTTGGAATTCATATTTGTGTGGCTCTCTGGGTATGCAGTTTTCTTAGGTTCTTGTAATGACCAGATTTCTCGCAGGGCATAGGGCAGCCTACATTTCTGAACTGCCCCATTCAGCTTCTTTTTCGTAGCTTGAACCACGTTCCTATCTATCAACTCTGCAAGATACCTCTTGGCTACAGTTTCAGGAGGATCTTCGTCACCCCTCCTTTGATGCACCACACCCTCTGCAATCCACAACGGAATCAACCTTCTCAAGGGGATCTCGAAATCTGCTGGAAATCTTCGAAGGTAAAAGAGAGAGCGCTCCAGGTTCAAGGGTAAGCCACTGTCCTTTATCATATCCAGTGTTTTCTTCCAGGGTTTCTGGTCAAATTTTGGATTCTCAAGCTCCCTTAACCATGCACCAGAGGTGGATTCTGTGCCTGCAAATTGTTTTCTAAGTTCCACAATTGCCCCTGGCAAGCCTCCACACCGCATCACCATTTTTTCGCTCCGTTCTTTCAACTCATGTGGAACAGTCAGTGTCTTGGTAAATAAAGCCCAACCATCATAATCACTTAGTAACCGTAATTTGTGAACACTCTTTGGGTCAGCAGCATGGGTGGCGACATCAACATCACGAGTGATTAGAACTATTCGACTGCCATGCAATGTGCTAGGGAATTCCTTAATCAGTCTATCCGAGATTTCAGTCGTGCTCACGTCATCCAGCACTATGAGATATCTGTTAACTTCCAAAATAGCACTGAACGTCAGCAGCGGCGCTTCTTCGGCGTCAAGTTTTCCATCCTGTTTGTGGAGACCAATGGGTTTCCGTTTGTTTTCTTGAAGACTCACCAGCACTTGTTCTTCTATGCATCTCATGAGTGCTTCGACGTCGCAATCTGAATGTACTGACACCCAAGCATTGCAAGTAAAATGCTGTCTAACAGCAATGTTTTCATAAAGTAACTCCACAAGGGTGGTCTTACCAATGCCTTCCATGCCGACAATCGAAATGATGGAACGTTTTTCATTGTTTGTCAGCAATAGTGCCACCACAGCTTGCAAATCGTCATAGAAACTGACAATCTCTAGTCGATTACTGAGGACAGAAGGTGGTAGTCTCTGATGTGGGTTGCCAGCCATATTGAGGACAATATGTGCTTTTCTTGTTTTGCTGAAATCAATGCCATATACCATCCTTCTATCAGAAAGAACTTGAATCTTATGCATGATATCCTCAATCATCTTTGCAACCTGAACTCTATAGAGAAGAAAATAGAATAGTTATTGGTTGTCCATGGATTAAGTTAAGAAGATTTGTTCTGTGGGATTTGTGGTTAAGAGTGTTCGAGTTGTAAGCTCATATACATGTCTTTGTAATATTGTATTGTATTGTTTGTGGGACAGGGCAAAGTGAGGGTAGGGAACCCTAGAGTGTGAGTGTGAGAACCCCAACAGTATGTGTATGAGTGTGAGTGTGAGAACCCCAAGAGTATGTTAACTTACCAGTTGTCTCAAAAGCTTAAGTTGTCAGCAAATGGGCCCAATAATGTAGATCAAGCTATCTAACACAGTCCCCGCGTGTTCAACTAAAAAGTATGACAAAAATTGAACTCATACTTGAACGGGTCGATCAACTGTCTAGAGAGCTTCAGTACATTTCCGTGTCCGGAGCATGTCCGAACGTCTCCATGTATGACACGGACACGGAAACGTGAGTCAGATTAATGTGCCCGTGCTTCTTAGCTTAGGATCAGTATAATAGAACTATAGAAGGAAATATGCACATAACAGCCATTTACCTCACACCCTTAATAAACAGCCATTTACATCGTTGACGTTTAATTGTACCTTGGTTTGGTTGCTTCCTCATAAGCAGAGATGGCAGCATCCACAGCAATAGAAACATCCTTCATATCTTTCACCCAAGTCAGTCGTCCATCAAAATGTTCCAAGTCCCCTATATCCTCCAACAGCAAATGCATTAGACTCCGTTCTTCTTTGATTGACTTAACATTCTCTTCTAATTTTCGAACTGAGTTAGCTAATTGAGGTTCTAGCAGAATAGTGTCCAGGAAAAAGGAGAAAAGTCTTGTGAAAGCAATTCTTTTCCCAATCCGACGTGAGGAAAGTGGTTGAGCTGACTCTGATCTAGAAAGACAATGTGCTTCAGGCTCAGAAATCAGCATACAATGTGCTTCAGGCGTAGATGGCTTGCCCACATAGCTCTGGCCTTTTCTTGGTTGAATGCCTCCAATGTCATAGGTCCATTTTCTTATTGATAGCTCATGAATACGATTTTGGATCCTATCAATCTCCCTCGGAGCTACAAATTGAATAAACCGATATCTTCTTATAGCACTAACCCCCTTCTGTTCTATCTTATGAGCATAGGAGTCGATGAATTTTCGTGCATCTTCATAAACTTCTTGCATTTGTTTAGTCCAAACCTTCAGTCTAGCATTTTTTTCATCCATAGAATTTGCATCATCGCATAAAGCACACATCAGTTTCAGCTCCCGTCTAAGCGACTCAACATCAGATTGTTGAAAAGCAGCAGGCAGAAGAATTATCAGGAAAATGCGTCCCATCTGCTGCAACATATGTTGAGAGCACCCACGTTCTCTGAAACCCCTGATGTCATGATATCCTACAGCAGTGGGAGTGGAGGATTCCACTTGTTGTTCGCTCTGATCCTCAACTTCGGAGCTTCTCCTTCCTTCAATTTTTCCAATATCGTATGTCCACTTCCGCTTTGAGATACCCAAAAGCTCGTCATTGATACCCTTGATCTTCCTTGCAATTCTTTGTTGTGTTATCCATTCCCTGAATACTGATCTAGGCTTCCAGAGAGTTGTGGTTGCATTTTCTTGTTCTGCTTGCCTAAGAAAATCGCCAATATCTTGCGCAATATCTTTCATTTCATCCAGCCAGACCTTTACTCTCTCGCCTGTGTCTTCCATTCCACCAACGTCTTTAAATAAGCCTTGCATGAGCCTCAAATCTGTCTTTATTGTCTCCAATTGATCATTCACCGGCCGCCGTATACCTATGGACTCCTTCACTTGAGAGAGAGAGGCCATCCTTTCTATGGCATGACCAAAACCAGACACCACCAAGAAATAATAGAAATGAAGAAATCCAAAAGTTGGAAGACCAAGTTGGAAAGAAAGAAACGGGAAAGTTTCATTCGCTTCAACAGTGGGAGAGGATAGCCTCATCGTTATAGTTGAAGCCGTTGATGTGGGGATTTCTGACAAGTCTCCAATACCATATGTCCACTTTCTCCTATAAAGATCATGAATTTGAAACCTGACCCTCTTAAGTTTCTTACCAAAACTCAAATCTCCAACAAACTGGAAGCCAAACTGAAAAATTCTTTGATGTGTAAGGTGTTGCTCTCTTTTGATAATGAATGATGCAAAGATCGGTTCTGTGAGATTCGAAGTATCTTTTACTTCCTCTATCCAAGATCTTGTTCTTTCATCTAGTTTTTTCTCTAGCTTGAAATCATTTAGTATACCATGCAGGCGTTTGAAGTCGTCTCCTATGTCTCGAACAATCTTTATAACTCCCATGTGGACAAGCAAGTTTTGACTCATCACAAAATCAACTTGACCTATAACAGAAGCAACAGCAGTGGCGGCCTCATGGGGGATTTGAGGTTTGTGGGAAGTGGACGGTCCAGCTTGAGACAACGATGATCTGTCCGGATAAGAGTATGATTCTTGTGGTTGTTTAGGCCTTCGTTTAGACACATCCCGAATCTGGACCTTAATCTTCTCCACCTTCAAATGAAGTTTTAGCCGAACAATAAAATGATTAAACACAAAGACCAACCTCCTGAAAGTTCCTCTCCTCCTATATTGCGCGGTTTTGCTCAGAAAAACATCGATTATATTCTCAACCTCTTGGATAACATCCCTTGCTTGGCTTGCCCATTTTGTTTCATCTTCATCAGGCTGTATATTGGCTTCTACATGCTCCAATGAAGACTGCATCAATCTCAATTCTCTATCAATCCATTCCACTTGGTCTTTTATGCCAATCAATTGGCCCACCTCCGGAAGGAGGACTTGGGACAATATTTGCAGAGACATGGGAGCTGCGAATGCCATGAATGATTATTTGTGGACTTTTGCTAGTGCCGGTATGCTTTGGTGGCAATGCTGATTCTTTTCGGCGAACGTAATTACTGCAAACGTCTATGAATTCAGAATTCTGTAAGGAAATAGCCTATAATTAGCAATGCTAAAAATCATTTAGAAGTCATTTCGAAGTCAGTGAATAGAGGAGTACCGGCATCAAAGCAAATGAATCGGAGTTTTTGCATCAACAGATATATTTACTCTGTTGAGGATGGCATTTTTTGTCAAAAGGGTTTCCTCTGAATTTGGCACTTGCAAATTTGAAGAAGTAAAGGGACACAATTTGGATTATTCGGACTTAGTACATTATTCGTACTTATACTTAAACGTTTATGACATTCTCATTAGGTCTGTGTGATCATTAGTATGAGGTACATGAAGACTCGAGTAGAGATTATCTGTGTTTTCAAGAACAAGGTGAAAAATGCATATCCTTTTTACATGTTTTGATTAAATGTTTTCTAAGTAGAATCATGGATAACGATTAACTTGATGAAATGTATATTTTCTGTCGATACATCTGAACAAGGGTCCGTGCTTGAGGACTTTAAACAGACAAAGTGGATTTGGAGTTATAAGGTTGGGGGATAATTATCCTCACATTTTAACAGACTTGTAGCATCCCTAGATAGAGAGCATGGTGGTTGAAAAAAAGAATCTACAAAACGGATACGTAGATACAGCTACGCTACTCCATGTACCCACTACGAAGTATTGCCCTCGGCACCGCATTAGTCATCTGTAGGGGATCCCACTGCAAAGTGGGCTTATTCTGCTAAAAAAGCCACTGTGGATTATTTTTTATCCTTATATGAAATTTTATCGCATTTGTATATTTTCGTCAATTTTTTGAGAATTATTACTTCGACATGACGAAAGGAATTTTAAAAAGTAAAAAATTGCGATCAATCCCAAATGGAATACTTGACTATAAAACTGGGACGGAGAGAGTATTACATAACGCTTTGAAAAAAGAAACACAAGTAATCTGGTCTGGTTTGGTTTATTCCGGATTGAAAGGTGCAAATCGAACCGAACCAATTTTTTGGATTTGGCTAAAAACCAAACCGATTATCTCTAAAAACCAAACCAAACCACCGTTTGGTCCGGTTTCGATTCTCGGTCTGGTTTGTCGATTTTTTCTCTCACCCCTCATTAGCACTTATAGGTAGTTGGGCTGTCAACAATCCTTTGATCATTAACGCATTGAACCACTTGTTGGAACTCAGAGAGATCTTTGATTATTTTCAATATTCTTTTATTTCTTTATAAGCCGTCAAGAAATTTTTGGTTAGCCAAGAGATATTTGCCCATTGGTATCAAGAGTGCACTTAGACGTTAGCAGAAAGGTTGTTAGAAGTTCAACTCTTCTTTCAATGTGCTAATGTAACTATTCTCATAATGCTGACTTTTGCCGATAAAAAAAGAAAAAACGTTGGTTACATCAAATCTAACCATGAATATTATTTTACGAATATGTCAAAATTCATTCGAAGTCTGAAGGCAATATAATAGGAAACACGAATAACGGCCTAGACAAAACAGAAAACATAATAATAAAATCAAGAAACTATGATAACATAATATTTCCTAATAGTAATATGTCAAAATTCATTCGAAGTCTGAAGGCAATAAAATAGGAAACACGAATAACGGCCTAGACAAAACAGAAAACATAATAATAAAACCAAGAAACTATGATAACATAATATTTCCTAATAGTAGCAAGTTTGTAGAATTTGATGGGGTCAAGTGAGCCATAAATTTCTCGGTGGTGTAGCAACTGGACATAGATTAATCTCATTTTTTTGTATTCCTGACTAGTTTTTCAAGAAGTACAGGGTATTTGCAAAGCAAGAACAGAGCCGGCTCAAACTTATGGGGGGCCGGAAGCAAACTCCCAATATGGGCCCCCTACATTTTCAAAAATTTATCTTAAAAACACAATAAAACTATTTAAAGTTACAAAAATTTAACATAAAAGTACACAATTGTAAGAGAGAAACATTACCTTACCTATAGATAACTTATATCGAAGTGGAGCCCCAAATTTGTTCCAAAACTTGGGGGCTGAAAGCGCTTGATTCCTCCGCTTCCCCTCTGATGAGCCGGCTATGAGCAAGAAATAGGCAAAGAAGTCAGGGGCCGGTTTGGGTCGAAGAAGGGAGAGATACTATAGTGTGTGTGTGTGAAATGTGAATGCTGTGAGATACATGTATATGAATTTTTTAATCTGGTGTCGTGGCTAAGGTTCTTTTTACCACTATTCTGTACACATAGACTGCGTTCTTATGAACTTAACTTAAATTTGAGAGTTTTGTCAAAAATTTGAAATTTTTTTTCGCATTTGTTAGTTTTGCGCCATACTTTTGTAGGTTAGTGATTTGTTTCGACGAGAGGAATCGGAAAAGTAAATTTTTTACTTTTACCCAAGTATTTAGTATTTTGAAAAATAACCATTTTTTTGCAAAAATAAGTCATTTTTTTGCCTAAAAAGTGGTAATTTCTCAAAATACTTGGGTAAAAGTAAAAAAAAAACTTTTTCGATTCCTCTCGTCGGTACGAATCAATAATCCATAAAAATTTGGCGCAAAACTAACAAATGCGGGAAAAAATTCAAATAAAAACAAAACTTACAGGTAGGTTATGTGCTCAATTTTGAATCATGAGGGGGTTTCCGCAAATGGCGATAACCAAAGGGGGTAAAAGTGGACTTTGCCCTTAGTAGAACTTAATGACAACGTGAAGATCATTTGATTTGAACTTTGAGCAATAAAAGCAATCCTTAGAGATTATGTACAGATAGCCGAGAAAAAAAAATATATAGATGTTCAAAGAAATATAATAGAAATACGTACTGTAACTATTTACATATAGGGGCGGTTCTGAGGACACATATTTTGACACACAAAAAATTGAGCATATTTTAATAGTTTTCATGAAAATTCAACACATTCAGATATCGGAAGGGCTTAATCGATTCATTTAATGTTTGTCCTTAAGTTTGACATGGTAAAAACTAAATTAATAGATCATGCCGTTACCGACATTCGAATGAGTTCATTTTTTACGAAAACTGTTAAACGGCTCCGATCATTTATGTGGGACTCCAAAATGGATTTCACACAAAAGATGAGACAAAATATAACAATGAAAATAATTTTCTTTGCTCAAATTAATCCAGAACCGCATTGATGCATGGGAAATGATTTGCACACTCTATTTTTTGATAAATGCACTCCACTTCTAATCTTTTAGTGAAAAAATTACACATAAAAATCTCACTAAATAGCAAAAATGGAGTTCATTTATCAAAAATTGAAATCTGAAAATCACAACATTTTAATCACTAATTATATAACCATACACAATCATACAAATACTACTAACATACACTTACAAAAGAGGTGGGCCTCACATACACACGGGAGGTGTGGGCCCATCCCAATTGTGAGTGTGTGTGGTGGTAGCATTATTGCCCTAGTTAATAAACCCCTGTTTCGGAGTCCGAGCGACACAAGAGAGCAGCTGGGTTGAAGAAAAATACTTACCAGAGCTGTAGAAAATTTTCTCCTCTCCTTGGCTTGGACGATGCACCAAGGGTAAGTTACCATTGCCATAGAGAGGGGGGGGGGTTTCGGGGCGGCGCTATTAGGAGTGGTAGGAAGTCTTCCCCAAAACAACTAGGAAGATGGATTGAAACAGCGGGTGGGTCTAGCGCTGATCAGAAGAGTCTTCTCGGGCTATTCCGATTCCAAAACTATGCGAAATGTGTTTATATCCAAAATGTGGGGATTTTCAACACGACACGAGAATACTATACGAACTTGGCATGAAATTAGTGGGTTACGGTCGGCTATTTTTGACATGGAACGCAAATATAATACAACACGATAACACAAAAAGGCTAAACAGGTCGGATAAGGGTTGAGAGATTTCTAACACAACACAATATCTGCCTCTATTTAATGAGAGAGAGAGAGAGAGAGAAAGAGAGAGGGGGGAAGGGAGAGATGGAGTGGGTGGAAGGGCAGAACACTTCTCGGGAGAGAGAAACAATTGTTTAACCAATTGCTCATGAACAGTCCCTCGATAACTATACCGAACCAATCCATCAAAGGTATTTTAGCTCTCTATTTTGCTATTCTGGTGCAGCCCAATTTTAGGGTTTTCCTTCTCTATTTTACCTAATATGCCCCATATACCTACACTGATGTACATGATCTTACAATTCACACTCCTTTTTTGTCTTTATTCACTTGAGTTTGTGTGTATGTGTTTGTGATTGTAACATTATTGTTGACGTGAGATCCGTAAAACTACCTCCGTTCGTGTTTGTTCGTCCACTTTCACTATTCCACACATTTTATAAAATTGTACATACTTTTCAATATGAATTTATAAAAATATGCAATATAAATCTTAATTGATAGACCTCAATTAGTTCTATTCTACAAATTTTTCAAAATCGTGAAACATATTACAAATTGAAAAGTATAAACGATTTAAAACATGACACAATTGTCGAAAATGAACCAACAAACACAAACGGACGGAGTAGTCAGAGCATTTCCAACCCATAGCTAAAACTCCAAAATGGAGAATGGATTGATTAAAGTGTTCGTCTCTCTTTTTCTGCAATCTCTGAACAAATTTCAACTATGATTCATATTTTTATTTTTTTTGACACTTTATTTCCAAAAAACTTTCCCTAAAAACCAAAAGAAAAATCCATTAACCATGACAAACTCACCATCAATACCGAGTGTTAGAATTATTTTTTTTTGACAATTATTGGTCCATGTTTCAATACACATAGTTGGTTTTGTTTTATTGAAGGGGACCAACCCTCAAGGTGTGAACACACAACACGCACATCACCTAGAAATACACATTCATTGTGCCTAAATTTTTAGTTTGGTACTACTTGTTTTATTTTCATAATTTTTCTTAGCTTTTTAGTTTAACTTTTTGGATCAATCATTCATCTGCACGAGAATTATCAAAATTACAAACATGCAGACCAAAATTAATTTTTTTTTATAGATATCCATTGTCTGGTTACTTTTTCTTGTCTTTAGTGTTTTTCTTTTCTTCCGTTCATAATTTACTTTTTCGATTCTTCTTGTTGAGGCGAACGATAAATCCAAAAAATCTAATCAAACAAAATTTCAAAAAAGACAAACAACAATGCCAAAACAAAAATTTAAGAACAACAGATCGAGCCTTTTATGAGTTGGTTAATTTGCTTTTGGAAATTGAGGTCATTTCATGCACTAGCTAGGAAATCATTAATTATCCTTTTCAAATTGTTTGAATATATGTTGTTTTAACTCCTTGTGGGAGTGGTTGACAGGCTTGTTCCAAAAGCTGGTGGATCATGTCTTTTAAAGCTTACTTTGGATTTTTGTATAGGAAAATACTTACTTTTCATGGTCCACATAGGAAGTTAGTGAAAACTAAAGCAAAATAAAGGAGAATTGGGAGAAGACAATTACGAGCGTGATTGGTGGACCAAAAGAAACCTGATCTGTTCACCCAAAAAAGAAGAAATTTAAATAAGACTTATTTAGGTGCTCATATGTCTCATGTTATTGATACCGTTATGTTACGACTTATATGTGCCGAAACCGCGACATCACAGATAATTCGTTAGGGCAACCGATGCCAATATTCCGAACTATGGCTACGATAGAAACTAAAGATGAATCTAAAGAAGATCATAACTACAAATCACTGTTTTAGACGTGAGTTGTAAGACAAGCAAAACAAGCCAAAACTGAGAACATTCTGATGATTACTACATATAGCAATTGAAAACGTCATAGGCTAATTAGAACAAACTTCTGACAATGGAGGCAAATTTCTTTGCAAATTCTCACATCGCGTATTTGTTTAACCAGTGAAAGGTGTGACATGCTACACCCGTTGTTCTATGCTCATTGCTCAATGACTTGTTGCGTTCAATTGTTGGTTTGAATTAATTGATTAGTGGTAGCTTAAGATATTGCTCTATTGCTAACTCATGTTATTTTGTATTCAACGGGAAACCGTGTGTTCTAGTAATCAAAGTCAGATTTTTTTTCTTTTTTTTTCATGGGTAAAGGCAGATTTTTCTTTGTTGTCAGACCGCGTGTTCTAGTAATCAAAGTCTAGCCAAGCGATGATAAAAATAATGACAATAATAATAATAAGCCAAGCCAAGCGAGTACTACCGATATTATTGCTCATCTGAGCAATTTCAATCATTTTTATTTTTGATAACCAGATATCTGAGTCAACTTGTGCGCAGCTTGACTAATTCCGGAGCTCTGAAACTAACGAGCGGACAACTAACCTTCAAGATTGTGCTGGAGATCTGTACTAAAGACAAAAATTGTGGTTGCTACTCTTCACTCATGTAAAATGATAGATAAAATATTTGTCTCTACGAAATTTAAAAAAAAAGATTTTTAAACAAGAAAAAAAACCACGAACAGTTTAACTACTAATTATTTTGGTTAAATGGTCTGATATTCACAAAAATCAATGGTGAATAACATGTAGAACCTAGAAGCTACGAATATGATCATGTTCTGAGTAAAAATCCATCATCATGATCAACCTGCATTTAGAATGCTTTATTCAAGTCAAGCGAATATCTTATTTTTCGGATATGGTATCCTAATTAACAGTGGATATTTTCCCCATTGATGGTATTATCTACCGTTCATGCAAAGTGTGAAGACAGGATTTTTGATGTACCTGCAACAACAACCCACAAGTCACATGTACCCCCAAGGCATTGCTTGGGGAAATTGAACACAAGATTTTCGAGCTTATGGATGATCCCAGTAATTCAAGGGTTGGGACTTGGGACTTAGATACTCCTTGTAATTCAATGGTTCAAAACCTTCTAGATGCTGTCAACTCTTCTGGGTCAGTCTATACGGGATCTAATCGTCCCATGGACTGGACTAGACTAGTCGAGCTACACGATATGCTAGCCTAGAGTACACCCTCAGTTATCAAAAAAAAAAGAAGCTTTTTTTTCCCCTCCAATCCAATGGGATTAAAGAATCCTAACCTATAATCGTAGCAGTACAAGTGAAATGTAACTGAAAGAGGGAACATGATCAAGTACCTCTATAATGCGAGATTTTCCGGTTAAGATGGCCTTGTGCCGCAAATGTGACTAGTATTTTCAATGTGAATTTGAATCATTCATTTTCTTTCAATGTGAATGTGAATCATTTATGTTCCTATCATATAGACTCTCATGAAACTCTTCATGTACCATAACATTTTTGTTGTGTCTCACCACAACACACACAAGCATGTGAGTGTGTGTATGTGTATGTTTTTGTGTGTTTATTTGAAGAACGCTGCTACATGTACAACAAATGTTGTACAGCAGTCGCGCACAGATCTCTTTTGTGCCCGTCTCGGATCCCGCAAAAATGATCAGAGCCGCTCATTTTGTTCAAAATACTTTGTTTAGGGCCCCTGTAAAAAATCATCTCAATCTGATAACGGGAATGACATTTACGAATCATCCAACTTTGCTTCAAATTTTAGGCTATTTTGAAGTAAAGTTGAATGATTCGTAAACGCCCTTCCCGATATCGGATTTAGGTGATTTTTTACAAGGGACCCTAAACAAAGTATTTTAAACAAAATGAGCGGCTCCGATCATTTTTGTGGGACCCAAAATGGGCGCAAAAGTGATCTGTGCACGACTGCTGTATAGCCTTTACTGTACATGTATCTTTACTGTTATTTGAATTTGTAGTTTATAGTTGGTGTAGTATGGCCCGGCCCTGGACAGCGAAAATACACGTCGAAATACACTGATGGTGTGCCCACACAGCTTCAAGACTTTTTGCTGACAAAATCATCTCTCTCAAGAACCTCTCCCCAAACACCCAGCACGAAAGGCCACCAGGAAGAGGTCTGGTAAACGCTGACGTTTATGATGGTAGCCCCCTCTGTTCGTCTGTACGGCTCACAGCAAGTCACCGATGGATAAAGGTAAGAAGCCCATGCTCATTTTTGCCCATACGTTTTATTTAAAATTATTATTGAGTTCGGGACTTCTATTTTCAGAAAGAGGTTATGATTCCTACAAAAAAAAAAAAAGAAGTAAAATTTGGCCACCAGAGGTCGTATCGCCCCTGTGCTGCTGCGGCGGAAAAACGTCTCGCCAAGATCCCACGGCCACCGCGTGCTACCAGAACGAAAATGAGAGACGGAGACCTCCCCAACTTTGCTAAATATGCATTTACAATCGTAATAATGTATTATATCGACACCCAAAATCCCTGTAGTTGAACAACACTAGTAATACTTTTGTGAATTGTGACCATGTTTGGTGACCACATTTTGGGTACAATGTGATGCGTCACCAATCTATTGGTAGAATGTGCTCCATCTGTCGTGCAGTGAAACACATTCTACAAATGCATTGATGACACATCACATGGTATCCAAAATATGGTCTCCAAATGAGCAGTTTATCTCATAGTGGTTTTATTGTAAATAAACTTCGTAAGGTCCATATGTCGCAGTCTCTGAATGAAATGGCTTATTAGATTATCTACTCTAGTGTATGTTGTAGATAGTTTGACTCAGTGGCGGCTCCAAGAATTTATATTAGGGTGTTCAGAAATTACCTTAACTTTACTAGCTGATCTCTTAACCAAGAATATAAGTACAAAATG